>CALNVZ010000674.1:9649839-9676070 GCA_940671915.1 Paracentrotus lividus | reverse complement strand
GCGAACTTCAAAAAATGACATTTTTGCATTCAACCATTGCTCACTGAAGCATGACTTGATGATTTTTCCTAAAATTCGCTCCCATTGTAGGTAATTAAATTCCCTTCATGGACATATAATAAGATTTTTTAAATTCTTCCTGGTTAAAAAATTATTGATATCTGAAATAGGGGGAACTTTCTTTTTGTGTTGTGTTTAGATTCTATAGATTTTCTATAGCGGACGTTACTATTTATTTGTCTTTACATCTGTGCCATGATGTAGGGCACTAAAATTCCTATATTCCTTCTATTTATTATATACATTTATCTTTATATGATATTGTTATTATTTATTTTGCTATACACTAGTGCCATGTTGGAGGAGCTTTGCATGAGTCTTTATGATGTCCTTCGTCCTCTGATAATCCATGTCAACCACCTTGAAACCTTGGCTGAACTCTGCAGTATCCTCAAGACAGAGATGCTTCAAGATCACGTCCAGTCCAATCGTAAGTATCCTGAAGACATAGATGCTTCAAGATCGTGTCCTGTCTAAGCGTAAGTATCCTCAAGACAGAGATGCTTCATGATCATGTCCAGTCCAATCGTTAGTATCCTCAAGACAGAGATGCTTCAAGATCATGTGCAGTTCAATTGTAAATATCCTCAAGACAGAGATGCTTCAAGATCATGTGCAATCCAATCGCAAGTATCCTCAAGACAGAGATGCTTCAAGATCATGTGCAGTCCAATCGTTATTATCCTCAAGACAGAGATGCCTATAGATTCATGTGCAATCCAATCGTAAGTATCCTCAAGACAGAGATGCTTCAACATCATGTCCAATCCAATCGTAAGTGTCCTCAAGACAAAGTTGCTTCAAGATCATGTGCAGTCCAATCGAAAGTATCTTCAAGACAGAGATGCTTCAAGATCATGTCCAGTCCAATTGAAAGTATCCTCAAGACATAGATGCTTCAAGATCATGTCCAGTCCAATCGTAAGTATCCTCAAGACAGAGATGTTTCAAGATCATGTGCAGTCCAATCGTAAGTACCCTCAAGACAGAGATGCTTCAAGATCATGTCCAGTCCAATCGTAAGTATCCTCAAGACATAGATGCTTCAGGATCATGTCCAGTCCAATCGTAAGTATCCTCAAGACAGATACCGGTATGCTTCTAGATAATGTCCAGTCCAATCGTATGTATCCTCAAGACAGAGATGCTTCAGTGAACTTGGTGCCTTTACTGTAGTAGAGCCAAACTAATGACATGATATTATAATAATAATAATAATAATATCAATTCATAAAACACAATTATTATGGAGATATATGCCATTGTTCTGCAAGAGCTCCTACATGTACATGTAGCTGCTGTGATATTTTAAATGAACAAATGAGTTTTCAATTTTGATTTGAAGTTTTCTAGTGATCAGTGATGTTTTTCTTGTTTCCAGTGGCAATCCATTCCACAATTTTGGGGCTGCACACATGAGTGAATGGTCTCTTGAGGGTCATTTTTGTTTTATGTATATTGTATTATATATATATTTTTGTATATTATATCCCATCCAGCCAATGAACTCGGTGCCTTTGCTGTAGTTGCCAATCAAATGCTACAAGATGTCCAAGAGCGGTTGGTATACAGGTCGAGTGTTTACATCAAGTCAGATATCCTAAACTACAAACCTGCCTCGGGAGACTTGGCCTATCCTGAGAAACTGGAAATGATGGAGGTATTTATTTATGTATTTATTTATGTATTTATTTATTTATTCATCCATCCATCCATCCATTTGTCTCCTTTTAGTAGGGAAGGTCCATCAAAGATTAAAACATAATTGTTTTTCACAGAGGCCCCACAAAACACAATATACAAACATACAAATTAACATACTGGAACAATGGACTTTGCAAAGAATATCATACCTTTACAGTTAATTTATGACATAGTAAAACACTTTTGATCCTCAATTTGTATTAAAATTAGTTACTCCTGCTTCTTCCACGGAATAAGATAAGATTTCTACGATGCGATAGCATATTCCATGATGCCCCGAGGCCAAATTAAATTGAATAGCACTAAAACATAAATATTTTATTATGTATTATGAAATCTAGGCCACTACATTAATTCTGCAATGTAATATTATTGGTAGAATACTAGAGTATGTTGGTTTGATGAAAACATTCATATTTCATAAAATTTTGTCTTTGTCCCCTCTGCTCAGCTAGCTTGAGCTCAGTTGTACACTATTTGAATGGAGATGAGCCCATTTGACTGCAAGTGATTGAAGCTCAATTGTACAATATTTAAATAGAGATGAGCTCATTTGACTGCAAGTGATTGAGCTCAATTGTACAATATTTGAATTGAGATGAGCCCATTGACTGCAAGTGATTGAGCTCAATTGTACAATATTTGAATTGAGATGAGCCCATTTGACTGCAAGTGATTGAGCTCAATTGTACAATATTTGAATTGAGATGAGCCCATTTGACTGCAAGTGATTGAGCTCAGTTGTACACAATTTGAATGGAGATGAGCTTGTTTGAGTGCAATTGATTGAGCTCAGTTGTACACTATTTGAATGGAGTTGAGCTCAATTGACTGCAATTGATTCAGCTCATTTTTGTTCACTATTTGAATGGAGATGAGCTCATTTGACTACAATCGTTTGAGCTCAATTGTACAATATTTGAATGGGAATGAGCTTATTGACTGTAAATTATTTAAAACTCAATTGTACGCTATTTGAATATAGATGAGCTCATTTGAATGCAGTCGATTGAGCTCAATGGTACCCTTTTTGAATGGAGATGAGCTCATTTGACTGCAATCAACTACTAGGTTGATTTGAGGTTGCAATGGGAGTTTTATGTTTGTTTTGGGGTAGGTTGAGTGTTAAATCCAGTTATTGAATTTACAGCAGAGCAATTGACACCATAGTAAATGTCATGTAATTGCTCAAGAGGTATGGGAAAGTAGTATTAATGATATCATTTTTTTCCTGCTTATCACAGAGCATAGCAGAGAGCTTGCGAGAGCAGAGGCTTAACAATTCGCGGCGGGACTCTAGCGATTCGGCTGGATCGGCAACAAGTCATGAGGTCGCAGCCCTCAACCAATCAGCTTTCATGAGTGGAGAGACCACGCCCCCTCAGGGGATGGGATCATCCGTCATGGCGCCGATAGGTAAGGATGACCTCTATTCGTAATTTCAAAAACTTAGGTCTTTTTGTTAATAATAATTATTATTAACTGTCTGTTTCAAATAAACACCAGTTATATTGAGTTACTGATCAAGTATTACAGTGTCTTACATGTATTTGTCCTGGCTATTAGATTCAATTCAATTCAATTCAACTTTATTTTTCATTTCCACAGTAATCATATGTACATTTGAACAAAAAAGAATCGTGCAATATAACATTTCAATAACACAATTTACAAAGAGATTCTTTAACTGCATATACAATTATATTTTCGGTATATTTAAGGTAATATAAAAATATATATATATATTGATATTTCCTTTATTCAAGGTAATAAAATATAAAACAAAATATATCAATATTTCCTATGGAAATGGAGGGACCCATTAAGAAGTGAATACTTGTAAGATATGATTCCCTCAAAATTACACATTAACATTATACAAATAATTAAAACATAAAGATGTACTTACAATCCTGCTCAAACTGTGTGTACTCTTTTTTAAAATAGCTACTGATAGTCTTCCTTTATAGGCACAAATATTGTATCCAAAAACAATGTCATTGTCATCCTTCCCAGTATCCAAGTAACACCTGGGTGGAAAGAAGCCATTTTAAATAAAGTGCATTGCTTAGGGTTATGAAACTCACCAACTTACAATAACATTCAATATAATTTCTGTCATTGTTTTCCACCCACTGTACATTGTAGGTTTTAGTGCAGTTGTAGTGTCAGTCGTAATAAACTAGGAAAACATAGCCATTATTTCCTACCGCTGTAAGTTTTTATCACTATAAACTAAAGCATCGTTGTTGTTTTCCAACCACTGTAAGATCTGATGCAGGCACAGCGCCTGGCATATTAAACATAAAAGAAAAAAAAAAAAAAAAAAAAATCATCTTTGTTTTCCTACCAGTGTAAGATCTTATGCAGCGTCTGGCATATTAAAGTAAAAACTCATTGTCGTTTCCTACCAGTGTAGGTTTTAGTGCAGGCACAACGCCTGGTGTGTTAACTAGAACATTGTCGCTGTTTTCTAACCACTAGGGCCCATATTCTGCTATGAAGACTGAGTTTGTATGTGTCGTAAGTTCGTTGTGCGATGAACTGCGCTCCTTTTGTCTGATGCGGATCACACAATAGAGTTGTACAAGATTGTGACGCATACAAACTTAGTCTTCTTAGCAGAATATGGGCCTGAGGGTTCTGATGTAGGCACAGCGACTGGCTTATTAACTCTTTACACGCTGAATATATTCTGAAGGAGAAATAATACAATTGTTGTTCAGATATTTTTTCTGAATTCTGCTTTTCAAATGACAATATTGATACTGGTTGCTTTACTACAGACATTAGGTATGACCAAATGCTATTTTTTAGTTTCTCTAGTACAAAAATAGCTAAGAAAAACAGTTATTACGATTGTTCAATTTAATTCTATGATTGTGCACAGATGCCTCTTTAGTGTGGCAAGGGTTAAACTAATAATAATAATAATAATAGTGAAAACTTATAGAGCGCACACACCGTCCGAGGACGCTCATGGCGCTAGCTCAGCAACAGTTCTCTTTGAGGAAGGTATATTACAAATCAATATTAAAAGTACTTACTAATAAAAACCGAGATCACATTTCATATAGTTTGCATCACCAGTAGGCATTCTCAGCCTCGCCAGGTGGGGCCTGGTGGCCTCTTGCTTGCTGTAAAGCCAGTAAAGCATCATTGTTGTTTTCCAACCACTGCAGACACAGTGTTTGGTGTGTTAACTAAAACATCATCACTGTCTTCTATCTACTGTAGGTTCTGGTGCAGGCACTGCTACAATCCATGTCAATGCTTCCCTTTCCCCTGCTGACCTACACGGTATGTGGTACCCCACTGTCAGACGTACACTGGTATGCCTCTCAAAACTGTACAGGTGCATAGACGTAAGTACTACCTCACTCTTTTGTACATGTATCTCTAGGTCAAAGATCCCATTTGAATGTGTGACCTGCTGGCTCAGTCTCACCTAACAAGTCGCTAGAATTCCCTCTTTAGATTTTTTTTAAAGCTTATCAATCATATCAAACAGTTATAGTTAACTAAAGTACAACTAAGTTACATTATAGATGTCATATTAGAGTAAGATGACTTCCTGTGCATATAAACCTGCTTCTTCTGCTAGTTGCTCTGTTTTTTTTTTTTTTTTTTTTTTAATTATCTGCATCTTTAAGCGTTTAGATCAATATATATATAGTTGATCCATTTATGCACATGTGTCAAAGTTACCTTCATGGTGTAATGTATTCTGGTTTGGGAAGAAAAAAAATAACTAACCCCAAAATATGGTGAAAATATGACAGAATTTAATCACCAAAAAAAAAGACACAAAGATAAAAGATGAGAAAATAAAAGTTGATGAGAAAAGGGGAATGTCAAGAAGAACGGAATAAAATTTTAAAGAGGGAAAGAAGCAGATAGGAAAGGTAGATTAAAATGATTGTGAGGAGAGATAAGTGAAGATAAAGTTAAAATGGGAAGGAATATTCTTGAAAATGATAAAAATGTAGGGAAATGGCGTAAGTGGAGAATGTCCATTTGCTATCCTTAAATGAACTTTGATGACTCTTCTTTACAGAAGGAGAAAGAAAAGAGGAAAAGTTGAGAATTAAATAGTGAAACATAAACTTTCTATTAAATCTTAAATACATTTTTCTTTCAGAAATCAATCTTCCAAGGACTGTCACAAGAAATTCTTCAATCCTGTATTCATTCACTCACTGTAGCTTGCCAAGGCATCACTAAGAGAAAGGTATAAGCTCTTGAATAAATGCTAACCCTAAACATAACTTACACCTTAACCATGAGTTAAGGAATAAGTACAGTATACAGCAATACAGCAATTGAACAGTTACAGGGGTGTTAGGCAGTAATTTTTAAAGCACCTTGGCACTGCCAACTGGGATGTTGTATCAATTATAGCTCCCCCAAGTATGATTTGTTCATCTAAAAATGAAATGGAGGTTGTTCATCTGAAAACTAAATAGTGTTTATTTAGTGTTTTTGACAATCCTATACACACTGTTATTTATTATTGTTGTAGAGTGCATATAGATATTTCTTGTTTATTATGCACTGTATAATATTGATACTTATCCTACTTTGATATTATTGTTATTATTATTTATCCTGAAATTACATGACCCTTTCTAGCTTGTATCACAGAACCAGCTTGATGGGTAGCTCTTCCTGATCAAACATCTTCTGATCCTATGAGAATAGATTGCACCATTCCAAATGTGACTTGATTTGATTTGATTTGATTTGATTTGATTTGTAATGCATGTTTAGTGGTGACCCTTTCTTGTTTATATCACAGAACCAGCTTGATGGGCAACTCTTCCTGATCAAACATCTTCTGATCCTAAGAGAACGGATAGCACCATTCCAAATTTGACTTGATTTGATTTGATTTGATTTGATTGTATGTTGAATGGTGACCCTTTCTTGCTTGTATCACAGAACCAGCTTGATGGGCAACTCTTCCTGATCAAACATCTTCTGATCCTAAGAGAACGGATCGCGCCATTCCAAATTTGACTTGATTTGATTTGATCTGATTTGATTTGATTTGTAATGTATGTTGAGTGGTGACCCTTTCTTGTTTATATCACAGAACCAGCTTGATGGGCAACTCTTCCTCATCAAGCATCTGCTAATCCTAAGAGAACAGATTGCACCATTCCAGGTGGAGTTCTCTATCAAAGAGACAGGCTTAGACTTCAGTACAATGAAAGGTGAGACAGTGAACCTTCTTAACCCATTAACCCTTTTAAACACCTAGAGACTGCGAGAAAAGTGTCAGCTTACTCCCTAACGGAGAGGGTTTTGCTTTGATTGCATCAGGGTTTTTCAATAAGACATACTCGTAAAACATACTTTTTTGTGCAGAATCTGAAAGCCACATCCTGTGGGTAATGCAAAACAAGTATGGGCATGTTTCATCATACATTTTTGATATTATCAAGAGTAAAGCGTTCATAAAATGGGCGGTTTCGAGCGGTCTCGGGCGGTCTCGGGCGGTGTTAGGCGGTTTAGGTGCTAAAGGGTTGATCTATTGACCTATGGGAATGAGATTTAGTCGCCAATGGGTTATCTGTTATGTTTTGCTATAGCATTATAAGAAATTAGGGTATTCTGATTCTGGAGTAGTTGACACAGACGAGCTCGATTTATGCTTTGTAGCTTTGAAATGTGTGTCTTCTAATTCATTTGTATTCCTGTCTGGATTCACTACAAAGCAAAACTCAAACACCTTCTGTTTTTCAGTAATAATCTTGCTATTTAGATATTATATTTGTGTTTGTTATTTGTTTTTATATTGATTTTAAGATGAATTTTTGTTGTTTCCACTGTTAAGAGTTGAGGATTTATTGTGTTTCAAGCAATTTGTAGCACCTTGAGTAATATTGAATCACAGAGTGTGCATTATAAATATAGTTATTATGTCTTATTTTCTTCATTTTTTTTTTTATAATACTTGTTGTATTACTTGGTATAAAAATGTTGTTGAATTGTAAAAATGTTTTCTATACAGGTTGACTGTGTTTGGTTTCATTTTATGCATTGTGCAGAAACTAATGTAGATGTACAAATATGCTGCATGCAAAACATAGATTGTATAAAATGTTTTCTAAATTCTCTTTTTTTAAAAGTTGCTGCGTATGGTCTGCTCAAGAAACCTAGGGGACTGTTTGTCCTCAGTAGCAACAATTCATTCCTGGAGTTTCTTTTTGAGGTGGGTTTAGATATTCTTAATTTATCTGTGAGAATCAACCAAACTTCATACATGTACACAGAAAGACGTGTTGTTTAGCAGTTTCCATAGAGATGCGTACACATGTAGGTCATAGTTTAACCTCATGGTACCTTGTGGTGTATCACTAAAAATTGCTTGTAAAATTACGAATGACTTACTTACGATTTGAACATGTTCTTTGGTGCTATACTAATGCACATGAATTATCCCTTACATTATCTGGAGGGTGACTCACTAACAGCGGTCGCGATCGTTCCTAAAAGCGTTTTTTGTATTGATTTCAATCCCAGCTTAAAATCAATCACAACTCACTGGTTCGCTAATTAATTTTACGTTAATATACATGAATATTCATGAAAGCACTCAATCAACCAATCAGAAAACTTTATTTTGACAGGGTAATTTTTTTTGTAAACGACTGGTGAATGAGGTTAATGGGTTGGCACGTGGAAATTGTGCTAGTCATTGTTGACGTCACAATCCAATTTTCAGATTCTTGAAATTATAAGTTAATGCGGGCTCAAATATCAAATTGGGTTATGTACGAAAGTCAGTGCTTAAAAGCGGTGCGCGACCGCTTGTAGATTTGGGATCAATTTTAGCCGTAAAATTGATCCCAAATACATTGTAGCTTAGTGAATCAGCGACTAAGATTGATATCGCTCTTAAGATTGATATCGATCCTAAAATTGATTTGATCCTGTTTGGGATTAATTTTAGCTGTTAGTGAATCACCCCCAGATCACTAGTCGTTTGTTGGTTTGTAAAGTCATTGGTAAGCGATGAACAGCATGGTGAGACACAGCCCAGGACTATTTTGAAACGTAATATAGTGTGGTCCTGGTGTGCCTGTGTCCTATCATGTTTTTACATAAATGAAGTCAAATTTATAATATCTATTGTTATTCTTTAAAACAAAAATACCCATTTTTCTGATAACACCCATACATTGTATGCAAAATAATTGGAACTTGCTATTTCTTTCCTCAAATATATCTCCATAATTACCCCTGATTTTTGCAAATACATGTAAGGTAATGTATAGAAATGTGCACAAAATGTGAAATAAGATTGTCATGACACTTCAGCATAATATATTTTTCTGTAACATAATTATCATACAAAATGCCTTTCTTTTACAAGATATTCATCTGCATACATGTATCTCACTTTTAACCCAGGTAAATTCAGTGAGTTCCTTATACATGTACATGTACACATATAAAACGAGTTTTTTTTTGTAATATAGTGTTATGAGGTGTACATTGTACTTATTTCATTCAAAATTGATAATAGTGATAACAATATTAGTGGGATTCTCTATGCCCTTATGAAATGAGGACAGGTAAACGGGTGGAAGAAATGTTTCTTAAAAACATGTGAGTTTTGAGAAAGACTTAAAGCCCCGATCACACCTTTGCGTTGTGGGGCTGCGTTCGGCTGCGCATTGTCCAAACGCAGACAAACGCAGTCAAAGGCAACATAACGAGCTAAAACGAGCTAGAATGAGGTGAATGGACAGGTGGATGCAAGGCCTTGCGTTCATTTGCGAAAGTTTGAATTTTTTTCAAACATCCGCAGCTGAACGAGCTCGAACGCAACAAAAGGTTTAGCAAGTGAACGCGCAGTGAAACGAGGTGAGACAAACTAGAACGAGCGGCTAGCAAGCAACGAGTACTGAACGACGTACACATGCAATGGTACGAGCAAACTTCGTATTGAATCAAACGCCTACAAGGTAAAGCGAGCTAGAGCGAGGTGAAATGCAAGCAAACCACGTACGAGCTACATCGAGGTCTAACTGCAACAGTGTAATGCAATCGGATATTGAGATGCGTAGGGCTGCCTCAAGGCTGCGTTTGGCTAACAAGGTAAAACGCAGCCCCATAACGTAAAGGTGTGATTGGGGTTTTAGACTGTGACACTGAGAAGGGGTAGAGAAGGGATAGCCTTTCAAAATGAATGACAATGAATTTGCCTTTCTTTCTTTTTCCCTCGGCCTCTAGGGTGCGCCTCAAGTGACAGAGCACTACGTCGATTCTAAGAAGGACGTTGATAACCATCTGAAATGTACATGTGAGGTATTCATCAAACATGTAATCGACCTCCTGGCGTCCGAACTCAATGCATTCCACAAAAAGGTGAAATAACCATTCAGAATCATATGTAATTGATTTTCATACGTAAATAGTGCAAATATTATGATATAATAATTTTGTTATAATATGAAGTATGGTCATATGTTTGACTTTATTTGAATGTATATGCACAATAATGAAACTGGAAGGGGCCTACCTCAATTAGCTTTCGCTATTTGTTGGCTCCATTTACCAAATTAATATTTATATTGAATACTGTATAATGTACATGTATATTTTGAAATATATTGGTAATAAATGAATACAATACAATACAATAGAAATTAAATTTAGATTAAGTTCTTTTTGTTCACCCTCTTTTTAGTTGGTGACATACATGTAATAAACGAATTTGATTTTTTGTTGTTGAAAAACATGATAATTGTTCATATAGGAGATATTGTATGCCACATCCAGCAATGCAATTAATAACACATAATTCATTTTCATAGCTTGTGCATTAATGTGATATTCACTGAACTCGGTTACATGTAAGTCACAATGAGATGGATAATGAAGTCATTTTCACTATTTCATTATGACTTAACATTCATTAACAATAATCTCACAAGTATGAATTTTGCGTAATTATGTGTGTAGATTGATAAATACATAAAATCTTGCCTGATTGTGTTCACATTCAGCTCCATTGTCATGTTGTCGTGTTACTTTTCATGCTTAAGCAGTTAGACTTTTTATTTCTAATCAATGATCTTCAAACAAATTAATTGCAGCGAACATGTATACCGTCCATGCATTGGTTAATTCTGAAAAAAAGTAGCATTTGACATTTTGATATCAATAGATAATAAAAAACATAGATCTTTTATGCATGAAGACCCATTATATAATTCCAAATATGGCATAGATACATGTAGGATGAAATATGAAGCCAGTACAGCATGATCAGAGGGGTATTTGATGATTTCTATTTGTTCAATATCATATGCAGGCTCAGGTGATTATTGATCTGAATGAAGAGGAGAGTGGAGCTAAGGTGTCGCTGCGGACCCAGCCGTTTGCGAGCCCAGGTAAGAATTACTATCAACGGAAAGTGTGTTTCAAGAAATGATTCCTTTGCGGGATACGTTGTACACCTGTATCGAGAGAAACAACTGTCATTTAAGTGTCTTGTTTCTGGATATTATTATAATCGTGACACAACATTTGTTCTAGGGACAATTCTGCCCTCCCATGCCACAAGGAAGCAACTCTGAAAAATGACATTTTCTGTAAAATAACAAGATGTTTCCGTTATTTACATTGATGTCAATGGAATCTCAAAAGGTCTTACCTCAAATATCTTTCAGCTGGATAAACTTTTATATATGAAACTTGGCCAGAAGGAAGTTGACACTAAATGAAATATGAAAACATCAAATACTTAAAGGAGAATGAAACCGTAGGATTCAGTTGAATTGTATGAAACAAAAAAAATTAAAGAAACAGATTAAAGAAAGTTTGAGAACAATTGAATAAATAATAAGAAAGTTATGTGCATTTGAATGTTGTGATCACTAACGCTATGGAGATCCTCACACTGGCAACAGGCCCAAGATATGTGATGTCACACATGAACAACTCTCCCATATGACATACAAAAAAATACAAAAAATTCTTCTTTTTCCTCATTCTAATGGTAGTAGAGACTCTTCACACGTGATAATATTTTGTGAACTTGTATTACATGTCCTCCCATGAAAAGAATCTCAGATCTTTTAACGGAATTAATAGAAAAAGACAATTTGAGTGAAATATGTACAAAAGTAATGGGGAAGTTGTTCATGTATGACATCACACATCTTGGGCCAGTTGCCAATGTGAGGATCCCAATAGCAGTAGTGATCACAACATTCAAATGCTCATAACTTTCTTATTATTCATTCATTTTTTCTCAAATTTTCATTGATCAGCTCCTTTGATTTTCCTGTTTTTGTACAATTCAATGAATTCCTAGGGTTTCCTTTCCCTTTAAAATTGGTTGATATGTTACTTCCTTCCATTTGTCCAGGGAACAATTGCTTGGGGCTTTATTTTGTCTAAGATGTAGGGTAAGGGTTGCAATAGGGGTTTTATGTTATTAAAGCCAATACGAACCAGTAGCCTTATATACATGTAGCACCACCTCAAGTCCTCAACTACTGTATAAGTGTTTTTTTCGCGTACAGATATTTTCGCGGTTTGCGGGATCCCGACATTTTCGCGCGATGTTAACATTACGTCAACCCATCGTTTGCAAGCAGACCTGAGCTGACCTTCCGAATTCAGGTCCCATACCCCCTTATCAAAAAACCTCGTTTGAAACTATTTCCAAGCACTATCGACCCTGCATGGCCAGATAATCCCTGTTATCAAACTTTACAACTCCACAGGCCAGCTTGAGCGTTGAGCCAGGGGTAAATGATAAACAACAGCTGGGATGTTACGTAATAGTAGCTCTGCCTATGAGTAGGCCCTTCAAAATAAAATGATTGTATTTGATATATTTCAAGTTTTCACAGGCATATTATATTTAGAAATCAAATGTTAATTCGTTTTCAATTTCAAACGAAGAAAATCGACCTCGGAATAAGGAAAGTACAAGAATAAAAAAACTAATAAAAATGTATCGATACAGACATCTTGATTGTTTAATGTAAACAATATTGGCCCCCAGCTGTGACCTTGGGTGACCACTGTTTGGACCGAGGTCAAGGAACAGATGTTTTTAGATAGATATCTTGGTTGAGGTGTTTGTCACACCAGGGTCTCCTCTCACGTCCCTGGTCACACTTGGAAAAGAGAACTAATAGAGTTGCAAGTAGGGGTATACTGTCCTTAAACGGACTGGTTCGTCATGAATTCGCGGTCTGCAAAATATGGAATTAAAAGTACAGTCTATTCAATTTTTTCCTTTCTAAAAAATGAGACATTATATTTATAAAAAGACAGTAAAATGGAATAAAGACTTACTACCTGAATATATTTGACCTACATATTACCAGTCATCCACGCAATCTATACGCTGCATAGACGCTCTAGCGTTGATAAATTTGTGGTACTGTTCAAAACCTCGCATCCAGATTCGCGAAATTCGCGAAAATAAAACCTTCGCGAAAGAAACCACTTATACAGTACTCAAATCTTAATGGCCTTTTTTAACAGTACTTAACAGCCCTTCATCAAAACCCTTGCACAGTACTAGAATGAGCGACCAAGGCATTATACATGTCAGTTGTACACCTAAGCCTAATGGCATGACAATATAAGTTGCAATGTATGTACATCCTCCTTGTGTGGACACACATATCTAACACTACAGTCAACTTTATAACACAGAGATGCCAACCGTTCCTTTTTTTTATTATTTGTTCCTGTTTTGCTACATGAATAAGGCAATACGTTTTTTGTATGTTTTGTTAAAGTTATTTTTAATATGTGATCATGTAGTATGTGCCATATTTGTGTATAATGCATGATCTGCTTTCCATAGACAGACCCGAAGGGCCTATGGTCGGTTTGGTCCCTCCAGGACCCTTTACAATGACTAGATGTGTAGATCGTTCTGGCCCCATACTGTGTTTTTTTTATGTGTTATCTGACAATCAGTATATTTTTAAAATCCTCTTTTTGGGGTAAAAAAATACTCTTTTTCTTTAAGAATACTCTTTTTTGTTGAAGAAGGTTGGCATTTCTGATTATATTTGAGTGTACACTCACAAAGGAGATCAGTGGCTTTAAAAGAACTAAATATTCTCTTATGGGGGTTTGCTTTGCAGAACGTGTTCATGAGGTGGTCGGAGCATCATACAAGCAGATCAAAACTCAGCTGCCAAAGGTCTTTCAGAGTATGTCTCTATATCTTGCTAATAAAGATACAGAGTATATTCTCTTCAGACCTATCAAAGTAAGTGCAAACATCATCATTATTACCATCATCAGCATTAACATCAACATCATCACCATCATCATCATCATTGTCATTATCATTATCATCATCATCATGATCATGCTCATATTCTTCTTCATCATCTCCTTCTTCGTCTTCATCTTCTTCATCATAACCATCATTATCGTTATCATCAACATAGTCGTCATCATCATTATCATCATCATCGGCATCATCATCATCACTTTCACCATCATCAACATCATTGTTACAAGAATCAGCATCATTATCATCACCATCATCATCATCATCATCATCGTTTTCATTCAAATCATTATCCTGATGACCATTTTGTGCCATCTTTAATTTTTCATTTTGTTAATATGTAATGTATGTGAGAATTTAAAGTTTAATAATGCTTTAACAGTTGGAGCATTGTCATCCTAATATTTGTTATCATTGTCTTTAGGCTGGAGTACAACTAGCCTACCAACAAGTTGAGGAGCTGGTGAAAAACAATTACTCAGAAGAAGACCAGCAGATCATAGCATGTCCATCAAAAGAACAGGTAAGTGAGAAAGGATACCATTCTTTTTCATATAATTTATTACATGACTTACATGTACATTTATTGCATGCAATATGTTGTTTATATCCATCTTGAATTCGAATTGTGGGATCATTTTGTGAAAGTTACGTGATCTAGTTCAACTTTAGTAGAGATAGGGGAGAAGGAGGAAATTACAAGAGAACAAGATATTGAAAAAGAAAAGGGGAGGAAAATTGGAATAGAAGAAAATCAGATAGTTAATAACAAGAAAACAGAGGACTAAAAGGAAAAAAGAAACATAAAGAGAATGTAAATAGGAAGAAGAATGAAAGAAAGATGGAAACCTAGAATGATACGACGGAAATCTAAAAAATTAATTAAGAAATAAATTATGTAGGATAGTACTAACAGGTGAAAGAAAATAATGAGAAAAGGATTGGAGGTTTGTCAAGCAGAACAAATAAAAGGCGAAGAAATGATGATGGTCCACAGCATTTTTATTGTGCCATATTTATGTTGAAAACATTTAAAGGCGCAGGAAATTAAAAGATAATGTGCATCTCAGAATAGAAAAATAGTGGACAGGTGGATAAGGTTGCTAGGCAACCGTACTTTACGTTTAGAAGGACACCCGATGATTATCTCTGTCTGGGAATACCCCCTTCCTACCCCCTGAATAGATACAGGGTTTGTCAAAAAGAGGTAACCACATTTAGAAATTTTATGTTTACTGCAAGCAATGAAATTAATATAATGTTTTTGGCCTCATTGATACTTTATACAATTTCATGTGTCACACATGAGTGAATTCAATTTCTTGAGCATTACATGTTTGTGCATACTTGCAATAAGCTTGTGCATAGACGTGCCTCACTGTCCAACAAATATCAGTGAAGTTAACCAACTGCACAAATAGTGTTCAGTGTTGCTTGACCATTAAAGCTGATATTTTTTATGGAACACTCTGTATATACTCTAAATGCACATACACCATGCATGTATGAAAAAGACCCCTCAAAGCTATATTCTGCTCTATGGAGACAACAGTTAATCATTAATCCAAATTACTGATTTTGTTCCATGAAAGAACTCTCATAAAATGACTAATGGAAGACTTTAGGGCTTTTATGACACCCGCTATGTCAACAATGTCCTTTCAGCATCACATTGATTAATGGCTGGTCATCTGCATTTGATGTGTTTAATGACAGAGGGACATTAACTCTGCATTTGTGACAATTAAACATGTTTTGTGATTTGATTCATTGTAGTAACCCACAGCCTTTAAAAATATATATACCATATGCCCTAGCAAAAAGAGCAAACACTACTGCACACTGTATGTCTACACTTGCAGTTTTACCACTTGGCATTTGGTTACTAAAATTAACAGAAATTGAAATCCTTAAATTGGCAATGTTCTTGCATGATTAATATCAATGTTTATTTATACAAATTGGCAATCATATGATGATGTAAATGCCTAAACTTGAGTGTAGACTCATATCTTATTATTTAAAGTGTGAAGCACCCCACCCCCCAAGAAAAATGAAGAAGAAAGAAGGAAAGAAACAAACAAACATAAAGTACAATTGTTGCAAATTTGCAGATGAAAAGCTGATTAAATTAAACCTAAATAATTCCTGTCATGCATATGAGTTAAGGGCCTTCTGCTTCTCATCAGCAGATTTCAAGGTGAGCTTGGTATGCAGGAGGAATACGTAACTACAATGTAGTTGTAAAAAGAGGCAGCTTCTGTTTTACGAGTTAATTGATTAATTTAGTGCTGTTCACATCAGCAGTTTAATTCTGGTAGGCTAGGTCCATATGTATATGATTTACAATAGCCTACAGGTACTATAGCAACCCATATAGAAAAACAATCCTTTTAACAAGACCATTTCATGTAGGCCTACCCATTATAAGAATCTTTAAAATACTGTCTTCTGATTAGTTTATAGTTCAGTAATGTTCTTGACCATGCCCGATAGGCAGTTCATATTTTATTGGAGGGGGGGGGGAGTGACAATTCCCCCCCCCCCCAATTGGTAGGAGAGTGGTGAATTGTTAACATGGCCAGGAATTATACAGAAGTGTCATTGAGATTGTGCATTAAAAGCAGTATATGTGTTAATTTGTTTCTACATACCTTTCATCCTTTAGATGGTTTATATCTCAATGTAATCCAATCCTGAAGTGATTCAGTTGAGGTTTTTGATGTGAAATGGCCCTCAGTTTGACTGTATCTGCTTTAATTGCATGAAGTTTATACCTATTTGTGTTCCTTATCCCTACATGTACTTGCCTTTCAATTATGATTATGACATAATCCAATCTCGAAGTTAATCAGATGAGGTTTTAAATGTGAAACGGACCTCACTTTGACTGGAACAGTTTTAATTGCATGACGTTTATACCTATTTGTTTTATGCCTAGTTGCCTAATGATCTACATGTAGACGTATACCATTGTTCATCTTTTATACATCAATCATATGGGGTTGTTGTTGGTTTCTAATGCATAGTCCAGTTACATGTAAATGAAAGGTGATTCAGAGTTCAAGTAGTAATATGCCATAGAAGGTGAACGAGAGACTTTGTTTCTAAGGAAAGTGTTTACTTCAAAATACATGGACATCCTGATATCTACATGTACTTGTATCTATAGACTCTCAATTGAAGCATGGTATTCTATGTTGATGTTGCTAACGTCAAAGGTACACATGTATTCTTCCGGATTTCACCATCTCCAGAATAAACATTATTTGGCCTAACTCCTTTCTTTGTGGCTTCTGAGTACAATTAATACTCTCATGGCAGAGAAACCAGATAATTGTTTACATTCTCATGTTGGATCTACAGTTTTACATCCTATCTGAGAGGCTGATGATCTATTCTTTCAGATACTTGACCTTTAAGTGACCTTTGTTGAGGGATGCCATCACAGGTTTTGATGGATTTGGACATGTGACTTGCATCATTTTTGGTGGTATTTGTGTACTATTTCATGAAGATGATTGATTTTGTTGGATTATTGCAAAGTAAACTCACTGAATCCCCTCATATGTTATGAAAAGATGATCTTAATGATTTAATTGGGAGTGCAACGATCATATGAATGGTACTACCGCTTCTGAAATACCAAATGGAGATCATTTTGCTTCAAGATCTTTCTATCAAACGTTGGAACAAATGATTGTGAATCAGATCATCAAAAAGAAAAAAAAAATCTGTGAATTATCAGGATTTTCTAATAAAACTTTGCTCTTATGGAGTAAACAGAGGCATTTGGTTAAAGTCATTTTGCATACTAAAATAAACTGTGTTTGTTACTACAATGAGAACTTTATGAATATCTCATTCTTCTGCTCTTGTGCTGCCAATTTGAGGATCTGATCATCGATTCATGGTGGAGCTCACCTCTGCCTACTTATCAAGAGAGAATTACCCTGTAGTTTACAATGTCTGTTAGCACCAATGCATCGGTCTCACCTTCTATAGATCCCTGTATCTCAGACCTAGAAGCCACTGTGATAGCAAGCATCGTCTCTTTGCTCACGTTGATCATCTTCGTAGGGAACATCACTGTCATCGTTGTTATCTTGAGGACCCACGCTAAGCAACACTCTGGCTACATCTACACCCTGAGCCTGGCCCTAGCCGACCTCTTAATGGGAGTCATGTGTCTGGCTCATATTGCGCTTTACTTTGCTGACATCACATCGCCAACGTGGTGTCTTTGGGAAGTCGTCTTCTTTGTCTCCTCCTGTAGCGCAAGCGTGTCAAGCATCCTCTGCATTGCATTTGATCGTTACCTTGCTATCACCAAACCTCTGATCTACAACACCCGTATCCGGGAAAATACGGTTTATGCCAAGACGGCGGTTTTGTTTGTGTGGATTTTTGCGATGTTGTACGGCTCACTGCCAGTGCTTGGTTGGAGGACTTTAAACTTTATCCCTTGCAGACATTGTTGGTTTGTAGACATCCTTCCTGGTAGCTTTGTGATTACACTCTTTGTGACGCAGTTCATCATTCCTCTCATCGTCCTCGTTTTCTTCTACGGTAGCATGCTCCACGTCTCGCTTCACCAAGCCAATCAGATCGCGGATCTCGCGGGGAGCTTTCATCCGTCGTCGCGCTGGGAGCCTAGGAAGCGGGCCGTCATCACGCTCTCTCTCATCATGGGGTGTTTCTTTGTGACGTGGGGGCCGTTCTTTGTGACTCTCTTCACTCACAGTATCACCGATGACCCTGAATTCAAGACTGTCCTTCATTCCTACTTCTTTATCCTTGCGATAACCAACTCCTGTCTCAACCCACTGGTCTATGCCTACTGGAACAGAGAGTTTAGGAATATATTTAGCAAGTGGTTTGTGCAAGAAGGAAGGAAGATACGCCATTCCTTGACGAGTAGGAGAAGAACGATAACTTTTATTTCAGCCAATTTCGGCGTTCCGTCCCAAACAACAGTTTCACAGTAGTCTACCAATTTTGGAAGCTGCTGTTTTTCTGAAATAGCTTTGTGATAATTGACAACTATATCGAATGGTTAGTAGAAGAGTCTTAAGGCCTCTGCACACCAAACACGACAAACGACACGACATAACGACAACACGACTTTTCTGAAAAATCGCTCTAATGCAAATCTTATGGCATCGTTCAAACCGCCTTTGTCGTTTACGAAGTGTCGTGCACGACCGTTTTTGCCCAAAATTAAAATCGCTCAGTGAGCGATTTCTCCCAGCACGACAAACGACTTTTTTGCATTGACCAATCAGCGCGAAGGATGTCGCACTTTTTCTTGACCTGGTAATTGATTGCTGAAACTTTTTTATTTCTCAAGCTCAATCTCTATGGGATTTTACGTGTTAATATTTCATCGCACACCGCACAAAAGGAGTTCAGCGGATCTGAATAGACATCTTTGACTTGAGTCATTTGAGTTGCTGCAGAAAAAACCCTCAATGAACTCTGTCGGTAAGTAAAGCATTTTTTAGATTCAGGAATATATTATACCAGATGTAAAGCTAACCGTAGTAAGATCTAATAACAGGGGACCAAATAAAACGGATAAATATAACCCGTGCTAAAAGTAAACACAAATCGGAGTCCCACGCCAAAACTTCGGCGTAGGGCTAGGATTAGGGTAGATCACTAAGTTAGTTGTCAATGCAGCTAAGTTAGTTGTCCTGTGACTCTTGACGAAAAATCTGTCTTTGTCTTAAGAAGTAGCTAGCCCTGAGGCCTAACGTTAGATTTTATGAACCTTTAAATATTCTAGAACTTCTCAGCCAGACTGCAACCGTCTAATTTATGATCTTGAATTTAACGTTAACGTTAGATCTAACGTTAAGTTAGGCTAACTTTATAGACCGATGTCGATAATATACTCTTGAGTCTTCTCCCATATGACGTCGGACTCTCAGGAGGAGCCAGCGACATGGGAGGAGACAGTAGGCCCTATCATATTGTCATTGGTCTAATCAAATTTGTTAGTAGGAGTAGGAACACTATTTATCGATCTATTTAAGTTAGTTTCTACTTTTACTAGGCCAAGATCTAGAGTCTAGATCTAACTTAGTATTGACAATTTCATCAATGATGACCCACAACGTACGGTAGGTCTAATTAGTTAGGCATTCTTGTAATAATAAATAAGCGACCGCAATCAACGAGCTGATTATTATGTCACTGGGGCCTGATTATTATGTCACTGTGTTGTTGTTTTTGTTGTTGTTCTTTAAATCTAGACTAACGTTTCATACTAATTAATAGGCCTGAGATTAGATAGATTTGACGTTAGATATAGATTTCCAATTTAAGATCGATCTAATTATATTTATAGATCTGGATCTAAGTTAGATCTCTGGTGTCTGGTAATGTTAAATCTAACAAATATAACAGTTAACATGTAGCTAGTAGATCTAATACTAAAGTCTAGACCCCCTCTAAATTAGACAATGAAACAAAAACAAAGAAAAGCATATATTACCGACCCTAGCCTGCTAGGGCTAGCCTAGGTCTAGACCAAGTCTGGACTAGGCCTATAGCATATTAACCTACAGTGCATGGACCTGTCCCTAGTAGGCCTATAGCCTTGGCATAGTTAGGCCTAATCTAGATTACTTGAAGACTGTAGACCTAACTATATTAAGCCTAGATCTATAGATCTACCGGTAAGTACTAAGTTAGATCTATTCTCGACTTCGATTGTAGACCTAGACCTATCGTTACAATTGAATCAGGATTAAAGTTGTCGTTTATATATTAACAAATTAACGTTGTCGGTAAACCGACCAATCCCAGCTCCCTTTCAGTAAAAAAAAATCTACCAAATAGATCTACCATGTCTTATGGATTAAAACTAGGCCTACCTAGGCTAAATTGGAGCATTACAGTTTGTTAAACATTATTATGTTATAGAATCCATGTTTTTTTTTTTTTATTATTAATTTTGTTCTTTTTTGTTGAAATCCTAACACCGCAACCAGGAGAATAGAAATTTTTGTTTTGTTTGATGATCACTAAGCCTACTTACAAACAAATAATACTCCGCCTTGTTCACCAATAAACCTTTTGAATGACTGGAGTTTGATGGCTGTTTTAAGGGCCCCTTTAACTCGTATTTTTGTTGTTTTGTTCTTGTTTGTTTACATTTTTTCTTTCCTGGTTTGTCTTTTTTTCCTTCAAAATTTTGGGTGAAGTGGAAGCGCTATGTTGCTTGTCATACAGGTTGCTCTGGATTGTATAATAATGCAATACAGGAATATTTGACACATAAATTTAATTGATCTGACCCCTCAACAAAGTTAATTTCAAATTATTGCATGTGCATTACCATATGTGATTAACTTCCATGTCATTCAGTTATTGAAACATGAAACATTCATTTGATATTCTGTATGATATTGATAATCATATAAAGTTCTATTTTTTTTATTTATTATTTGCAGCAAATTGGACAAGCAGGAGATAATTGAAATGCAGCATGTCCAGGCAGAGTATTGTAGACCTACAAGTGCAATCCATGGATGAGATTAGACATCTTAGATTAGAAATCATCACAAAGAGAAATAAACATGGAAATATTTTTTTATTTTTTCATTCAATTGGGCATAGATCTACATTAAAGCTTTGGGAAACAGATTTGGCTATACTTGAATCAAATCTGAGAAAATAAGTACTATTTAATATATTTTTCAAATGCTTTTAATTCTCCATCATATTTGTAGGAATGTAATAGTCTAAGGTCATTTCACGTCACAGGGGATGATGCAAAGGTTTTTGGCTTGATTCCCGCACCACCATTTATATCCTTGTCAATGCATTTTACCTACGTTAAAAATAATCTGAAGAAATGTGTACTACATGTATTAAAATGTATTTATATCATCGCCAATATATAAACAACAATTATTATTATCATAATCATAATTTGTTCATTTATTATATTGCCCAGAAAAATTATGTTCCAAATAAGTATTTATTTTTAGGATATAGATAGAAAAAATAATGAATCTATTAAGAATTATTCATTTCCAAACTTAATTGTTTTTCTAAATTACATGTATATCGATTCATGCTTTGTTGTTTTGTTTGTTTTTGTTTTTAAGGACATGTGCATCTCGGGATGACAGGAACCCGCAGGGCCTGGAAACCAAGAGGAGGGAAGACGATGCAGACCCCACTTTTTTGTAGACATACAATAAACATGACGATTTAAACGCTAAGCCCTCCCCCCCCCCCATTTCACAACCCTCTGCAGCCCTTTTACCAGTCATCAATTCAAAAAGCAATGTTGTTTTTTTTTATGCTCCGCCACCGAAGGTGGTGCCGGAGGCATTATGTTTTCGGGTTGTCCGTCCGTCCGTCCGTCCGTCCGTCCGTTCCGTTTTCGTTCTCGCGATAACTTAAGAACCGTTTGACGGATCATTTCAAACTTGGATCATGTATGCATATGGTAGGGACAATGATCTGATTAGACTTTGGGTCATTAGGTCAAAGGTCAAAGGTCACAGAGGTCATTGTATGCATGAAAATGGCTCGTTCTCGCCATAACTTAAAAACCGTTTGACGGGTCAACTTCAAACTTGGGTAATGTGTGCCTATGGGAGGGGCAATGAACTGATTAGATTTTAGGGTCATGAGGTCAAAGGTCAAAGGTCACAGATGTCATTGTATACATGAAAATGGTTCGTTCTCGCAATAACTTAAGAACTGTGTGATGGGTCAACTTCAAACTTGAGTAATGTGTGCATATGGGAGGGGCAATGAACTGATTAGATTTTTGGGTCAAAGGTCAAAGGTCACAGAGGTCATTGTATACATAAAAATAGTTTGTCTCGTGATAACTAAAACCGTTTGAGGGATCAACTTCAAACTTGGATCATATTTACATATGGAGGACAATGAACTTATCAGATTTTGGGGTCATGAGGTCAAAGGTCACAGAGGTCATTGTGTACATGAAAATGGCTTGTTCTCGCAATAAACTTAAAAACCGTTTGACGGATCAATTTCAACTTGGGTCATATGTGCATATGGGGAGGACAATAAACTGATTAGAATTTAGAGTCATGAGGTCAAAGTTCAAAGGCCACAGAGGACATTGTGTACGTGAAAATGGCTTGTTCTTGCGATAACTTAAGAACAGTTTGATGGATGACCATCAAACTTGGTCATGTGTGCATATGGTAGGGACAATGAATTTTTATATTTTGAGGTCATGAAGTCAAAGGTCAAGGGTCACAGACGTCATTGTATACATGAAAATGGCACGTTCTTGCTGCAACTTCTGAACCGTTTTATGGATCAACTTCAAACTTGGGTCATGTGGGAGGAAAGATGAACTGATTAGATTTTTGAGTTCAGGACATCAAAGGTCACTGGTTATTTATGTAAATGACTCGTTTGTGCAATTTCTGAAGGACCTTTGACAGATCAACTTAAACATGTTTATCCTTTTTATTACAATAGCCATATCCTTCCTTAGTTGGAAATAATTCTGATGATACAACTTTAATAGATTTGGGGTCAATATCTCAAAGATGTCATGTATAAATGGATGTAAAATACTCAACATGCGCATGCCTTTTTTTCCGATGTGGCAATACGGAGGTATGCCTTCCGACCGTGCGGTCGAAGATTCATCTAGTTTTTGTTTTTTTCCATTCCACCTGCTTTCAATATCAAAAACTGGCAAATTTCACCCACCCCAACCTATTTTGTCCATATGCTCTCATCTTAGCCTACCCCCCCCCCCCCCAACAGAAAAGGGCAATATTTGAAGAAAATGAAATCAGTGACAGCATGATAGGGTTTTGTTTCAAAATGCCATTCCAAAAGCAAGATTACTAAATTAATCAATCTATAATTTAATAGATTGAAAAACACAAGCGTCCAACATGTCACATATTTATATTCTTGAATCAATAAATGTTAATTGCTTCAAGGAATTCCAACATTTTAATATTTTGAATGAAATGCATGGATTATTCTTATTTAACTAGACATGAGCATAAGTAGAAAGAAAAGAAGTTAAATTTATCTGTATTCTAGTTAAACAGTGCAAATTTTGAGCTAATTAATAAAGATAGAAAATGTGGTTATTTGACTATACAAACAAATGTTTAAATAAGGCTTATCACATGCGGTTACAAAAATGTTTCAAATGTGAATAAGGATACATGCATCTTTCCTTTCTATATTTTTCAAAGGATGTACTTTATATTTCATCAGAGTTAATTACCGGTTTATAAAAAATAAAACTTTTTGTCCTGCTTGAAATAAACACAATCATACGGTATTATTGGGTTATACTCTTAAATTTAGGACTGGTTGTTGTTATTATATATTTACATCATACATAATGATAGTACTGTCTCATTTAAATATTTTTGTTTTCTACTGATCTATTATTCAAAGAAGGGATAATGTAGAAACATTAGATGTTAACGAATTTTAAAAAACAAAAAGTTAAAAACACGTTTCAGATATTATACAACTCCACTGCAGTCAAGAAATCAAGTATACAAAAATGCACTGCTACGTGTAGGCCTATTATGCAAAATATGAGAATTACAAGAATATTAAACATTTTCTTTTTATTATTAAAAGACATGATGCTATTCATATTCCTGTAAGAAATAAAGAACATGAATGTTATGCATAGTGGTGTTTCAAATCATTGTGTCCTAGCTTTAATATTTTCAAAAAGATTGGAATATGTAATTGTTTTATCTTGTGTTGATTAAATTGCTGAATAGGCTTATACCAAAGAGGCAGCAAAAATATTTTCAAAAATTAAGATGTTTTAAATTCCAGGTTGCCTATCCGATAATGGACGATTTGATATGACGTGGAATTAATACAGACCAAAAACTGAATGCGAGAGATTGTGGAAAGCATGTTTTATGAGAATGATGTTTATTAATCTTGGTTCTACTACTAGGAACCGACACAATGATCATGATAATATCCACAAGTTAGCATTTAAGAGAAAAAGTATAATAAGAGAGAGAAGGAGAAAGAAGATAGATAGATAGAGAGAAGAGAGATAGATAGATAGAGAGGGAGAGAGAGAGGAGAGGAGAGAGAGATAGGGGTGGGAGGAGACAGCAGAAAACGAGAGTGAGGAGAAGCAGAAAATTGACAATGATGAAGACTGTTGATTCCCAAAATAATGTTCTAAAAAAAAAAAGTGCGATTGTACTACCACTTGCAAGGTGGGGCGGATGAATCGGGGAGGGGGGGGCACACTGCCACCCCAAATTTTTCACGCACCACAAAATCAATACTGAAAAATGCCCCCCCCTTGTTACCTGAGAAAGGACCCTTGTAATGCCAAAAAGAAACTTTCTAACCTTCTTTAAAATCCCATTGACAATTTCTTATTGAAAAGGATGCACTGGATACTAAGAAATACCGGTTTTTCTTCACAAGGCCCCTTATTTCTTTTTAAACTAAAAATTTTCTGCCGCGGACGCCATGCGACAACCAAAAAAGTCAACACGCAAATGAAGCAAATGCAGGAAAAAGGGGCTTCAAACAAAATATCCCCCCTGCTGGAGGCAATAGTGACAGAATGTTGGAGGGCAAGTTGACATAGTGTAGGGGGGGGGGAGCTTAGGATATCTACTAAAACTCAATATACCTAATGTCATGTCATCATAAATCAGACTAAACCTGTTTTTCATTTATTTCGTTTTTAACATAGAGGTACTATTTCGATCTTTTACCAATCACACTATTCATTTCAAACATCTGTCAAGAGAACTACAAGCCTGTAGGCCTACCCATAAACCATATATATTTAACTCCAGAAAAATGACAAAAATGGCATAGGGGGGGGGGGTGGGAGCTAAAATCCCAGCAAGGTTTGGGGGAACGTCCAAGATGTAACCAGGGTCCCGAAATTGAGAGCGACGAACACAGAACACATCTATCAAGATATTTTAGCCGAGCAAAATGATGTTGCTGAGCAAAATATAAATATTCCACCTCTAAAAGTTCTTCTAAGTGACTTCTTTTATAAACAGATATACCTTCCCTTTGTGAATGCAGTCATTTTGATGAATACACAAGGGGGTTTCAAATTAATTTCCTGCACGACAATCTCACCATCAAAAACGACTTCGCCACCGCGACTTTTAGGCAATGTCGTGCTCTCGTG
>CALNVZ010000674.1:9565676-9649814 GCA_940671915.1 Paracentrotus lividus | reverse complement strand
CTGTATATAAGGATAAAAAAAAAATGGAATATTATTGGTAGGGCCAATAGGTCATCCCCTCCGCTACCTGAGGGGGGGAGGGGGGGAATGGAGGAGGGGGGTCCCGCACAGGTGGGTAGACTGCTGCAGCAAGTGGACCTAGACCAAGCCCCCCCCCTTTTTTTTTTTTTTTTTTTGTTGAAATCCTAACACCGCAACTAGGAGAATAGAAATTTTTGTTTTGTTTGATGATCTACTAAGCCTACTTACAAACAAATAATACTCCGCCTTGTTCACCAATAAACCTTTTGAATGACTGGAGTTTGATGGCTGTTTTAAGGGCCCCTTTAACTCGTATTTTGTTGTTTTGTTCTTGTTTGTTTACATTTTTTTTCTTCCTGGTTTGTCTTTTTTTCTTCAAAATTTTGGGTGAAGTGGGAGCCTGCTATGTTGCTTGTCATACAGGTTGCTCCTGGATTGTATATAATAATGCAATACAGGAATATTTGACACATAAAATAATTGATCTGACCCCTCAACAAGTTAATTTCAAATTAATTGCATGTGCATTACATATGTGATTAACTTCCATGTCATTCAGTTATTGAAACATGAAACATTCATTTGATATTCTGTATGATATTGATAATCATATAAAGTTCTATTTTCTTTTATTTATTATTTTGCAGCAAATTGGAACAGCAGGAGATAATTGAAATGCAGCATGTCCAGGCAGAGTATTGTAGACCTACAAGTGCAATCCATGGATGAGATTAGACATCTTAGATTAGAAATCATCCAAAAGAAATAAACATGGTAAAATATTTTTTATTTTTCATTCAATGGGCATAGATCTACATTAAAGCTTTGGGAAACAGATTTGGCTATACTTGAATCAAATCTGAGAAAATAAGTACTATTTAATATATTTTTCAAATGCTTTTAATTCTCCCATCATATTTGTAGGAATGTAATAGTCTAATGGTCATTTCACGTCACAGGGGATGATGCAAAGGTTTTGGCTTGATTCCCGCACCACCATTTATATCTTGTCAATGCATTTTACCTACGTTAAAAATAATCTGAAGAAATGTGTACTACATGTATTAAAATGTATTTATATTCATCGCAATATATAAACAACAATATTATTATCATAATCATAATTTGTTCATTATTATATTGCCCAGAAAAATTATGTTCCAATATTAGTATTATTTTTTAGGATATAGATAGAAAAAATAATGAATCTATTAAGAATTATTCATTTCCAAACTTAATTGTTTTCTAAATTACATGTATATCGATTCATGCTTTGTTTTGTTTTGTTGTTTTTGTTTTTAAGGACATGTGCATCTCGGGATGAACAGGAACCCGCAGGGGCCTGGAAACCAAGAGGAGGAAGACGATGCAGACCCCACTTTTTGTAGACATACAATAACCATGACGATTTAAACGCTAACCCTCCCCCCCCCCCCATTTCACAACCCTCTGCAGCCCTTTACCAGTCATCAATTTCAAAAAGCATGTTGTTTTTTTTATGCCTCCGCCACCGAAGGTGTGCCGGAGGCATTATGTTTTCGGGTTGTCCGTCCGTCCGTCCGTCCGTCCGTCCGTCCCGTTTTCGTTCTCGCGATAACTTAAGAACCGTTTGACGGATCACTTTCAAACTTGGATCATGTATGCATATGGTAGGACAATGATCTGATTAGACTTTGGGTCATTAGGTCAAAGGTCAAAGGTCACAGAGGTCATTGTATGCATGAAAATGGCTCGTTCTCGCCATAACTTAAAAACCGTTTGACGGGTCAACTTCAAACTTGGGTAATGTGTGCCTATGGGAGGGGCAATGAACTGATTAGATTTTAGGGTCATGAGGTCAAAGGTCAAAGGTCACAGATGTCATTGATACATGAAAATGGTTCGTTCTCGCAATAACTTAAGAACTTGTGATGGGTCAACTTCAAACTTGAGTAATGTGTGCATATGGGAGGGGCAATGAACTGATTAGATTTTTGGGTCAAAGGTCAAAGGTCACAGAGGTCATGTATACATAAAAATAGTTTTTCTCGTGATAACTAAGAACCGTTTGAGGGATCAACTTCAAACTTGGATCATATTTACATATGGGAGGACAATAACTTATCAGATTTTGGGGTCATGAGGTCAAAGGTCACAGAGGTCATTGTGTACATGAAAATGGCTTGTTCTCGCAATAAACTTAAAAACCGTTTGACGGATCAATTTCAAACTTGGGTCATATGTGCATATGGGACGGACAATAAACTGATTAGAATTAGAGTCATGAGGTCAAAGTTCAAAGGCCACAGAGGACATTGTGTACGTGAAAATGGCTTGTTCTTGCGATAACTTAAGAACAGTTTGATGATGACCATCAAACTTGGGTCATGTGTGCATATGGTAGGGACAATGAATTTTTATATTTTGAGGTCATGAAGTCAAAGGTCAAGGGTCACAGACGTCATTGTATACATGAAAATGGCACGTTCTTGCTGCAACTTCTGAACCGTTTTATGGATCAACTTCAAACTTGGGTCATGTGGGAGGAAAGATGAACTGATTAGATTTTTGAGTTCAGGACATCAAAGGTCACTGGTTATTTATGTAAATGACTCGTTTGTGCAATTTCTGAAGGACTTTGACAGATCAACTTAAACATGTTTATCCTTTTTATTACATCAGTAGCCATCCTTCCTTAGTTGGAAATAATTCTGATGATACAACTTTAATAGATTGGGGTAATATCTCAAAAGAATTCATTGGTAATAAAAAATGATGTAAACTAACCATGGAGTTTTTTTATGAACAGGATTTTGAGTGTGTCGTGCACGTCGTGTCGCTGTGTCGTGTCGTTTGTCGTTTGTCGTGTTTGGTGTGCAGAGGCCTTTACACAACTTTTGCTATCAAATTTGTAAGACCAATATAGGTAACATGCAACTTTTAACAATAGCAACTGTATGCTGCCAAAAATGAATATTTTCCCCATTACAGCCTTTCATAAGGTTAAAGAATATATGTGATGCATCATGTCAAAATGAGACGCAAGTCACCAAGCAAAGACTAAAAAATAGTCAAGGAAATTGGCAAAAGAATTTGAAACTTGTAAAATTTTTAGGAAAAATACTTTTGATTTTTTAATCTTTAATGTTTTATGTGTGCTCTCTAGGAAAAAAAAAAGTAAAAATGATGAGAAAGTAATTAAAAATGTATTCTTTTTCTAATTTCCAAGACTCTTTGCTCAGCGACTTGTATATTATTCTGACATGATGCATCACATCCGTACATGATAAGGATGTTTGTGAACTTCTGCTTAGTACATAGCTTAATTATTATTATATGTGCCTGAAGAGTTTGCCTACAGGTAAAGTGTAAATGTTTTGCTTTGTTTTTATATCTTTATATAGGTCAATCTGCTTCTTGCTGCATCTCCCTAAACAAGATCACAAGCCGCTCTTCACTACTACTCATCAAGATCTCAGTCTCCTACCGGTCCTTGATGGATAGAGCCATACTTGTCGACAAGACCTTGTATCTCAAATTTTGGTGAAGATTACCTTTTTGAATAATTTTCTAGGTAATCGGTCAAGTCCCTGTCCAAATCCTAGCTCTCTTACCCCCAAAATGAAGCTACCACAGCATGTCAAAGAAGGGCGATTCTACAGTGTGTCCCAGAAAGAACTACCGGGTATACAGTTTTGAAATGGCTACCAAATAAGTAATATATATGGTTCTTGAGGGGGAAAATATAAAGATCATATCCTCAACTATTTTTTGACACCAAAAGTCCGAAAATGATGCATGCATCAATAAGCAACACCCACCTTTGTGAAGGACACAAAAACAAGGCTGCGCAGGAATTCGCTATTCATTTATCACCTGCATATGGGCGGCCACGAGGGTCAGCATGAATAATGGCGTGAATCGATCGGCTAACAAAGACAAAATAAACCAAGATATTTTGCAAGAATGTAATGGTTAACCTTTTTGTTTTCATAATTATACATGTACATGTATTACTGATGTTTGTTGTTTTGCATTTTTGGTTTATTTTGTCTTTGTTAGCCGATTTATGTCATTATTCATGCTAGCCCTTTTGGCTGCCCATATGCAGATGGTAAATACATAGCGAATTCCTGCGCAGCCTCGTTTTTGTGTCCTTTACAAAAGTGGGCATTGCTCATTGAAGCATGCATCATTTTCGGACATTTTGGTGTCAAATAATAGTTGAGGATATGAGCTTTATCTACATATAAATCTCTCCCTCCAAGAACCATATATTTCTTATTTGGTAGCCATTTCAAAAGTGTATAGTTCTTTCTGGGACACACTGTATATGTTATAGTGTATTGGCTGCCATGTTTTGTCGTTCTCCTGAATGTCTTACATTTTTCAGAAACGAGGTTTTGTCACCCCACCGATGCATTTCTACGTGTATATTGGTCAATCCAAGAGGTCTATCTGGAGGAAAAAAATTGATGATATCCATGTAATACAGTACATGTACCATTACAGGTACATGGAAAAAACCAGTTGTTTGTCGATTGGTCAATTGCCACTTGGTCCACACCCACTTTGACAACTGCCCAATTGGTCTTATCCCAAATGGTTAATTCTGTTTCCTCTACAGACAGTTTGTCTAAACACCTTTTGGTCTAATTACCATTTCACCTATTTACCATTTTGTCTATTTCGCACTTTGTCTAACGCTCTTTTTGTCTTGTGTTCACTCGGTTTAACACCAATTACCTGTAACAAACTGGTAATGGATCAAACATTCACTTCGGAATTAGACAAAAATGAATTCAGACAATTTTGTTATTAGATGAATTGGCAATTGGACCAAGTGGTTATCAGGCTAAGCGTGAATTATACCAAGCATGTACATGTACATGTATTAGACTAAGCAGAATTAGACCAAATCGTTAGTAAACCAAACAGGTTTAGCCAGTGTGGTGTTAGACAGATTAGACCAACTGCCGGTAAACCAGGTGGATACAAAGCTGTTGGTCTTGCCACTCTCTGTGTCAGACTTTGCTGCAGAAAATTCTTGCGTTGGATTTAGAGAGGTGCACAGTTTTTCATAGAAAAATTCTATGTAGTTTTGTTTTCAGACCAACACGTTTTCTGCAGGTACAACACATAGGAAGTTTTTACAATGTACTTTGCTACAGAAACAAATTGGCTCACTATGGGTGCATGCAACACAAGCTGTGTTGCACGCACCTGCCCCACACAATGTAGCCTACAAGCTGTTGCGACCACCGCATTATTTACCATTTTTTATATTTTCAATGAATATGTACATGTATGAACCACTTAAATCCTTGATTGTATGTATATCCAGTTCAAGAGTATTGTTCTATTACCGATTCATTTATATTTATTGATATTAAGGAGGCAAAATTCAATATACTAGGATATTAGACAATTAATTTATTCATTTGTCTCCAACGGTAGAAACCATGCAAATTGGTACATGTAGAAACACACGCAACTGCTGTGTGATAAATATTGGAACCAGACAGCTATGAAAAAAATCATAGGCTGTCCGGGCTAGGATATTATATACATATAAAAATGTACACAAGAATAGCCTTTATGAAAAGCTAAACCTATATTGTGCCATGAAAGGAATCTTCTGCCAAACCATTCCAATGTTGTATAAAGTCTTGAAAAGAATATATGATATTTCAGTTGTCTCAATAAAAATGGCTAATTTTGTTGAGATGTACAATTCCTTGAAAGATAGTTTTGACCAAGTTAGCAATAAAACAATGAATTGAAGGTCATTAGTCTTTTGAAAGTTACACATACATTTATTTTATAATTAGTCGTTGAATTCAGGGAAAGAAGCAGATAGAAACAATGTCAATGTAGCTGGAATATACATGTACATGTATGGCATAAAATTAATGTAAAGAAGAGGGTAACAGTTAGAAATTAAAATCCATAAGAAAAACAAAAATACTTTGAAGAATTATGCTGATATGATTGAAGATAATGGTACAAAATTAAAATTTGGAACGTTAACATGTATATTAAATTCTTTTGATCGGGTAGAAACTCTCATTGTTTTTTTTATAAAGACTTGAATGTACAGTGTATTAATATTATTGCTGTACACTCTGCAATGTCAACATACATTGTAAATAATGTTGTACTATTAAAAGCTGTGGAAGAGAATATCTTTCTAGATAAAACATTGCCCTCGGATTTGAAGCAGACACAATTTACGTCTTTACCTAAAGACTTTAATTAAAATAATGATGATAGTTGCTTTTGATATAGTACCTACTGCGAAAGTTTAATCTGTAAGCAGTTGGTAATATTATTACCTTGGTCATCAAATGCTTGTAAGTCGTTTTGACACCTGCCCAATCCTACTGGGATCACTTAAGCATTATGGCAGCCATTACGGCATCTCATTCCATTCATACATTGTGCCCATTTTCGCCTGGGTGGGGAGTAGCAATATAGCTAAAATGCTTTAAAGGGGATGTAAAGAATTGTACATGTATATGACCACAAAATGCTTTTCTGAAATGTTTGCTTGAATTTCTTCTTTATACCCTCTCAATCCCTTGTCTTGTGAGATAATGTCTGACCAATCTTTTATTTCAGCATTGTTTGGCTTACATGTACCCGAGCACAATTGCTTTGACTAGCTCATATTTATTTTCTAAAATCACTTTTGAGTATTGTCCACTCCTGTTACATGTATAACAAACATGGATACAACAAGATTTAATCATACAACCTGTTACAAGTCCATTCTCCAGGGGGATGTTTCACAAAGAGTTAAGTACATGTAGACTTAGAATCGCACTTAAATCCCTGGTTGCATGCGATATATTACGCATCACCACATTGGTCAGATCGTGCCCAGGGGATCTGCGCCATTGAGAAGTCTATCAATTAGATTATGCGTTATGAAACAGGATGCGCAGTGACTTTAAGTCTACTTAACGCTTTGTGAAACACCCCCAGGTTTTATTTCAAACTTGTACAAATGTAACTGTTTATTTAAACAGGATTCATTTACGAGGTAATTGGCTTGTTCCTGTTGATGGGAGTTGACTGTATTGATTTTTATGATAAATGAGAAAGTTCTTAATAAAGACCGACAATTAAAATAGAACAGAATTACTTTCATGATACACTCTATTCAACAAAAGGCCAACATACAGTACACTGTACATGTACCATGAAATATGGAAAAGAATATTTGTGGTCGCACTGACTGTTAAAGGTGGATTTTAGGCAGATACATTTAGGAATGTGTCAAAGTGTAAATGTTTTATTTCTTGAGATGAATCACATCACCTACATGTACTTGTGAAAGTACTCCATAATATCAATGTCATCAAATTGATATAACCCCCTTTTTGTACCTTAAAAATTTGTTTAACTTGCAGTAGAACCTTTTTTGTTTTGTTTTTTACCTTAAATAGTTCACGATACTTGCAGTAGTTTGGGAAATGTTTTATATATATTTGCTTGTACATTTTCTCATCTCTTATTTTATAATAGACAAGAATCAAAGTTTTCATCATACCATGTATACTTTCTCAAGACAAGAATATTTATCAGCTGTACAAAATGTACATGTAGATCTATCTGGCTTTCTTTCTTATGAATGAACCAGTGCGTGTCAAACACAAGTTTTATTTTATACTTTTATTATATATAATGTAGTTTGTAAACAGGCAATAAATATTTGTAATTGACTATTCCACTATCAATGCTTCAATGTAAATAAGTCTTGAATTTATTGATATCAGTAACTTTAGATTTCATGTTCTTGTATTGTATTCTTGAAAATTGTCAAAAAGAAAAGAAATAAATAAAGAATGGTGAAATATAAACTGAGCTCCTTTTCAAGTAAAATTTATTCTCAATATATTTTTGAAGTGTATGAGCACATCATTTGTATTTCTTTACAAATTTATATATACATGCTTTGTACAAGCTTTAATTACAATTTTCACAAATACACCAGAACAAAATCTGTTTTATTATTGAACAAGAATCAAGCATTGTCCATGTACATTGGAAAGAATATGTAAAGACATATATTTGGTGCAAATAAAATCAATTTTGTAAACCTTATTGGCAAAAATAAATGACATGCATGTATACTCATAATAAGAAAGCAAATTGACATCACAATGATCAAAACAAGGTTGAAAATTATACTGTATAAGTGGCTATTTTTGTCATTCTATTTTCATGAATTTCGCAAGTCCATCCAAGAAAAAATATCCACTGTAAAGTAAAGCTACCTAAAAATGACAAAAATTATCCACTTGCGAATTTCCCCCCAATACATATAATCCAAAATCGCAAATTGTGACAATTGTGACTAAAGTCAACAATGGCAGGCAATAAAATTAAATAATTACATGTACATTGCCTATCAGAGACAAATGGTAGAAAAGTGCACTTCAAATTAGTTGAACATCTTACCTTTGGTAGAGTTCATGACAAATTCAATCACAACTGAAAAATATTGTGTGTGATAACAAATGATACATACATCTGTACTGAAAGTATTTATGTGTAATAATTCCACTCTCGCTTACAACTTTCATCATGGTTCTTGCACTACGCCAAAGCAATATTTTCTACACTGAAAGACTACAATGTTGGAAGAAATGGAAGATATAAAGCGAACAAGTATAACTGCAATACATGGATGGAAAATCTTTGAAACTATTAAGCACACACAATTTACATCAGATGGAATGGCACGGCAGTATAAAAACATACTTTATCAAATGGAATTTAATGGAACAGTACTTCTTGCAATGTTTCAAAATATTGTTTGCTGTAATCAAATGAGCAATATCCATACATTTGATTTCTACAATAATGTAAACATATTTTTATTCCTTTTTTAAGTAAAGATTGTAACATCAGAATTTTCATGCTTGTTTTTAGAGGGTTCTTTTGTGTTGATCAATCAATATACATTTGTTGTAGCTGTACATTTCATTTTAGATGTCAAAGTTCATGAAACCCATACATGTATGATGAATGACAATGTAAAAACCGATGCATTTTATCTTTTTGGAAAGACCGCGCCTACTACTAAATATTTTCTTGAAGACTAAACTTACTGTTCACTTAGTACACAATGTTTTATGCATTAAACAATGGAAGTTCAAGAAGACGCAGTACACGTATGTACATATTGCACACATATTTCAAAACTTGTATACATACACTGTATACATAAAATATACATTTTGTAACTTACATGTATGAATGCTATTTAAACTAGATGAATCTTCGACCGCGCACGGTCGGAAGGCATGCCTCCGTATTGCCACATCGGAAAAAAAAGGCATGCGCATGTGAGGTATTTTAATCATCATTTATACCATGACATCTTTGAGATATTGACCCAAATCTATTAAAGTTGTATCATCAGAATTATTTCCAACTCAGGAAGGATGGCTACTGATGTAATAAAAAGGATAAACATGTTTAAGTGATCTGTCAAAGGTCCTTCAGAAATTGCACAAACGAGTCATTTACATAAATAACCAGTGACCTTTGATGTCTGACCTCAAAAATCTAATCGGTTCATCTTTCCTCCCACATGACCCAAGTTTGAAGTTGATCCCATAAACGGTTCAGAAGTTACAGCAAGAACGTGCAATTTTCATGTATACAATGACGTCTGTGACCCTTGACCTTTGACTTCATGACCTCAAAATATAATAAATTCATTGTCCCTACCATATGCACAATGACCCAATTTGATGTTCATCCATCAAACTTTCTTAAGTTATCGCAAGAACAAGCCATTTTCACGTACACAATGTCCTCTGTGGCCTTTGAACTTTGACCTCATGACTCTAAATTCTAATCAGTTTATTGTCCGTCCCATATGCACATATGACCCAAGTTTGAAATTGATCCGTCAAACGGTTTTTAAGTTTATTGCGAGAACAAGCCATTTTCATGTACACAATGACCTCTGTGACCTTTGACCTCATGACCCCAAAATCTGATAAGTTCATTGTCCCTCCCATATGTAAATATGATCCAAGTTTTAAGTTGATCCCTCAAACGGTTCTTAAGTTATCGCAAGAACGAGAGCCATTTTCACGTACACAATGACCTGTGACCTTTGACTCATGACCCCAAAATCTAATAAGTTTATTTGACCCTCATATATGCACATATGACCCAAGTTTCAAGTTTATCCCTCAAACGTTCTTAAGTTATCGCAAGAACGAGCCATTTTCATGTACACAATGACCTCTGTGACTTTTGACCTCATGACCCCAAATTCTAATCAGTTCATTGCTCCTCCATATGCACATATTACCCAAGTTTGAAGATGATCCGTTACACAGTTCTTAAGTTATCACGAGAACAAACTATTTTTATGTATACAATGACCTCTGTGACCTTTGACCTTTGACCTAAAATCTAATCAGTTCATTGCCCCTCCCATATGCACACATTACTCAAGTTTGAAGTTGACCCGTCACACAGTTCTTAGTTATTGCGAGAACGAACCATTTTCATGTATACAATGACATCTGTGACCTTTGACCTTTGACTCATGACCCTAAAATCTAATCAGTTCATTGCCCCTCCCATAGGCACACATTACCCAAGTTTGAAGTTGACCCGTCAAACGATTTTTAAGTTATGGCGAGAACGAGCCATTTTCATGCATACAATGACCTCTGTGACCTTTGACCTAATGACCCCAAAGTCTAATCAGATCATTGTCCCTACCATATCATACATGATCCAAGTTTGAAAGTGATCCGTCAAACGGGTTTCTTAAGTTATCGCGAGAACGAAAACGGGACGGATGTACGGACGGACGGACGGACGGACAACCCGAAAAAATAATGCCTCCGGCACCACCTTCGGTGGCGGAGGCATAAAAATCTAACTTTATGCTACAGAAATATCTCTATAGTACCATAAACAATAAAAAAAATTAAATATATATCTTTACATCACTCATGTAGCTTAAAATTTTCTCGGAAGTATTACAACATACACACACAAAAGATACACTCTGTAGCCTTCATACCTACATGTAATCTTGGAATGTACATTACTGGTATACAAGTTGACAATCTTGCCAGTTATTTAAAATATAATGAATATATTTATAATTTGATTTCATACAATATTATTTTCAAAATTAATTTTCAAGAGTAAATGTTGATCTAAATATTTGATTAGTTGTCAAATTTTGCAAACAAAACACTTCCCTATGAACAATCTTTGCTGTAATCGCAATGTGTATACATGTGACAGTATTGATACCAATTTTCTGTTTCCGGCAGCAATGAATTGTCAGTGTCAAGCCATCTTTGATATTCTTCGGGGAAAGTGGCCAAAAAAGACGAGGACAGACCTCTGACCATGAATAACATGTATTTCACTGCATCTATGCTTTAAATGAATCCATACTGAATTACACGACTAGATGATATAATTCTGTATAGTTCTACTTGACGGTGACTACACCTCCAGATCTCTTGCCGACTTTCCTCTCCACGACCTTCTGCTTGAGTCTTTCGTTCTTGCGGACGTTGTTCTGAATCTTGAGGGGCGGGCGGAGGTTCTCAAGTTTGGGTGACTTTGAGAAAGTTTTCTGGTTGAAAATCTGGTCCAGGATCATTCTAGTGTAGAATAATAAAAAAGAGGAATAGTTTATAGATTAAGCTGATAATCTTTGTTTAATAACTGAAACAAATTTAAACCTGTTATTCTAAAATCTAGACTATCCTCAATCAAAGAATGTTTTAATAGCCAGATTAAAGCCATGAACATATTCCACTCTGAATCCACAAAGAAATGCCCTTCTACATTTATGAGTTCCAAAGAAACATACTCATTTTTCAAGGTAATTTTTTTAAAGTGATCAACCTCAATATTTTATCTAATACCTATTTGCGAGAGAGATTACTTTGGTCACATTACCCACATGGATTAATCAATGCAAACAAGTTTATACACATCATTATCCGACTATCTAATAGCTACTAATTTCTTTATTGATTCAGTAAAATACTCAATTAACAAACAACAACATCAGGGGGGCATTTCATCAAAGAACTTGTCAGACGTTTTATCCGACAAACCGTTATAAGCTACTGAAATGCTTGCATCTGATTGGCTGAGAGCAAATTTGTCGGATAAAATGTCCGACAAGTCCTTTGATGAAATGCCCCCCTGGTTCCTGGTTCAAATAGTATCCGACTGATTCAGATCGGATCTGACTGGTATGAACTGGTTCAGACTGGTACTTACTGGACATATGTCTTGACTTCTGAGATGTAGAGCATGTCTCTGTCAATAGCCTTCAGAGGCACTTGATCCGGTCCAACAAGCTAAATACAACAAAAGATATGGTTCCGATATCATTCATAAAAACAACTTGAAAATCTAAGAATCTTATTATTATTAAAAACAAGTATATATTCCATTTTTTAAAAAATTTGATGCTTATTTATACATACATAACTACAAACACTAAAACAACACAAATCAATGAGGAGTCGTCAATTATGCACTTATGCATTTTAATTGAAAGCCAAGAGACGAAATGTCTGTAATTTCTCGGTCATAAAAATGGTATTGACACCGAACCTACATGTACATACATTTTACAAAATTTATAGAACCCCCCCCCTCTATTTCATTTCCAGTTAACCCTAATAAGGCTTTAGTTTTGGAGTCTGTCTAATGCTGTGGTTGCAAGCAGTGGTGAATGCCCCACAGTCTGCGTAGTTGTCCAGGGGGTAGTTGTTCTGATACGGGTTAAACATGTAAGCTTGATTCCATACAATACCTTGAGTTTTGTTCCAGCGTTGAATCGGCACGTCTGGAGATCACAATTGAAACTGATAAAGATCTGTTCCTGCATCATACATCGTATACTAATCTGTTGATTGAGTGAGAAGCAGAGCGGTTGGAACGGGGGTGTCTTTGTGTGAGTATCTTCATCCTTCCAGGACCAACGCTTCTTGATGGAACCCTGTGAATTGGTGAATACACCACCAAACTGATTGATGTTCAACCTAAATATGAGAGAAGAATAGAAGAGTGATTGGTTTATTTAAAGTGAGAGCGAACTGACCAACACTTTCATTGATTGTGTATTATAAATAGCTAGTCTTAAAATATACCTTTTGAGATAAATATTAAGAACTCTGTGTATAAATTAACCTATAATTTAATTTGTATTGGAAAACTAAAATGTTTCGAGAAGAACATTTGTTTCGCGACTTGGTCACATACATGTAATTATCACTGTGTGAATTTATTTAGTAGAGAAAAAATATGTTATCATTCAAATGGTCCTGTATCTTAAGACTAAACTGCTCAGGGTGTTGCATTATGGGTTAGGAATTGGGGCAGAATTAAGTAGTTGAGGACTTGAGGTGGTGCTATACAAGGCTGCTGGTTCTTATTGGCTTTAAATCAAAGTAGAAAAATTGACCATTATGATGATGAAACTACATATAAATGACGACTGTCACATAAAATATAGCCATAGAGTAATGAGCAATAAAAATAAAATAATTGAAATAGAAATCATGTCAAATATGCATTGTGCAAATATTACCATAGTGTACAAGAAAACGTGACCTCCAAAAGTATTTAAAAGCTTGTTTCTATTACATTATATTACATTTCAGATTCAATCTTTTGCAAGTTTATCTTGATTTTGGAATTTATTTTTTCACCAATTTCATTTACAGACCTCTATAGCTTTGATAGAGAAAAGAAATGCACTCATATTTACCTGATATTACCGTTGCCATGGTAACAGGTCCCATTACCGTTTGGCTCAAAGACAGCAAGGAACTTAGCTTCAGCACCTGGCTTGGTATCGGCCTGGACATAGTATGCAAACTGGTTCTTTTCAACCAGTGTGATCAGGATAGCAAGAGAACCAGATGGGTAACTGAGAGTGCAAAGGTCAAGGGTCAATATTGTGATTTGTTGTTGTTATTGTTGTTATAATAACACAGTCAGTCTTTTACAGATATTGAAATTAAGAACATAAAGGTCCGATGACGATGTTTCAGGAAATAATGAAATAATAGTTTGACTTTTGACAGGACAGACACACATGTACAAGGAGAGAGAGAAAGACGAGGACAAGTGTCATTGTCTGGGGGTTGTATCACTTGACAAGTACAGGCGATGCAAAGGTCATGGGTTCCATCCCGGCACCGATACTGATATTCATAAGCAAGGCTTCTATCTACATTTGCTTACGCATTACATACTTGGCTGCTAAGCTACAAGCGGGGTCAGAATGTGTAAAGCACTAAGAAGCCTCCATTATTATCATTGAATAATGACATATATCGAGAGAATTTTTCGTCAACTCTAGAGATTACGAATACTCAAAGAGGAGAATAATTAGCACAGAAATAATAAACTACACGTATGTCATATACGTTGTACAACAGAAGTAGAAGAAGATTGTAATAATAAATCAAATAATGATTTTTTACATTTGGGGACCATTCAGTCTATCTAATACCAGTTTAAAATTCTGTCCCCACTAAATAAACACACACTTCTAGACATTTTGTAGAATAAATGTTAATCATAGGATACAACACTGCCCCTGTTCCATCTTCAAACATAACCATGAATAGCTCTCCAGTGCGGTAGTGTTTCCGGACAATTGGTGTCTCCTTTCGACCTTTCTTCTGTAGAGTGAGATAGATAGAAGATTTTTGTATTGGGTTAGATCATATTTCATTGCTGTTTTCTGCCTACAATGTATTCTAATGATGGGTACATGTATTTTATAAATGATCAGGATTCAATAATTTCACAAAATTCCAAAATGTAAAAAAACTCTCCAGTATTTAATTCCTGCGGTTTGTCAAAGAAAATATTATTTCATATAGCTTTAAAAAACTAACAGTTACATTGTACATTGTATGTGATGCCTCTAGAATTCATTGTGTATCAAACAAAAGGTATAACTTTTTTTAGAGGGGCCATATTCCCAGCTCATCTATTTTTGCTATCTATACCTATATAATCGAAGACGAACTTCTCACTTTTGCATTGACACATTTCTTGAATCACAGATGTAACATATAACTGAGCAAGCATATTCAATGCTATTGGACAACAGGAACAGCATTCACTAACTCTTGTTTCATGTACTAAAAACTTGCAAAAAATGGATTCTGTACAAGTTATCTTCATTTGCAAGTTTCTTTGTTATATGTTAAAGTCTATGATTCAAGAAAAGCATCATTGCAAGGTGATGAATTTGTCTTCAATTGTAGGTTACAAATTAAAGCCAAAATATATTAGCTTAGAATATGGCCCCTATAAAAATGGATTTTCCTTTTTTTAACTTTAATAGTTTAGACCACTTTGATAAAACTGGTTACAGATCTGTAATCATTGTTTTGGAATAGACGGTGGCTTTCAGAAGGTAATATACCACCATCAAACTATTTCATATCTTACTTTTGACTTGAGTATGATAGGTAGATAGGGCGTGGCCGGTTCCGGTACGTAGACCGGTTTCGTATCCTCCTCTAACTCCGGAGTAGGAGGGCGCATCGTCCAGCCTTCATCCAGGCACTTCTGGGATGAGAGTGAGTAGTTGATCGTCTTCATCTGACGAGCAACTTTGGTGTTCAGCGGGAGAAAAAATAGTAAACATGTTAGCTTTTATAGTCTACTCCCAATATAACAAATACAGATAAAGGAAATTAATTGTAAGGGAAATCTTAGTTCCTAATTTCAATTTTGGACACATGTCTCTGCGCCTACGTATTCGGTATCAAGAGACTTTCTTATAATAAGGTAACTTGGTCACAGGGACCTTGTTGTAATGGGAATGGATTATTTCGTTCAGTTGAGTTTTTTTTTTCAAAATCATTCTTCACTATTTGAGATCTCATATACTTGGCCATTGAGATAGTAACAAATTAAGAAACAGCCTATGCTCATCGTTATCTGATATTTTAATTCGATAAAAACAAGATATTTTCAATCCATCAATAAGGAAAGATATTCTTTACACTTTGATGCAAATAACCATGAGTAAATGCAGGCACATCACTTTCAAAACCAGTTTTATGTGAAATACAATCAATGACCATACATGTGGAACAAAGTGATATGAGGAACAGCTAAATGCAAGCACAGTTACACAAGGATTGGAGATGAAAAATAACTCTTTTAAAAAAAAATGGTCTTCACAACAGAATTATTGAAGTTGGTGAGGATATTAGATAATGGGGCAAAGCTTGTGAATTTTAGATACAGATGGTAAATATTTTGCTGGCAAGTGGAGCAAATTTGTTTACAGAATTTGAGAAAGGACAAGGGTCTTGAAAAGTACATTACAAAGAAAGAGGATATGGGAAATACAAAATTACACACAAAATTCATAAGAAAAATAGAGGGTAATTAGAGAGAGAAATGCAGAACAGAATAATAGCCTAAATTGATACAGCAAAGAGAGCAGCAGAGAGAGGCAGAGAGCAGGAAAGGTAGATAGAGATAGAGAGAGAGAGAGAGAAAGAGAGAGAGAGAGAGAGAGAGAGAGAGAGAGAGAGAGAGAAGGAGAATTAAGGGGAAGGGCAAGATGAATATAAGATTACACACAGATCTAGATGTACAACTCAAGATGTATTGAAAAATAGCCAGTTGCTATTCTAAACTGCATTCTCTATCTGGAAATCATAAGGCACCTTTAATGTTTAAAAGACCATCAAGCAAAATCAAAGTACTTCTTTCTAAAAGACAGTATACAACTTACAAGAAAATATTATTGATGGACATGATGTGACCCGAAAGCTCATACAATGCCATATAGTTTTAAAACAAACAATGTGTAAAAGAGTCAGGTTTCTCTACATATCATTGATAGTTCTTACTCCAATCTAACTTGTTGTAAACATGATGTGTATCTTACTTGGTATAAATAACAAATGCCTTTTATAATTAGATGGTTTCGAATCTCTATTTTTTCCCCAGAAAATAAAACCCCTTAACACATACATGAATGTAGAGTTAACATCTTTCTGGCTCTCAGCACACATATAATGTAACATATGATATTTTAGTGCAATAAGGAAGTTAGAGCAGACTTACAACAGACATCCATTCCCCCTAACTTGGGATCCGGTGAGATGGGACGATCAATGGGCGGCAAAGGTGCCGAATCAATAAACGGCAACTGTGCACCATCAATGGGCGGCAACTGTGCACCATCAATAGACGGCAACTGTGCACCATCAATAGACGGCAATGTGGCATGATCAGTGGACGGCAAATCTTCACAATCAGAGTCAGGACAGAGCAGATTTTACCAACAGAAACAGAGATTGTCTTACCCACTCCCACAATCTCTGCTCTGTTCACTGATTCAGCAAAAATGGATTCAACTCAAATGCATATTACGAAATATTTTAGGTGAATACAAAATAGAAAACCCTTCCTACTACATGTATAAATACATCATAATTAACATGCTTTGGTTTACTGTTTCATTGTCAAATTGAAGAGAGAAAAAAAAAAAGAAATCTTTCTTCAGAGCATTCTTCACAATGTGTCTTTTTTTTACCAAGGAAAATCTATTTAAATTTTGCATGCACCTTTTATATTCTTTGGCAAAGATTGGTTCCCAATTAAGGACATCACTTGGTATGATTTGGTAAATCACTCTTTCAGTGGATGCAGTAAAGTTTTGGCAGAAAATCAATTAAATATATAATCTCTATCTTATCAGAGTTTCCAAAATATAATAAATTACTTTATTGATCCATATAAAAAACATAGAAAATTGGCCTCCATTGGTGGCATTTGAAGAAAAAAAAATACTATGGTGGAGTTTACAAAGGAACCTTTTTTCTTCTATTTAGTAACAAAATTGCAGTAAAAAGTATCTACCTGGAGTTTTAGGCCATTTAATCTTAAATGTCATAAATAATATTGATTTAAAAATTATGCATGAATCCATCAAAGCTGAAACAGCACTGCAAACACAACACAACTCAGGGTTGGAACTTCAATCTTACCCAGGAATCAATCAGAAACAAAACAACTGAACTGTGTTAACAGTCTCCTGACAAAACAACAGGAAACATCGGAATACAATACCAACAATGTAACAGAAGATGTGACTTCAACAAGAACAGAATAACCATTTGGCAATCTTGGCCAAAACTTCAATAACAATATCAGATTGACAAAAGTCAACAGAAAAAGTATTAACAGCTGCTCACATGTTAAAGAAAGGAAAACACATGAGGACACATATCTCCTTAACACAAAAAGGCAGTATATGCCCAAACCCAAAACATATATATGTCTGCCAACAGACCTGCATTTGATTCTATAAGCAGATGAAATAGCAAACTTGAAACACATTTGAAATATCAAGAAATGTGGCCAAGTTTAATGGCAAACAGAATCTAAAATGTGGTTGAAAAGCAAAAACACTCTTGCTAAACAGAAACTCTCAATTTCAGCAAACAAATCAGCAAAGGTATTTGAACTTACCTTCTGACAATTTGAACAGTAAAGTAAAAGTAAATGCCAACAGCAGAATAAAAAAATTAAAAAATTACAAATGGAGAATTAGAGAAGTTTGGGAATAATTGGAGAGCTGAGAGAGATATAAAGAGAGGAAGAGAAAGAAAACAGAAGGTGGAAAGAGGCTAAATAAAAAATAGGAAGGGAAAATGAGATAAGAGGGATATAATGTAGAACAAGTTTAAGAGAGACATAATTGGAGAGAGAGAACATAATAAATGTACATACTAGGGGAGAGAGAGAAAGAGGAAAAGAGAGAGAGAGAAAAGAAAATTGTGGGTGGATGGGAGGAAAGATAGGTAGATAGAGAATCTCTAAAGAGATAAAGAGATGGGTAGCATATAAAGTTATATGATCATGCATATAGTTGTAACTTGAACTGTTGCTGTTAATACAATTTAAAAAAAAATATAGTCAATGCAACAATAATCAAGAAAGGATGGATGTAAAAGGTCCTGGATATCAAGATGCAGTAGCTAAAAAAAATAAACAACTGTCAAGAAAAATTATAAACAAGCTAGTTGTATCTTTAACAAAACAAACAAGCTTTTGAAATGAAATAAATGTTTATAATGCAAATCTGGACATTTTCTAAAAAATCATCAACATTCTTAATTAAAAAAACAAAAACATTTAGAAGCAAAACAACTTAAAAGACAGCTTCAGCTTCAACTTTAAAGAAATGCAAGTATATTAGCAAAATAAACCCCTCCCAAAAAGTTTCGCAAGTCGACTTTGGGCCATGATAACTTTTTAGGTACGCTTTAGTTTTTCCTGGTATTAATAACATTGGAAAGATAATTTATTCCCCTTTTTATTGATATCCTACTTGTAATGATTATGTATGCTTCAATGCATAAAATATCAGAATATGAGAAAAAGTAAAAGTCAAATGTTGCAAAATGCACTTATCAAAGCAAAGTTCCGCAACTCGACTTTAGGCTCTGATAATTTTTGGGTATTTTCTAATTTTTATTGGATTTTGACCATTGTCAAGATAATTTATTCCTCTTTTCAATGACACCCTAATTGTAACGATAGTGTTGTTCCTGCATGGACAGAACACCTGAATGTTAGGACAAGCCAGAAGTTAAATGTTGCAAATTGAATGCCTATTGTGAGTATTATTGTCTGTTGCGAGCAATAACAATACATTTCGCAACTTTTCACTTTTTACTTGCATTATATTCGTGAGTTATGTGCATTCAAACAAGATGTTACTATTGCAAATAGGGTATCAATAAAAAGAAGAATAAATGAACTTTTTAATGCTATAAAAATTGACAATGATTAAATCCCCACCTTAAAATGTACCAAGGTTCAGAGTTGTGTTACAGAAATTTAAACGAAAATTATCTTTAACTTTGTCATGTATTCAGGTGGTATTGAGGGATCTGTGGACCCAGGCATGACATCACCATGACAAAAATTAGGTATCAATAAAAATATGAATAAATCAACGTGACAATGGTATAAAATTCAATAAAAATTAGAAAATGTCCCAAAATTTATCAGGACCTAAATTCAAGGTGTGGAACTTTAATGTGATCAATCAAAATGCATTTTACAACATTGATTTTTTGCTTTTCTCCATATTCTGATATTCTGTGCATTGAAGCATGATACAATCATTTACAATAGGATATCAATAAAAGACGAATAAATTATCTTTCCACTGGTATGAATACCAGGAAAAACTAAAGCGTACCTGAAAAGTTATCATGGCCAAAAGTCGACTTGCAAAACTTTTTGGGAGGGGTTTATATGACCCAAGAAGGCATATAAACTTGATTGAAGTAACAAACATATTTTGTACACAAAACAAAAGGGATAAAAGAAGGTAAACGATACGAATTAACAGGAGAAGGAGGATGAAAATATAGAAATGGGGATATAATGTTTACAGTTAGCAAAAGAGGGAACAAAATATTAGTTAGGTGGCCCGACGAATATTTCTGGATCAAGAATAAAGACAACATTAATAAGGCTTTGGAACAAACAACGCAACAAGCGCCAGACCAATTACTTATTATGCATAAAATGCTTTCCCAAGTATGATAATTTTACAAAAATCCAATGTAAAACTCGCTTTCCAATTATTAATGTAACAAAACAGGTTTACAACTTAAACACAAATGTGTTAAATGCACGATGACCGATTATTTAGAGCAGTTGTAAGCATAATATGATTTAAAGTTTTAGTAAAAACAAACAAAATAATATCAATGAATAAATATTACATGTGGAATGGGTTGGATGACAAATATGTGTAGGGGTGGGTATTTGTGTGATTTGCTGGAAAGGCAATATGTTTTCACAATGAGTGCAAAAACAATTGAACTATCAATCAATATTGATTTTCACATTTCATTGTTGTGTCAAATATCAAATGATTATACTGAGACAATGTTGGGGTGGGGTAGGGGAAAGGAGCGAATGTATTAGCGTGGAATTTGGGGGCATGTGTGTGTTTCAAGTTGTTTGTAAGGTTACAAATGACTTTACAACTATTTGAACAATTCCTTGAGTGCTATACTAACTCACATTCTTAATCATGCCTAACTTTACAAATGACTAATTGAGACAGGTACATGTTCTGTGTTCAAAAATAGTGCTCAAAATATTTGACTATTTAAAGTATTGTGAAAAAATATTGATTTTCAAATTGCTGCCAACTAGACAAATGTCAAATGATTTCTAGGGAGATAGTGTGAGGTGTGATAGGGGAGGATAATAGTATTTGTAGCATGTAATGATGTGTTTATGATTATAGTGCACAAACTGGTTTACTACATGTATGAAATAAATGTGGGTCATAATATAAACCTGTCATAAAAAATGTCAGGGCAAGTATTTGATGATGAAGATAAAAGTTGGAAAAGGAGTTTTTGAATACTCTTGAAAGGAATGCTGAGGTTTCCTCAACAAAAAGATTCACAACTTTTAAGGATTTAAATGAAGGAATTTTGTTGATTACTACATATAAAATCAGGAATAACATCCACACTAAAATAACTCTCTCCCCTATGAAAGAATGATAATTTACTATTATAAATGCACTTCATTCTATGCAACTCCTGTTATATTGCTGGACATTGGTATTTAGTCTGATCATTCTGGAGATTCATTCCAATGGATGCAAGATTAAATTTGTTCCTATACATTTACATGTATGTCTTTCTTCAAAGTTATTGTTCAAAAGTTATTGTGATCAATCCTTTATCCAGTTTTACATATGAATGCGTTTTCTGTGTTTTTCATCCTTTGTGAACATGTACTGTTAATCATGATATAAATTTCTTAGTAAAAATGTGGCAGATTTTTGGTTCAAGATCATTATGGTATTCAGCCATTTACTTAATTAGTATTTTTGCTTGCCTGACATACATTTTAAAATAACATCACCAATGGGGAGTGGAGGAGAGGGGAAGGGGGGGGGGGAATGAGATCACAAAATGGTAAACTTGGGGGTAAGGTTATGACAACCAACACCGAATGCGGGTGCAAAATGCAATAAAATGTGCCAGGCACTTCACAATAAACTTTAAAAAAAAACATGGTGCTATTTTAATCAACCGACCTCCATCCATGATTTCTATCCGATGAGCTACGAATCGAAGATTAGAAACATATAAAAAGGAAAGAAAAGAACACATTCATGACTACAAATTATTATTATAGACATGCAAAAAATTATACACCCACAGAGAGATACAGGCAGAAACGTTCCCATAGCACAGCAGATTTGTTGCACAACATATCACTCACATGGTTGCATAGACTGTGAGAACCTTTTTTAATGTTCATTCAAGTGAATCAATTCATTAAATGTCTTTATTCATACTTGTTGAATAAGCATAGAAAGCAGCCCGCCCTCACAAAAAAAAACCCAAAAAGGAGAAATTATTGAGCATAAAATTAATTTTAATTATGCATAGGGGCAATTCCATGATTAGTTTCGTTACACTTTAGGGCTACTTTTACTCTAAGGTTAGCTCGTACATGAAGACGCTTTGATATTATTGTTAAATTTTTGTAGTGTCAATACCTATAAACATAACCTACATGTACTTCACCCCCACAAAAGAAATCATGAGACACGTTTCAGTAGGTTGTAGCAAGAACTTTAATTTTGGTTAGTTACGTTACAAAAAGTGGACATGCTTTTTTGGGAACAGACTTTGCATTCAAACCTTCCTCAAACGAGGTTCAACCAAGACAAACCATAATATTCATGTCGTAACTGGTTTCTTGGCAAGTTATTTGAGACGACAAATTTTAGAAATAGCTTTATGTTTTTTGTACGGTATCCAAAAAACATGGTTAGTTACGTTACCGGTTAGTTACGTTACATTTTGTCCATGCAAACAAAAATTTGATTTGGCCATATTTTTTTCACATCTAGTATGTATAAATGGCTTCATTCATATAAAATAATAATGCAGAATAGTAATATTGTCCTATTTAGTACTGAACCTAATTCTTTATACCGACAAATAGCATATTTATGTACCAAATTGATCAGCATTTGGTTTGCAGTGAAATGCATTCATGAAAGGAGGGTCTGAAAATTAGCAAGCACTTATACTTATCCCCGATTAATACAATTTTCATGTTCAGGACAGTTGATAATTTTAAGGTAAAGAAATAAATGAATCACCATAACATATCAGACAGATAGATCTATCTTAGATGAGGAATACAAAAATGTTTTTTTTTTTTTGTTTTTTTTTTTGTTGTTGTTTTGATGATAGATTCAGTGGCATCAATGGTGTAAAGTAAAATAACCAAGAGGACATTTCCCCCATTTAAATGACTGAATATACAAACATATTACGATTTATATAACCTTAAAACGTTGTTCCTACCAGAGTTAACATTTTATCACTTCCTATGTTCATATCTTTATAGAAGAAGTCATTAATAAAGCTGTGATTAAAATTAAAGTGTATCACTTTTCATCAATGAATTTAAGCTTTACACAAACTTTTCGCTCATGCTGCTAAGGTAAATTCCAATGTAAAATGGAAGTTAATGTATGATATCACAAGGTTATGTATGATCTGCATGTTCATGTGCATCATGATTAGGATGCATACTGGTAACATAGAAATAATTGAAGAGTGCCTTTCCCTGTCGGTAATATTAGGAACCAAACAAAAATATATACATTTATGAATCTCTTATGTCTCTAAACCAATACAAGTCAGGAAAAAGCGGTTCATTGTCCAGCTATCTCAAAGTCACACGTCATCTTTGTTTGAGTTACAGCTATCCTTGACAAGATGTGTGTCTTGATTGGGGCTCACTTGGGTTCAAAAGAGTTCAAGTTTATTATTTACGCTTTCTCTCATGAGAAGTCATTGGGTTCAGTTGTTTTAATTATTTTGGTCTGATATATTTGGCCTATATTATGTTATAATTAGTCCGTAGGGTTGCAATTGTTTTCTCATGGTCTCTTTTGTCTTTGTATATCCTAATGTTTTCTACTTTCTACTGAACAGTGTTGATTAAGTTGAATAGCAGTTAGTTACGTTACTGCATGGTTAGTTACGTTACATGGTTAGTTGCGTTAAACATTTTGGATGCTTCTCACTTCGCTATATGACGATGTTATGATTTAATGGGATTGTTTTGAGTTAGAATGTATGTATAGGAGGAGTTTTTAGAATATGAACATTCTGGGCATTTACTTTCTTTTCAGGAAAAACAAAGTTGATTTTTTGGTTAGTTACGTTACATGGAGATTCAAAGGGCAGAGAATTCCACAATGTGTGGTTATTAGCAAACCCAATACAATTTTCAACTCTGATTTCTGAAAGACAATTATATTCAATTATTGAATGTTCCTAAATTTACTGAAAAGACCCTTTTTGTAGTATTCACTGATGTTTTAAACTTTTTGTAGTGTTTTACTCATAATTTCAGCCTGAAATATCATTTGTGCTAAATCCACTTATTCAGATATTTTCTTGCAATTAATTGACTCTTAGACCTTTGGTCTGTATTCTTCAACATATCTTCTACCAGAAAACACAAATTTCACCTGGAAAATCGTAATTCTAATTTTTATGTCCATGTCCACTAATTCATGGAATTGCCCATAGATCTACCTAAGATATGAACTGATTTTCCTGTATTTTTTTTTTATTTTTTATTTTTTTTAACATTATTTATTTTTTGTTGTTGTTAATCTGGCATTTTTTATTATTATTATTATTATTATTATTATTTTTTTTTTTTGGGGGGGGGGGGAGGGGGGGAGGGGCAGATAGCTATACCTCAGACACATTCTTACAATTTACAATGAACAAGATAGCAATATTTCATCTAACTGCCATCACTGCTCAGGGCTATGCATACATGGTGAAAATCAGTTGTGCAACAAATACAGCTCAGACAATGGAAACGTTCTCACCAAGACCCCATCACCACAATATTATTCTAAATCTTGTATGCATTGAAACTTGAAAACATCAGAAAGTCCAACAACATGACCACTTTTATCTTCAAACAAAAATAACTGCATGAAAACAATAGTACAAATTTGAGGTCGTGCTGTAGATTTAAGAACATTCCGATTTTATTTCAAGTTTCAAGAACACATATACTTGAGCATTCATCTTCTGACAGACTTTGACTGTTCTTGAACATTATTTATTTTTAAATTACAAGCTATAAATTTAGAAAAAAAAATGTACATCAATATTCATACATGTACATTGTGTATGTATGACTATTTAAGGGATTTTTCATGGCTAATGCAAAATTAATTTTCTTATTTTCTTCAAGATCAAGTCAAGTCCTCACGAGATGAATGCTCATACTTACCTTAGTACTAGAAAGTGGCAATATGAGTGATATTAATATCAAATTGAGTTCTTTTGTTTAACCTACAGTATCTTTTGTATCTTTTCATCCTTTTATTTTGAAATATAATACAATTTTCCCTTGAGTCTATTGGATACAATTAAATTGTTAAGCTTTGCTCTACAAAGTTTTGGGCTAAGTAGTAAGGTAAAAAAGGTATAGATATTTGCCCTCCAAATAATGAATACTCAAAATAATTTTGAAGATGATTTTCAAAACCAGTTTTTGTTTGATAAAAAAGTAAAAAGGAAACAAAAAAAGAGATAATTGAACAGCTCCCTTTCAGTATTTAGAATATAAATGAGAAATGTCAACCTTGAACACAAAACCAACAAGAGATTAAAAAATGTCATGTTGCCACCTTCTAGTGCAAAACCTGTATAAGGGTTGAAAACACTGTGGTATACAACATCAAATCTCATCATAGCAACACCTACCTTGTACTGAGAGTGGTAAGCAATGAATGGTTGAGAGATCATATGTTGCAGCCACATCATGTTGTACAGGATGAAGTTTTCATTATTGATGAGATATAATTGAGCATAAATATTGCAAGAATGGGAAAACAAAGATCTTATTTTGAAACAATTTTGGGAGAACCGATCTGTTGACAAAATCTTGGATTATACATACATGTATGCATACAGTGTAAGATATTGTTGTATCTTTTCAATTTTAAAGCAAATAATGGAAATAAATACTGTTAACAGTAAAGTTTACATTTCTGAGTATACATGAACAAGCGTGTACAATAAGCTCTGAATGTACTATTTCAAACAGACGACAAGTTATTAAAAAAAAAAAATACATAAATGAAAACGAAGGCAGACTTTAAAAAATGTATGTGAGAAGTAATTTAAGGGTATGTATGCAGAATATTGATGTCACTATGTATTACCGCTAAGTTGCAATAACATCAGTGAACTAATATGGTTTATTTCAAAGCCCATTTTCAATGGCAGTGTTTTTGTTAAGGCAACAGTTTTTTGTTTTTCTATTTCAATATAATTTATTTTCAATAATATGGATTCTATAAAAATGATTTAGCCATGAGTAAATTAAAAAGTAGTCCCAGGCACAGAGCAATTAAAGAAAGAATACAAGATACTCAAACTGCACGCATGTCACCTACATGTAGCTTAATATCAGGTATCCAGTTAACATGACAGTAACCCAAATTTCAACTCCCAATGCCTACCATTCTAAAATTTAAACACAGGGTCGCATGTAAACATAACCTCGAGTTTGGGACTCCCAGTAATTAAAAAAAAAAAAAAAAAAAAAAAAAAAAAAAAAAAAAAAAAAAAGAAAAGAAAAGAAAGATTGTGGATCCCTACTTTATGGATCTTAAGAAAACAAAAAAAAAAAAAAATCTGTGGTGGAAAGTACATGTAATACTTACAGGCATAGAAATTTGCTTGGTTAGTTCCCGCAGCCCTCTGCCTGGCCATCTCTCTATCTCTTATCCTCTGTGCAGCCCTCTCCTTGGCTGCCCGCCTGGCCTGCTTGCTACCATAGGGGGCGTGTGGCGCAATGTCAATCATCTCCTCCGAAGGGTACTGAGAGAGGGCGGTGTTTTCCATCGTATATTCGACAAGATCTTGGTTCTCTTTGCAACAGAAGAGCTGAAAACCATGGCAACAAATTGATAATTATAATTCAATTCAATTAGGTTTTTATTAGAAGGGCAAGTCCAAGATAATGTCCCCTTAAAAGACAAAATTTCATCTTTGTCTAATGAAGGAGTTTTTGGTAGAATATGAAAGCCTAAATGTCAAACCTCAGAATTTCATTAAGAAAAATTTGTTAATATGCAAATTTATGCAAATTTGGGGCATCTAATTTGCATAATTGGTAAACAGAGCGTTACGTAGGGGACATTTATAAAAATTCATAGAAAATCAAAACAAAATTAGTGAGATTCAATCATGGGTGGGACATGGACCCCTTATCATTCAAATTTTTTTTATAAAAAAAAATTGGTGAAATCTAATTAAATATGCAAATTAGCTCGTGTCCAAGCATGAAATGTCCCATACGTAACAAATTGAGGACATTTTGTTAAGTTATTTCCCAGAATACAACACTTGAATTGTTGCAACTCTGGGAAGTTCTAATTTGTTCAGTGGAACAGTATAATACCATTTTAAGTTTTGAAAATTTAATTAACTTTTTAATTTATAGTTAATTAAAATATTGTTACGTATGGGAAAATGTGTTACGTATGGGACATTTGTACACAATGTCAATGGGGAAGTTTGTGTACTAAGTGAATGTAGAAAAAAAAAGTTAAGAGTGCTCCAAAAAGTGATTTATTCACATTTTCTGGAGTTTATAAAGTTTGCTTTGCCATGATACTTGATCCATGAAAAAAATTAAACCAAAAAAATTTGGCAATAATGGAGAAATATGGAAAAACAAAAAACAATAGTTCAGTGGAAAAAGCTAAATCAGTCAACCTATCACTACATGATCCTGTTGATGCAATGATTCCAGATAATGCTCTACAAACTGCTAGCAGCTGCGTAATGACATGCTAGGGAGCAGTTCGTAATGTCCTGTCTACAGAAAAAGCAAACTACTACAACAATCCCTGCCAGAACAGCACCCGAAGATATGTTCAGGACCATCAATAAGCTCTCAACAAACCTGGCCGGTGCTTCTCCCAGAGTTTGAATCGGCATCGCATCTCGCTTCAGGCATTCTGCAATTTCTTTACACGGAAGTTAAGACATACGTCAATGCATTGACCAATGACAATGTTCGCCCTGTCAGCACTAGCTGAGAGTGCTGACCGTCCTGCAATGTTCCAGCCCCTAGTTAAATCCTCGTCTCGGAGTTCTCACAGCAGAGGAGTAGAAGTCTCTGTTATGTAGCCCTCTCCTCGACCTAAGGTCCTTGTGCAACTTGATACGATTCCAACCTGGTTTGTGAGCGTTCATCTTACAGCGGTGCTTCCAAAAGCTGACGGAGTTCATTAAATCTATCACGTGGTGTGGGGTGTTTCCCATCATCACTCAGTACCTCAAATCGATCCACCTGTTGACACTAACAAAGAAAGCCCAATCGTAGGCCTACTATTTTATCTATTCTAGCATTACATTACCTGTTGTTAGTGATTTGTAAGTTGATTGTGTTTTTTTTTCGATCCCTGCCTATTTATCTGCTCGATTACCATTTCCGGAGCATCCGTTAGTGGGCTGATCCATAGCAGAAGCATGCAATGCGAGTGAACTTGCACCGGTCTTCTCTTGAGAACGGCAGGCTTTATGTGCTATCGAGTCTATCAGCGTGAGAACAAATTAGAGATTTGAAGGATATATTTCAATATTCTAACTAACTAAGTGAGCAGCTTATCAGGCTAGTCTCTAACCCACATGACGAGTGAGTTAGGAGACCGGAAGACTGAACCTAAACTGGATTCTTCTTATTCTATGTCCATAATATAGATCATATTCCTCTAAGCCAAACCGTAAAGGCTTTCCTGCGAACTAATCACCGCAAGCAGTTCTGGTCGACGCTAGAGCTCTATCAGTCGCTTTTTGATCCGGTGTCTATACGATTGATAGTTTCATTTGTGAAAATCCAACAACAGTGACTTTCAATACGGCGTAGAAATGGATACGTACACACTCTATTCTAGCACCACAGATGACTGCGAACTCTAGATTGTCTTCATTCTTTAGGTCACATCTTCTACTTCAGAAAATCGTCGTAAGTATTATGCATTTACATATGTATTTAAAAAGTGTGAAATCCAAATACCCAGGATTCCACGGTTGCGAGGCTTACCTTTTATCTCGACCCGTAGCCTCCATAACGATACGTTATGATCGTGGGTGTCCCCCAAGGAGAAAGCTTTACAGGTTGATTTTCCGCTCCAGTGTTTTTTAATATGTAACTGCTATGATTCTATACCAGTACACTGTCACTAGAACTTGTACAGTTCTCGTTCCTTCACATCCGGGAGATGTATTGACAGTGTTACTCACATAGTCCCATATAGCACATTTTATACGCTAGAGTATAACTACTCATTCAAACTGATATTGTTTAGGACTAAATACATCCCGATGGTCAGGTTAATCTCGAGAGTCTCCTCAAGATATCAATCAGTCGTGGACAAGCTACAGAAGTGTTTATCAGAGGTTCGATCATGGATGTTAGCTAATAAACTAAAACTCAACCATGACAAGACTGAATTCTGATTGCTGCGTCCGCAACGCATCAGCGAACTCCTACAGCATGTTTCATCTCGAAGTGGACAATCATAACATAATGTCTTCACCTTTTGTTGAACATGTTTCTAATGTATCAAGATCTGTAAATTCCATGTACGAACATAGTAGGTAAAGAAAGTTTGTAGATAAAGATGCTTGTCATGCAGCGGTAAGATCTCTGGTTTGTCGTCACCTTGTTATCTATGTCCCTCAGATGGTCTACTGTGTTAAATACTCAATCTCTTGAGGAAAAAAATCACAATGATTGTCCCTTCCTGTTTTAATCTTTAATCATAATTTAAATTCATCTAAAGACACTGATTAGATTAGTTTAGTATAGAAGTATAATAGTTTTACAAAAATAGTAGTAACAGACATACCAGGTGTGGCAAGTTTGTATATCAGTGAAAGACATCTTCTACCATATTTCTCGTACCAATGTTCCTCCAAAAATAAAGAGCTCAGGACGTATTAATTTCATCGTAAATCAAAATAGCACCATGTATCCTCTCATAAAGCGGTAGTGTACTTCATTGGCTTCGGTCAGGGTACCAGCTTGTATAGTTGATAAGATTCCTAACCCTTATACTTACAAAGTGTGTCACAATTCTAGCCCCATGTATTAACCTTGTGATTACTTAATCAACTTCAAGTAGTAATATCACGCGTTCATCCTAGTATCCAGATGTAACACTCTATACACCTGTCGCCCACGTACTAGAAGACAGCTATTAGGTTCCATGAGCACTTTACTTGTTACTGGACCCATATAGGATCCTGGAACTCCAGCTTACGCCCACATGGCCATTATAAGAACTGTCAAACTCTATTGTCCTTCAAGAGACATCTGAAAACCCCACCTTCTTGCTATATATCTATTCGGTTCCGTTTTTATTTTTAATGTATTCACTGTATCATATGTTTGTTATTCTATGTTTATGCGCTTTGTATCTAATGAAAAGGCGCTTTTATAAATTCAGTATATTATTATTATTATTATAAGAAATTCACAAAACAATGAAAAACATAAGAATGAATAGTGGGAATCGTCAATTTCTTTTAAAATCCTATTGAATATGTTTCCATACAACATTTCAAAAGAAAAAAAAGCTTTTGCTATTTCCATATTTGAAAAAAAAAATTGATTTTAGAAATATGGATCAAATTGTGTGCGTTCTCTATGGGGACAAATTGTCCCATACGTAACTGTCCCATACGTAACACGTCCTCTCCGATTTTAACAAAGGCTTACAAAAAAAGTGACAATCATTATGACTCCAAACTTTACAGAAGTAAACTAGAGGGTTGGACCTTTCATCACACCAAACTTCAATACATCAGTGGAAATACTTTCAGAGAGTTTTGGAGTTGAAAAATTTTCTTTAAAAACTTGAATTCCTCTGGTCCCATACGTAACGCACTACATTTCATGTTATTGCATCAAAGGTCAAAGGTCATATGTCGTCATCTCCCACCAGTGTATTACTCTCTTGGATACCTATCATGAGGATGAAAAAAAACAGTACCCTTAACCTTCAAAAAGATTTTATAGAGGGTAAAAGGCTCTGAAATGTCCCATACGTAACATGCGGATTATCTTGGACTTGCCCAGAATTAAAAATATATAACGCACACATGACTTTAGTCCAAAGACTAAAAATGTCAAGTTCACAAAAAGAGAAAAGACATTACAACAATTAAAGAAAGAAAAGTAAGGTAGTTATAATACAATGAAAATTACATAAATATAATATCAACCCACTATTATGATATACATGTACATGTATCTTTGAATTTAAGAATTTAAATATGAAGATAATTGTGAAGAACCAATGTGTTGCAACAAAGGATGTGTTGAGCAATCCGTATTGAAGAAGATAGCATTAACCCTTTAGCACCTAAACCGCCAAAGACCGCCCCTCAGCTTACTCACTAAACCGCCCCTGTCTTAAGCATGCTACAGGCAAGATAGTATAAAAAATATGGGATGAAACATGCCCATACTTGTTGTGGATTACACATTGGATGCGTGCTGTCCGATTCTGCACTAAAAGTAGGTTTAAGAGCAATTCTTATTGAAAAAAATCCGATTGAAACATAGCATATCCCTTTCCGCTAGTGAGTAAACTGACACTTTTCACGCAGTCTCTAGGTGCTATTAAAAGGGTTAATGCACATGAGATCCCTACATGTAGGCCTATAGTAACGGTTCTGAATTAATATTCATAATAATGGTGATGGAAACAAAGTTGGACATGTTGTGAGACCAAGACATCATGCTCAGAAAATTGCAAGGCCACATGAGACGAGGGAAGAGGACAACAGACTATTTTGAGGGTGTAACCTCAGACCAAGAACTACAAAAAACATAGAGAGGGTTTGTCCCTGAGGCTCACCAGAAGCCGGAGAAAAATTTATTGCACCTTATGCATCATTATCAAATAAATAATTATTTTGTGTGTATGAGTAGGGTCTTTTGGAATTCTGAGGACATCTAAAATACTAGAGTGATCACATTAGCCAAACAGAAAAGGTGCTTTCGGACAGAACATTACAGGGATGCATTTCTTCTGTTTTTCCTGATAGCCTTTAAACCTATGATTGAAATGTTTCTTTGATTTTTCTCTACTCTCCCCCAATTCAACTCATTAGAAAATTTGAATTGCCCTTTCATTCCCCAGAAATGCCCTTTTCAATTGTCAGCAACAGAAATGTGTTGGAAATTAATTCATGAAATGAATATTAATGGTAAAAAAAAAAAATTGCTCCCTTTAATTTCTCTACCAAAGCAGAAACTTTGTATAAAACCTACCTCAGATTGCGACATAGATTTGAGCATCTCATGTGTCGGGAATGGCTTGGCTTCCTTGCCACAGTATTCACAGACCTCTGCGACCTCACCCACCGTCGACAAAGAGGGCGTCACCCTATCATCTAGATCATCACCTAAGTGCTTGCTCCGACTGGCCTTCACACCAAGCTTGTCGCGCGGGTCATCGTAGTCATAATCATCGTAATCTTCATATTTTTTTCGGCCTGGGTGGGGAAGGAATTTGAAATTTATTTTGAGTATTTAGTATAGTAAATACTGTAGAAGAAGAATGATTACCTGATAAATGTTTTCGGACACAGATTATAAAATGGAGGGATAGAAGGGAGAAGGAGAATAGAGATACATGTACATGCAATAATCACAACACGTCAAAAGTTTAATATGCAACACTCTACAACATGAGCATTGTATTGTGACCACCACATTAGGAAGATCAGAGAGAGAATAAGAGAATAGTATAGAGAATAGTAGAGAGAACTTAGTAGGTTGAGTATATAGAAGATGAAAGAAAACTACAAAATGCTTCAGTACATGCAAAAAGAGGCAGAGAAGAGAGAGAGAGAAAGAGAGAGAGAGAGAGAAGATAAAGATAGAGGAATTCCAGACAGAGAAGACAAGAAAAGAAGAACAGAAAAAGGAATACAAAACAAAAAATAAATAAGGGTGGACTGAGAAAAAGTACAGAATTAAAGTACCCCAAAAACATGAAAAATAGTTTAATAATATACCTCTTATTCTTGCTTCTAACTCTTCATCATCCTTTTCGCTCAAGTCTGTAGAGTCAAAATCATTGAAATCAAAGTCCAATTCCTGGCCGACGATGCTTGCTGCATCTTTGTACTTCTGTGAAATAGGCACTTGTTCCGATTCACGCTGGTATTTAATGATCTGGGGAGGGCCTATCTTGGGAATGCCTTGGTCGGATTTGCTGAAATCTTCTTCGTCCGAAAACTAAAAAGAGATAGGAGAACATGAATGTAATTTATACTGGTTATAACAAATTACATGATAAAATGCACTTGTAATTTATGACCTATGATCCCCTATATAATCACTTAATTCAGAAAAACACTAGGAAAATGCAAACTTGTGGGAGGAACAAATATCACAAATAACCACTGAAGGGGAAAAATGAACCTTCTTTCAAAATTTGAACTAAATCTTCATATTAATTATTCCAGCTCATCTGAAATTTTAATTACAAATTTGTGGAACAAAATTTCTTGTTAATTTCTCCAATAGACCAGCAAATGATAACGCAATATCAACACAAGATACCAGTTCCTGAATCCTATGAATAATTATCCAAATCGTGTAGAATTTAGCTGATAAAGGCCACCGCACACCATACGACTTGCAACTGACCGACTTTGTATCTGAAATAATATATTTTGCAACACGCTTTGTTATTTTAGATCCAGGGTCGGTCAGTCATGGGTCGTAAGCCGTATGGTGTGCGGTGGCTTTAATACAAAACAAACAGCAAAGAAATGATTAATTTGGAGTACAAGGAAGAAATACTAACTTCGGAGTCAGAGTCTAACTGCAGAGGGGGTATTCCTTCTTCCCCATCTCCCTGCGTCTCTGCTGCCTCTTTCATGGATTCCTCAACGCGTCTGCTGCCCTCTCTCAACTGGAGTTTCTCACCGTTTGACATCCTACTGCTAGCTGATAGGGCCGATTTGGAAGGGCGCTCAGTGGGAGCAGTTTGATTTAAGGTGCCTGAACGAAATGTATGAAGCATAAGAGTGTTTCAATGGTTGTGTGATTGAACACTAACGGTGCAAACAAGTTCAAAACAAGAATGATTTTTGTATACTGCTTACATTATATCTCTGATTTTCCATGTTATTTGCAGTAAATTAATTAGTAAATTAATATTTATCCCAACATCATCACAATCTGACTTTTAAAAGGACTTTCAGATTCCAGAATACCGCCTAGCTTCAAAGATTACACAGAGGTTGTACACTCCTGAAGGTAAAATGTTTGAAAACAAATTATAGTGTAGCACTGTAAATTTTCAACAGTGAGTGTTATTGTAAGTATATCAATACAGATTATTGATTTTAGAGATGGTAGATATTGTTACCAAACATACATTTCAACATAGCATGTATACTAGAACAGTAAATATAGTAGAAAGATGTGGAATAAGTTAAAGTTAGGAAAGGGCTACACTATAACATATATAGCTTGATTTGCTGCACAGATTATTTACTTCAACACAGTTCAAGAGTTGGTAGCATTGTAAAGTACATTTACAAGAAAAGCACATGTACATGTAGAGGGAGTGTGAGTTAAAATTTTGTACTAATTGATCAAAGAAATGTTCATGTACATCATTGCTATAAAATGATATTATTCCAAATCACAGCCTATTCAGACTTAGATCCTATGGGCATTGTTTATTACAGTCTTACCAGGGAAAATACACAGGTTGGAAAATTAATGGGTGTAACATCATTTTGCAATTTGCTCTTGAAATTCCTGAAAGAGCCTAGGTTAATACTTCATTTTTATCATAGGCTTGAACGCATTACATGATTCACCATCTAAATTTAAGCCATAATTGCTTTTAAAAGAGTAGCCCCCGAAAAAAAAAAAACCTATACCTACCTCCTATTGCACAGAGTTCCTCTTCTGTTTTCCCAAGGAATTTGATCATTTGAAGCCAGCTCCACTCGGTCTCTGTAGCACAGGATATAGAAACCCTTTCACTTCCATCAGCTTCTATGACCTTATGTACCTCTCTGATGGCTGGGGATTTTATGTCTTTCTTCCGTTTACCATTTGATACTGTAGAATTGGGCCTGTTGTTTGAAACACAAGAAAACATACTTGTACATGTAGGTCAACAAGAAAACTCTTGAAATAATCAATTTAATCAGAATACTGTCTGAGATGCAACAATATTTAAATGTAAGTTACTTGAAAAGTTGCCAAAAATTGACTTTAGAATCAGTCAGTGCCTTGTTCAACAGATGAGAAGTCCTTGGAAGCAGATTTCCCCCAAAAAAACTTATTGTATTGGGGTTACCTACCATAAAGTACGGAAGAATATGGCCTACTAATATAGACAAATTCGGTTTGGGTGATGTTTTGTCATGGTGGCAGCCATTGCTGAGGGGCTTCCAACGTACCATGCATGCTACTTCTGTGCGCATGTATGTGTAACAAAGGAAAATGTACAAACGCGCAGACATACGCACACATGCATAATACACTGGGTAACCCCCAATTGTATGGCGGGCACATAGAGGACTCACATCCATGAAATGCTACCCGAATTCGTCTATATTCAGAATCAAGATATTGATATATATCCTTAACTTATACCTCCATCATTGAATAGATTAGAAAAACACTATTTGACAGATTAAATTGTCAAAAATAAATCAAAATTTGTAGAAATAATTACCTCTCAGCTCCATCTTTGAATGATACAGATCTGTCAGAGCGAGCTGACATCCTTAAACTTGTAACTGTTTCTTGGTCATCTTGGTTTTCTTTTGATACAGATAATCTTGATAAATGTACACCTGGGTCAGAATTATAAAAGACAAGATAACAGAGCAGTGTCAAAATTACATACATAATATATAAAAGGAAATAAAAAGAAAAGGAAAGAAGAAGATGTACTTGAATGTACAAAGATGTGAAGAGAATGGTACACAGGTAAACGGAAGGGGAAGGGAAATTGACACATAGTAAATCGTTCCTCAGATGCAGTATCAGATTATTCAAATGAAAATAATGTTCTTCTGTTCATTTATGTATTTTGAACAGACTTAAGATAGATAGTGTGTGTTTACTCTTTATATTCTGTATGATGGTGTGACCATAATTCACACGTGACCTTAATTCACACACGCCGGATATCTCAAAAACTACAGGCCTCTACAAAAAAAAAAAAATCACTTGCCCTGTTGGGCAAGTGGATTTTTTTTTGGCTTGCCCGAGAGGAAAAACCACTTGCCCAAATTTTCTTTTTATGTTCTTTGTTTTTAATGACTTTTTATTTTTATAGGAAATATAGATCCTCTAGGAGGTCTAATCTAATTACGAGTCAATAAAAAACATTTGAAGACAGTATTTATGTTAAACACAAATTCGTATTTTTTCCTCTTTTCTTTCGTCGCCGCGGCTGTTGGAGTAGGCCTTCGAGTGTTGCCTGCTCGCGCTCGCGGCCTTTTCTCTGCATTCGGGCTCGCTGGTATTGCTGGAGCAGCCGCTTGTCTTTTGTCCGTTGTCAGTGTTTTTTCCATTGTCGGTGGTTGAGTGTCTTTCTCTCCTGCTCGTTGACGTTGCGCGAAAAAAATCTCCTATCTTTCTTTGAGCCATGATCGTCTTCCTCGCGCTCGAGTCGATAGTCGCCATCATCAACAAAAACACAGTACGACTCGACGACGCACACAGCACACGGACGCAAACGCGCGCCCCTCGGATCCCAGAACAGCCCTCGCCCTGCACATGCACAAAACGACAGCGATCTCCGCGCGCTGATCGGTTTTAATTTTGCAGCAATCTAGCGCCATCTATCGGCGAATTAGCGCTAATTGTTTACGTTTTCAATCAATATGGCAGCCTCCATGCAACGGAGTCCGTTGCGTAGAAATTTGCTTCTTTTTAGTTGATTAACTAAACAAGAAATCATGGTAATCCTTTGATATGTGTTTCTGTTTTTCGCCCGATTTGTGATTATTCGAAATACTGTGATTTTACCACCTCAGTACTGAGATAATGTCCCCTTTTTACATTTTTATTTTGAAAATCACCGCTTGCCCGATCGGGCAAGTGTTATAAAATTTTGCTTGCCCGCCCGTGGTTTTCACTGGCCCCGGGCAAGCGGGCAAGCGGGTTTGTCGCGCCCTGAACTAATTAATATTTTGAAAATCTGATAGCACCATCAGAAAGAGGGATCCCAAATTGCTTAAGAATCAATCTGTCATCACGGTACGGTGTATTGAATTGTGAAATCATTGACCAAACATCGGAAAAATTGTATGTCCGTTCCGAAAAATCCGGCCTTCCCGACAGGGGTCTGGAAATCATCATTTTCTGATATAATATCAACAAAATTGTAAGATGATATCATCATCATGAAATTTTGACTTACATTTACTGTAATTCACTTTCCTTAGATTGATGGAATTTCTTGATAAATCTTTGTCAAACGCCCGTGCGGGAATTAAGGTCACACTGTTTTGTTGTCTTTTTTTTTCGATCGACATAGAATTTTGAAATCGCGATATCGTTGAAACCCTTTGACCTAGTTCACTTCTTCGTTCGGCGATTCGGAGTGGAGAATTTTGCCGTTTATTTGGTATTTATAGTTTTCGTTGATTTTGTGTAAAATATGAAAAATTGTTGATTGAATGTCGCATTTTCTATAATTTTTGAAATTTGCGCGAACTATGGTCTCCCCATCATACATATAAAGGAATAATTTAAATGGTTATGTTGTTTGTTATGTTGTTTTGAATTTGAGTCACTTCAGTGCACTCATATTTTGGACAATATTCTAAATCTCTCCTGACATTTGAGGTACATGCATAGGTTGTGTTTTCAAAATAGTTTTTTTTCCTCTTACCATCTTCATTTTGTTGAATTGCGATGGGGTCAGATCCAATGGGAGGGAGAGGTTCTCTTTTTCCGCTTCCTGTTCTAATATCATCTGGTACTGGTGTGGTGCCATCTGTAATATTTCCTATTCCTGATTTACCAGAGCATAATCTTACAGGAGTTCCACTTCCTGGAGTTCTTACTGGTCCCAGTGACCCTCTTGAGACTGGACGATCACGCTGTCCTGAATTGGCACTACCTTGTCTTGAAAGAGAGTTATCATCCAACGCAACAGTCTGTTGGTGAAGTCGCAAGTTTTCGACAGTTAATGCTGAGCTTGGGCGATTCTGCAGCGGGCTTGGAGACGGTGTGCTCCGTGGCATAACATCGGTAGGACCCACCTGGCTGGCGGATATGGAAGCACCATCGATCTCTGACTCGGTCGGCAAATTGGACACCTCTTCCTCCTCCAGAATGACATCCGTCACAATAGGATCAATATCACTCATGTCCGTCATGTTGGTGGCTCTTTTAATCTTCAGATCAGACAATGATTAAGAATCCAGATTAGCCATGGCTGAAGGGCAACTGTTATTTATGTAGAGTCTACCTGTGAATTGGAGGGGAAAAAACACAAAACAATTATCAAAGTCAATCGTCATGATGTCAATATGAGAACAATCCCCTTGACTGGGTCTATGTGCATTACCTGTAGACATGACTTGCATACATGCACGATACAATCAAACATATGTAGGCCCCTGAAACTCGGAGATCGTGGGGAATGCGCGTGAATTCCCTGAGCTCCATCGACTCGTACACAATCGACAGTGAGGCTTACGCATGGGTCAGACTACTGGAGATTAACATTCGGAGAGTACGAACATGACGAAGTTGACCAAATTCAGTCAGTCAACAGGGTCAATAATAGCTTTGGGTTCTCGATTCCTCTGCAATCCTTATTTTATAGACTCTCAACGGGTCTCTTCGTATAATTAAATTCAAAGAGACTTGTACAATGCTCCATTTCAAAAACAAAACATAGACTTCTAACTTGTTAGGTTAGATTTAGAAATCTAGAATCTACTTCGGAATTCAGGTTAGTTAGTCTAGCCATGATTTATTGATGAAGGACTAACTCCAGACGGGTTCGTGTGCGGGCTAGGTCTAACTTAGTCGTAGTAAGACTTATTCTAACTGTTAGATCTAGATTTATTTATCCTTTCATTACAATATTAGACCTAACTTTAGAGTCTACTAGATTTCTAGATCTAGCCAAAAACTAGGCTTTAACTTTAAGCCTTTATTTTTATTTCTTCATCATAATCAGACTCAGTCATAGTACGATCTAACGACAACGTTAAACCAGACGTAACTCGGTGTTTAATTGGTCATCACCAAAGCCAGCCCAAACCAAGGCACTTAAACTAAGTTAAACTGCTAGCTAACAATTAGGCAGAGCCGAGTAGCAAATCATGTCATGTCATTGTCACTCACTCAATCAATCATGAATCAACGCATCTCGATTCTACTCATGAATTGAAGTTCAGAAAATGCAATCTGACACAAAGTGACAGTGACAAGACAGTCAAACAAACTCAAACTCAAGTCAAGACTCAAACTTTCAAAGACAAGTTAGCATTTTACTTTATTTTACAGGGTTTTATTTTTAGTTAAATACCATAAATTAGATCAGGGCCATACACAGAGTTTTCGGGGTAGAAAATATTTGATATTCATACTTACAGCCATCAACATGTTGTCAACATTATTGTTATAGTCGGCAGTCACGGAAAAAGCTCATCGCTGCTATGTTACACCAGCGGATTTTTATCTCCGACAATGCGGACTCGGTCGGGGGCGGGTCGCTTGGAATTCCGCTAAGGATTCACCGGGAATTGAACTGTTGTTTGCACCGCTGGTCATGGTGACTGTCATATGATTGAAAGGAGCTTCATGATTGGTTGATTTTCAGGAGACGAGTACTAGACTTGTAATATTCGTTTATAATAATATACAAAAATGTTTTGGGTGTATTAGATCAAATATATTTTAGTCATCATTACTAAATGAACATTAAATAATCAAAAAAGAATTATGGAGACTTATCAGGATGCAAAATGGGAATATTATTTGGATATTTAATTGTACCATTTTTCAGCCATAATAAAAAACGACTGGTACCGTGAAAGGTGATGAAACATTTTACATTTTGTTGATGGTTATTGCAACAATTTGTAACATTTTATACTTATTTCCGGTTAAATTTGAGATCTGTGACACATCCAAATACAGAGATGTACACGATGAATACACTTTTGTCAAATATACGGCAATTTCCTGCAAGGTAAGGGCTCAATATTCACCTTTAAAGTTGCTGGCCGCGATTCACGTAGTCCCGTATATTTAAAAATATGCTGCCTTAAAATATGCAGGCACTGATCTACTAATAAAAACACTCCATGGTCAGATTTATTGAAGACATTTAATGTTAGTTTCAGAGCAGAGGGACTTCGACCTAATTTTTCAAGGCATGGCTAATTCAAAATTTACTAGGGCCTGAGTGCTGATGATGATGATGATGATTGAATGATGTCTGAGTGATGCATGATGATGTGCAAAAGTTGGACATTTTTGTAGGCCTAATCCAAAGCATGCCAATGGCAATGGCGATGCCGGGCCGAGTCAGTGAGTGAATGAGTCTTATGACAAATGATACTGAACACCTCAGAAACAGTGCAGAGGAAATTCCACCTCATTTTTTAATGAATGGTTAATTCAAAATTTATAGATGATGTGTAAATTAAAGTTAAGAAGTGGAGGAGGAAGACATGAAAGAGAAGATGAAATTGAAAGAAGGAGGATAAACCAATAAATCATCTAGATTCTACACTATTTCCCACACTGCCACATAGATATTACCTGAAAATAATCTTGAACATCTCACTTTTCACAAAATATAAAATTATAATTTAAAACTTATGGGAAAAACAAAACTTGTGGGAAAAAAGTGAAATTAAAAGGACAAAACTAGTAATCTAACGTAAAATGTGTGGAAGAAGAATTGTCTGCAGATCTCTGACTCTGTCATCTGTCCTCTCTGTAGAACCCGTTGGCCATTTGCTTACAATGCTGAATGAGTTCTTTTTCTAGTCAGTTTCCTGGAATCCTGGCAATTATGTAGTCCAAATGTTGTTTTATCTAGCTGTTCAGCTTTTTTTAAACTCAAGTTTGTGTGGTTTTGAGAATTTTTGAATGGTACTGAGTGGAATTTCTGGCTATAAGAGAAAATAAGGTGAAAATTAAAGAAATGTAAAAAATGATAGTAGATGAGATGAAAGAAGGAGGAAAAAAAATCGGACAATTCAAAGAAGAGAAAACATGCAGTCGATATTAACTTTTAATCCTTCAAAATTTTAATACACACTTTTGAGAAAAAAAAGAGCTAATAATATTGAGGACTTAATAGCCTAAAAATGTGTAAAAAAGATTCTTAACTGCACAACGTTAATCTTTTGTAGAGATATTCATTTGTGCAAATTTTGGAATAACCTACATGTACACTGTTGGAGTCGACACGTATTTCAAGTTACTGACGCACATACATGTGTGCACTTTATTGGGTCACAATCACAGGTCATGTAGGCTCGTTCATGATGATTCATTTTACATAGTATAAGCGTATATCATAACATCCCCTTTTTTGCCTAAAATTACCATATTCTTGCTCAAATGTACATTATATATTTGTCATATTCCATTGAAATATCAGGAAGATTGTGAGAGCAATAACTATTGAAATTAAAAAAAAATATTTTCTACTCTTTTTCAAGTCAAATTCAAAGGATGATAGACATAGACACCACCATCACAGGTCGAGTATAGACAACTTGTTTTCAGAATGAGGTATAGACCCTACTAGAGTCAAACACTAAACTGTGCATGTTAAGACTTTGATTTTGTTGACTCATGATTTTTCTGGCCTGGGATGTCTTTCTGCAAGTATTAATTTCTTTATTTCCCCATTGTTTTGTTACATTCCTCTAGGACGAAGCAAATTGTCTTCTCAGATGTGCAGTTGTCCCACCTGAGGTCATTCAAACGTGCAGCTCCAGAAGGGAAAGCAATCCGCTCCAAGCAAACAAAGAAGAAAATTGTTGATGTCAACTTTGACAAGACCAAGCTAGAACAGTTCAATGTCGTTTATGCTGATGTTCCAAAGCAACTTCCATTTAGCAGGCTTTTCAAACCTTTTCTCTTTGCAGGAGTTGTAAGTCATTTCCTAAATATATTTGTAAATAACATTCAAAATCTATTACACTATGTTTCTTATGCGTCCTGTACATTTCAAAATGTTTAATGAATTTAAAATCAGTAGTCTGTGACATTTCATCTATGTTTATAATTTCATTTTTTATACATTTTTATTGTTATTTATTTATACTCCTTTTTTGTGGGGGGATAATTCTTTACAGATCCTTTCAAATATAATGCAATGTATACAAAATTAAAAGTATGACCATACCATCGAGAATTGTATGTCCTGTATTGATGCTGATTAAGACATATTGGATTAATTCCAGATTGTCGATCACAACGTATGGGAATCAAAGCCCTGCAACTTTACCAACATTCTTTGGCATGATTTTAATCTACGTAAACTATTACTTAGTATTATGTTCCCTTGATATTAACTTTTCACTAGTTATGGTTACTAGAGCTAGGGAATGAATGTTTTAAATTGATATTATTATTTCAATTATTAGTTTACAGGATGTGCCTTCAGTGGGGCAGCTATATGGCAATACGAGGAAGCCAGAAGCAGAGCTGTCAACAGACTCAGACAACGCTACTCAGGTTTCTTCGATGCAACAGAGAGAAAACAAGGAGAATTCAGAGAAATGGTAAAAAGAAAATACAGGTAAACTTGTTCAAAGACTGCTCTTAAGAGAACAAGTTATTGAGAAAGTTGGTCTTTGTTAATAGATCTCTTCAATGAAGATTTGCATGATAAATACATGGGAAACACAAATTGGAGTCAGTTACTTATAGTGGTTGTCAATTTGACTGTAATTTGGGTATGTGCTTATGTTAACTACTGTACTGGAAAATAAGATTACTAGAGCTTGTTACGTAAAATTTACATCTAGATGCTATCTTGTCAAGGCTTTTGAAGTTGGAACTGAGGAAAGTCTGTAGTTGCATATATTAACCAGGGTTGTAATGGCTGAATGGGTTAGCCTGTAGAGCGATTTCACGTGACATCATAAGCAGCCATTTTGGTGGGCAAAACAATAAGGTACCGGTGCACCAGACCATAAAAACAATGATTCGTCACGGTTTGATGGACATGTTTCTATTGTTTAGCCCACCAACATGGATGAATGATGACATCACTGGGAACGCTCTATAGATGTAATTTTGATAGTTTCACTTCCAGGTTGACAGCAAATCATGTCTGCAGAGAACCCAAAGGATACATAAACATGGTACTTTTCACAAATTTTGTTTTCAGTCTACAATATATTGGATTCCAAGTGTCTAACTTAGCTAGCTAGTTTACCTGTAGATTGTGTGAAATTCACTTTAGAAAATAAAGAACACACATTTTATGAGACTATGCATTTGCCATTCAGAGAAAGACAGCAATTTTAGGTTCATAGGCAAGACTTGAATGGGTGGCCTGCCCCAAATTATGTTTCAGGCCACACTGAATTGATCATAACTGGGTATCTTTAATGTATCTTATTATCTCTTTTATTTCAGATGAATCAGTGGTACAGCCGATTAACTGGAACCCAGAAGGTCGTCTTAGGTATCATGGCTGCTAATGTAGCTGTATTTGCTTTCTGGAGGATTCCTGCTATGCAGCATTTTATGATACAATGGTTTAGTGCTAACCCTGCTGCTAGTAAGTTATTATTTGCTTTTATTTCATTGATTCAATAAAAAAAAATCAATAAAAGAAATTAAATGTGAAAATATCCTGTTGTTGGTGAGTGACTCGAGGACATGTTCATGGTCATCCAGCACAAATTTTTGAAGAAAACAAAAATCAATGAAACCTTGTTTCATTTAGTCCATTCAGTAATGGTATGGCTGGCAATATTCTATATTTTATATTGTAGCTATTTTAGCTGTTAAAGTGAATGTGGTCCAAAAGTCCATGGGGGGGGGGGGCTAATGGTTGATCCCATTTTTTTTTCTGGCAACATCATTTTTCTGATTTAGTAGACCCAGGGTTTCATGAAAATACAAATTTTGCTGAGTCACAATGGGGGTGCACTGTGACCCCCACTAGCCCATGGCCTAATTCACATGAATGAATTTGTTTTACAACATAAAGATAAAGAAAATTTATGTAATTATGGAATATAGATCAAAAATTAATTTTGTTTTGATAATAAAATGTGAATTTATATTGAATAAAGAGGTTGATACAATGTACAAACAATTTACCTGGTGCTTCAGAAATTTGTGGATTGTTAACCCGAAGAGACCTTCATCCTAATCAGACTGGGGTGTTTTGGTAGCTGTCAAGACTGGGGTGGGGGGGGGGGGGGCATGATGGCAACCCTTAAGATCTCGGTCGTGATGACCCCCCTCCCCCAGTCTTTTTAGGGTTAAGTTTGCTTCGTTTAGGAATACGGTCCAAAGGTTAAAAAAGGTGAAAGAGAGGAACATGGGAAATATTGAAAAGTTTATATCTAATGATAAACTTTAATTATATTTGCAGGTGCCACTTGCTTACCAATGATCCTTTCTGTCTTTAGTCATTACTCCCTTTGGCATATGGGAGTCAACATGTATGTTCTATGGAGTTTCTCTGGTAGTATAGGGAGTGTGCTTGGAAAGGAGCAGTTCCTAGCGATGTATCTCAGTGCTGGTAAGTACATTGTTTACAAATTAGGATTTCTGCTGTCCCATGAAGAAAATAAGTAAGTGAAATTATAATATCAACAAATTGAGTTTTTAATGTTTTCATATTTCTTTCAGTGCCAACTTCCTTCATGTATAAAAGTTCATCCAGCTTAAAAAAGATATTTAAGAGAACTAGACATTTCAAGATTCCATTAACATCACTGTAAATGACGGATACATTTTGCTCTTACAGAAAATTCCATTTTTTAGAGTTGCTTCCTCGTGTCATGGGACGGCAGATTTGTTATGGACAGTCACATGGAATCAAAGATACTGTACTGTCGTCTGCTAAAAGGTCGAGGGCATTCAAGCTATGTAACTGTATTTCTTGCTCTCATAACTGCAATATTTCATTTGACTTTTTGTGTATTTCATGTATAATGACAATCATGATGAACATTGATTTTTATAGTGCATACATTTATACCTGAAATTAAAAAAATATGTTCCTACATTATTTTATGTGCTGTACATAAGTGATATTACCCTGATAATGAACATAATGATAATAATATTTCCTTTATATTTAAATATATTATAAAATTAAATAGCCCTATCTGTAATCTCCCTCATACATAATGATTATTTGTAATCTTCTTTTCTGTTTCTTATTTCATATTTGTTTAGGTGTTTGGGCTTCATTTGCAAGCTATGCTCTGAAAATAGCCACATCACGGTTCAATCCCTCATTGGGGGCTGTAAGTATCTGTTTTCTTTTCTTTTATTTAATTGATATGCACATTTACCACCCTACTTTTTACATTTTTGTCTTGTCCTTATTTATTCCAAATTACTGCAGGATATTTGATTCTGCATTCAGCTAGATTAGGAAAAATGATTCATAATTTTATGTACAACTTGTAATAAGCAACTAGTATTATAGCTTGGTATATATAAAGAAACATAATCAAAAGTGCATAGAGGTTTTAACTTCCCTTTGGCTCATAAAACAAAATTAACCGCAACATATGTCATAGTGACTGTAATAGTCAGTTAATGAATTACTTTAGCAGTTTCTGAACGATTTATGATATTGTTTGCTCTCAAGTTATGTTTTATGTTTCTTCTTCTTCAAGTCAGGTGCAATAATGGCCGTGCTTGGAGCGGTTTGTGTTCAGTATCCAGATGCTAGATTAGCAATCGTCTTTCTGCCTTTCTTGACCTTTTCTGCAAGCACAGTAAGTAATTCCTGTTTAATTTACCAAAATCAAAGTTGAATCACAACCTATTTTGGAAGAATTCAATAAAAGAAAGAAACTCTTTATAAAAAAACCCTTAGAACCAGAACATTTTGCATCTAATATCAGTTATCTTGTTATATCATCAGTCAAGCCCAATACAACACCAATTGATGTCATTTTTATTTGAGATTAGCTTGTTAAAAATTTCATATGTCAGAACTCTTTATTTGAAGTTTATTTCCTCTGTGTCTGTTTGTTCACTAGTGTCTCTGAGCTTTTTTAATACAAAAAAAATTGTAATTTATTTGGAGGGTTTGGACCTCAAAATTTATTTTGAAATGAGACAGCAAATCAAACAATAAAAATAGCTTTAGATATCAGGGCTCCACACTAGCCTTTTGGGGCCCTTATTTTTTTTAAATTTTGGGGTTCTGCAGTTCTGGGAGTACTGGCCAAGCCCATGCTACAAATGTAGTGTCAAGTCCTCGCTTACTGTCTTTTCATATACATGTAGTTAAAAATATCTCAATCTTTTTCATACAGTTTACTTTTGTGTACTCATACAATGTATCTAATGGGTTTAAACCTTTCTTAGTTCTTAGTATTAAAAATGGTTATTTAAATACCGGGGTAAGAAAAGCAAACAGCGGAAGATTGTATTTGAGGGTCCTTATCAATAATAATCTTAAAGGAATTTTTTACGCCGTTGGGATGTTAAATAGACAGTTAATTTATTCATTTGTCTCCAACGGTAGAAACCATGCAAATTGGTAGAAACACACGCAACTGCTGTGTGATAAATATTGGAACCAGACAGCTATGATTTTTTTTCATAAATTAATTGTCCAATAATAATCTTGTTTGAAATTTTTTTTTCAAAAACCTTTTCAGATACATTTATACACAACCATTTCTATTGTCAAATACTTTCCATTGACATTTGAAAATCCTAATTCTTTTGAAAAACTACCACACCATCAATATTATAAACGTTGGCTTTGTTTATTTTGTCTAGGGTCTGGTAGCTCTGTTAGGCTTAGAGACAACAGGTGTACTCCTTGGCTGGCAATTCTTTGATCATGCAGCTCATCTTGCTGGTTTATTGTGTGGATGGTGAGTGATAATTGATTCCAAGTCTTTTATTTTGTCATTAAACATGAATGGTTTCTTGAAGTGTACCACATCGTTTAATGAAGTAAAGGTTTTTTTTAATTTGATTTGGTTCATTTTTTCATTTTGAAATGGACTATTTAAATTGCAGCTTATCAGTCTTTTAACTTATTGTGTACTAAGCCGATATGTATTTATGCAGATTGAAATTAAAGGGAAAACATCCGTCCTGTTGACAGTTTAGTTCACTCATTATTGCATGAATAAATGAAAACATTGTACAATTCAAGTTATTAGGCATTGATATATAAATGGGTGTCATTGTTTCACCTTAAGTGAAAATGATTCATGGCAACAGTACTTGACAGCCCCTATTAATTGGAATTCATGAAGAAAAAAAATCACAGCATTCAACATGTTAATCTTAGATTTCATTGACCTGTGCTCATGTCCATGTACCTACATGTACCTACCTACAAAATCTTTGACCAACTGTTCTTTTTGATACAGGATGAAAAAATGTTTTAAAATACCCTTTTTCTGCACCAAACATGCAGTATGTGATATACATGTATGTTCACAAAGTCATTGCAACATTCCAACAGAACATTGCTTTGTGGTAAATAAGTTTTAAGTGATGTAAAATTATTATTTATTTTCTTGAACAGCTACTACGTGAAGCATGGTCATACAGTGTTCTGGGATAAGAGACAACATTACCTGGAGAGGTGGCATAAACACAGAGGAAAACCCAGCGAGGTCTGAATGTCAAGACTAAACCAAACTTTAAAAACTGTGTTAACAGTCTGAGTGAACACCGCCTTAAAGTGTCACCCAAGACATCAGAGGTGGAACCAAGCGGGGGCGCAGGGGACGTGAGCCCCCTCTATAATTTGAAAACCACTTATTGACTGTACATGTTGAAATTGGTATATTCCGGCTGTTCACTTCCTTATTGGGCCTGGCGCCCCCTCTATTTTGAAATCCTGGATCCGCCACTGGATAACAATCTTCAATTCTGTTGGAATATCCTGATTGAGTGTGATGGGGCGGAATATGGAACTTGTTTTCATGAGAAAGGGATGGAGTATGTGATAACTCTATAGTGAGCCAGTACAGATGTGGGTACAGATCCAATGAAAATTATTTATGAAAGAGTGAATAGCACATCACATTGGAATTCAAAGGAATCATCTAATTGCGACACTGTAAGATTGAAGAACAGAGAAACAGAAATTGGACTATCCTTGAGTAATGTCATCGAATTTCAATTCGTCTCCATATATTGAGCAAATTCTGCCCTAACACTTTTTAATTGTATTCAGTTGCTGTACCCAACTCACACAACATGTACAGTGTATTGTGTTATTTTTTTTTTAATGCTACTAGTACTGCTAACAAAAATTTTTTGAAACACATAAATCTGAAATAAACCTTTTGGTATTGTTTAAGAGGAAGACGTGCAAACCATTATTGTAATCGTTTCTGAAAAATTGTTTGCACATTTTAAAAGGAAAATGCCTGTTGTGATAGAATTGTGGAAGAAACTCTCAAACTGATTATAACACTCCACCTCAGAATTGTTGTTTGTTATATGACTTTAGAATCATCAAGATAATGACAAAAAAAAATACTAACTCAGTTCTGCTGAGGGTCACATGTATTGCACACAGAAACACATGTATGGAACTGCATACAACTTTTCTGACCCAAAGCTTCATTTATTTATTTTTTATTTTTTTTATTTTTTTTATTATTATTTTTTTATTTTTATTTATTTATTTATTTATTTATTTATTTTTATTTTTTTTTTGGAGGGGGGGGGTCAAATTGGCCCGAATTCACAAACGTGGTTTATTAGTCCATGGTTTTAAATCAGGTGGTTTGTGAATACCAAAATTTAGACCATGGTCTAAATTCGTGTTTTAAACAATTGATTTAGACCATGGACTAACTAAACCACGTTTGTGAATTCGGGCCATTATGACTGATTGAAGAGCCATCCTTGACAGCGGACCTTTTTTTACAATGATATTCTACCAAAATAATATGAAAATTATTTGCATAATCACAAATAAGTTGTTCACCTTTCGCATGACTGTCTTTTCCATTTAAAGGGCCTTTCAAACATATCACAGTTGTTTTGCCCTTCTAAGCAACTGACTATGTAGGCCTACAGTACTTGAAATCCCACATGTTGTTCATCAGTTTTATGGTAACCAAAGGTCAAATTTATTGTACAATGGATAATCAAATACGACGTGGAGATCTGAATGACATGCTAAACCATTCAATAAGCCTATATTTAGACATTGCTCTTATTTTGTGTATTGACCCGAAATTTACATCTGGTACCAACGTTTGACGTCACCATCCGAAAGTTGTGACTGGGATTCAAACCTCACTCCGATTCCTAGTTTGTAGGCCTACCCTGTATAAATATAGAAAATAGCCAAAATAATTTGAATTGATTACATTAAAGGCGATCCTGCACGAGCATCGCTAAGCTAAAACGAGGACTGAAGGAGCTGTCTGTGTGCAAGCCGCCATTGTTCCACGATTTATTCGCAAAGAGCATGGCTTAATTTGCATACGGTTTTATGCAAACACACGCCAGCCAATCGCGATCACGCTGCATATGAGTGCGATTAGCGTACAAGCGTGTGTGTGTGTGTGTATAGAACATTGTATCATCAGTGTTCTGATCTCGAGATGTATTGCACAGGCGGGGACAAGCTGTTCTCTCATGCATCCGAGCATGCGAGCAGTCGAATCAGTGCCGATAACAAATTGGCTCATGACTTCGGCAATCGTTCGGGCGTTCTAGCTTTCGGTTTTTGGACCACTGCGTAAGAGTCGCACATCGTTGGTATGAATGGGCATCTTGCAAAGTTTGTTACCGTGTACGTATTTTGAACTCCCTCTATACTATGAGGAACGTGCATCTTTAAAGAAAAGGAAAATTAGCCTCCGAACTGGTGATGTCACAGGGTGGTCCTAGACATAAATAATGCATTGCTGTAATATTATGCATCACTGCAACATTACCGGTCGTAACAGGGCGTACCTCCATGCCCACCACCCCATAGTCCTACGCATTAGGGGTAAAGCCATGTTGCCATTTCTTGTAACAATAAGGTGACTTTCTCGGTACCAATTTCAAACACAAGTGCACATGTGTCTATGTGCTTACATGTATCATTATACCAAGGTAATTGACAGGGTTCCTGATGGTAGCTGACTTTAATATAAGTACAGTATGATAATGTGAATTTTAGATGTATATGTAAAAATTATATATATGAAGAATTGATAACGTTTCATATTCACACATTTTATTTCACTTTAAGAGATTTGAATCTTCAACCACAATCATGATACAGCCTACTCCTGATGTATTGAGTTATACCAAGGCAGTTCTCCAAGTTCCAAATCTAAACATGTGTCTATGTGTTCCATGGAAGTAAAGTGAAGCACTGTATACGCTGAATATTTCACGGCGGACTTATTTTCGCGAATTTCGCGACTTACTGAACACGAAAATTTTTCACTTCCTGATATTTCCGTACAAAGTGAATGCAAATACAATAAATTTGTGAAATATACTCTTGTGAATTCCACATTTTGAAGCAAAACAGTGAAAATTTATGTATGCAAAAAATACAACGTATACAGTACTTGGCTTGGTCCTGATTTTCTTGTTATAACGGGAGTGGACTGCATTACAAACAACGATAGTCTTGACATTTCAGATTTGACCAATGATCAACAACAATAAAGAACTGGACTCCAGAGTTTTGTAATAGAATTACTTTATTTGGAATATTATTGTTATACAGAAAATAAAATTTCATGCTCTGTATTAGAGCTACCATATCTTCCATGTTCATATACTTTTATTCAACTGCATAGCACATGCAATTTACATGATAAAGCGAAATGTAAGAGTTGGTTGCAGTGTAGGAAAGTCTCACCATCATCATCATCATCACCTCCACCATCATCATCACCTCCACCATCATCATCACCATCATCGTCATCGCCACCACCGTCATCATCACCTCCACCATCATCACCATCACCACCATCATCACCACCACCACCACCACCATCATCATCATCAACACTACTATCACCATCACCATCACCATCACCATCATCATCATCACCATCATCACCATCATCATCATCATCATCATCATCATCATCATCATCATCATCATCATCATCATCATCATCATCATCATCATCATCATCATCATCATCATCATCATCATCATCATCATCACTATTGCCATTATCATCTCGATTAAAATTCAAAAGAATAAGGATGGGCATAGAAAGAAAATAATAATGAGGGGGTAATATTCATGTATCATGCATCATGTTCGTTGGTTGACTCATGGGTTGACTGTACGGTCGAAGCATTTTATGTACAGTTGGCCTGACCCGGAAAGTGGATATCGCAGACTCGCGCATGCGCAGACTGTAACTGTAAACCCCCTTATTGGTTCAATATATTGCGGACATTCTCTTATAAAGGATATTAGGATGTGACAGACTTTACTTTCTTTCATAAAGAAATCTGTTTATTTACAAATATTTTCTGAGAATACCCTTCCAATAATACATATTCATTATGTATGTTTTTGAAAGGAAACAATTTGACGGAAAGAAATATACATACATGTACATGTAATCATACTACATAAAAAATAACACAGATATTCAAATTTGTTATTACATGTAATTGCCCTTTAAAAGAAAATATATGTAGTTTAGAAACATATTGAAAAATCTTTTTTTAGAAATTGGAACTATAATCAAAAACATGTTTATGTTTCAAGAAGAATGTCTAATTGATAATGGCCATGGCTTGTAAATCTTAGAAGTTACACAAACTTGCCATATATTCCTTAAATTTAAGCAGTACAATATTTGTCCAAATGAGCATGCACTTTGTGTGGATACATAGTTATGTTAATAATTAAATGCCTCTTTGGAAATAAATGTTTAATATTTGAGTAGAATGTAAGATAAGACTTATAAAATACCACTGAATAAAGAAAATTGCTCATTTTTTGCTAAGTGCATCGTCAGCTTTTATATTAGAGTCTCATTTTTATCAATACAAATAATGCATGTTTTGTAACTTGTGCAGTGGTGGCCATTTTTATACTGTGTAAAGGCACATTAAGCGAAAGATATAAATTTTCATAGTTGGCTTAACCATGCATGCAGTGCATTTTCAAAACGTGTACTTGCCTCAATGCTCCATGGTTGTATATGTATTTAAAACGTTCAGTGATACATGTTGCCAAGCATAATCACATCTTCCTAAATGTTCAAAATGCTTGGGAATAATTTAGAAATGAAAGAATACAAAAAAATAACTCTTTTTATCAAAAAGTAAACAAGAAATCTGAACAAAATAAAGATGAATCAAGACCCAAGGACATACAGAATATTCTGAGAGCATTTCCATGATAAAAATTCCTGATTTAGGGCCAATTTTTTTTATCAAACTCAAATGAAATCTATAGCCATGTTGAGATCAAAGGCTCAAAACAAATGTAATGGACAGAAAAGAAAGAAACACTTTTAAAGTATAAAGGTCACTTTCAGAAACCAGTTTCTGAAACAGGAACCAAAATGGTTATCTAAAAGTGAAACAGTTCTTCTCTCAATTAAGACTTGAACAATATTAAACATTTACTATTTGAAATCTTGACTTCTTAACAAAATTCAAAAGAATCACTGGCACATTAAAAGGCACTAAGAGGTGACATTTAGTCATTCTTTCTATTATTTTATGACTTTGAAACATACAAGTATCTACAGTCAGAGTAATAAATAATTTGAACACATGAAATTAGGAAGAGAAAAGATCAGGTTAGGGAAACCCTAGGAAAACCCTAACAATCACAAGAAAAGTTTGATGTCTGCAAATTTAGAATGAATTTTTAGTTTATATTGTTCTTCTCAATATAATATCTCAGTTTCACAAAACCAATATTTATTTGTATTACTTCTTTGGACTTTACTAATACAGCTACTCAAATCTATTGAATTAATTCAAATTTTTCTTTAAAATTGAGTTCCTTTACCACCCTTTACGCAGCTTTAAAAAAATAATAACAACAATAAGTACAATACCTCCTACACAATTTACATTGAATTAATCCAGAGGTGCTGCTAAGAATGTACTAAAGTAGTACTGAAAATACTAAACCTTTACAAGAATATATCCCCACAAAATTCCTATGCAGAATACATTCAAACGTAATGTCATAATGGTTTCATTGAATAATATTAACGGTGCCTCTGCAATCAAAAGTGGCGAAGTTTACAAATTTTCAAAATTTAGAAAAACATCTTATTGCAATGTAATCCCAGGAACATTCTATCCATACGATTTACAACCTTGAACTTTAAACGTAACTTGAACGTAAAATGACGATGACAGAACTTCACCACAAATCTTTGTCTTGTTGGTTCATTATTAAATACAATTTACTCATATAACGTGTCTGAATAAAACAAGATCAAATTTTCAGCTCTCAATGCCCTAATTCTCAAACTTGGTTTCAAAACCATGGACTGAAACCATGATTTTTTGTAAATTTTGTCTAATAATTACGCTTAATTAATAGCGCATACATTGAGAAAGGTTCAATATGATTTTGTCACAGGGTGCTAAATTCACGCTTCTTGCTATGGTCAAGTGTACTGTCTATTTAAATCAATTAGAAATAAACAGTTGACTCAACAGTGGACTCATTGATTCAAAACTGTGTGCTCATTATGCTAAAAACCATAGCAACAGGCGTAAATTTAGCATGTGACAAAATTATGAATTCATAGTGGACCTTCATCAATGTCCGCACTAAATTAAGCGTAATTTTTACACAAAATTTACCTAATCCATGGTTTTAAGTCCAGGGTTTTGAAAATGACTTTTGAGAATACAAGGCCAATGTGTTCAGTATTTTGTGAAAATGTTGGTACCCGGATCTTTATCAGTTTATGATTTCTGAGCTGGCAACCTGCACTAAAACATATTTAAATATCCCAAGATCAGTATTGTGATGGAGAAATAAGTATTGTCAAAGAAATGCAATATAAATGTGAACTTTGGAAATCGGCTTTCAGTAATCAATACAGAAATCTGCAATTCTTGGCAGCTCTACATTTCAAAAAGACAAATTCATTAAAATATTAAAAGTCATAATACCCCAGTGCAAAATAATACCTCATCACACCAAGAGGGTCCAATCATAAATTGCACATCATAAAGGATTTAGTCAAGTAAAAGTATCAAGAGTTGAAGCCAAAGAAATTTTGAGGACAATTTTTTTTCTTACGAATTAAATGAATGAGACATAATAGTTTAGTTGAAAACACAATAGAGGGATTAATAAGCATTGAAGACTATTTTAATGTTGAGCAAAGCACAGTAGAAGTAAAAACCATTGTTGTTACTTTGACAGCGTTGAAGTTGAAATTAAAGTTGAAACTGCTATCAAAGTGATTAAACCCAAAAGGACGAAGTTCAAAGTTGAATTGTAAAATGTTCTCAAAAGAATAGCAGCGACAATGTATATGAATGACGACCGTCAAAAAGGGAAAACAAAATTTCCTGCCGACGGGGATTAAAACGCATTGAAGACAGTCTTTGATAATGTTGAGCTGAGTCTAGTTGAAGTTGAATTTAAAGTTGAATCCACCGCCACCACTACCAAATGGATTGAAACCGAACGGTTGACCGTGATGAAAGCCTTGATTTTTCTGCTGTTCGGGGTCTAAAGGATCTTCCCCAGCATCAAATTTCTGCCTCATTTCTGCACAAAAGAAGACAAATTAAGAATTTATGAAATATTATGATAAGCATACCAAAAAACAATGGTGTCAAACTTGCAAATCCTGGTCCAAAATCATTCAGTTTTCTTCATCTATCTTTTTAACAGAACAGATAATGATGTCATGTTTTGAGGACTAATATGTTTTGATAGCAATTTTTTTGTTGTTGACAATCTTCAAATACAGATTTTAAGGACAAATTTTCACTACATGAATAACTCCCAGTGGTAGACTGAATGCTCAAAAACATTATTTTATAGCAAAAATCATAAAAATTATCACTAATTTTATTAGATAAAATAAAGAATTATATATTTGCCTACTTTGCTATTCGTCCTCGAATCGCCCAACAGACCGTTACTTTGACCCCGAAAATTTTTGCTCAATTGTTTCCTATCATACATTCCCTAGTATAACAACGAAAGAGATGACAATAATGAATGTTAAGATTGCAGATTTTTGTCACCAAAAGTTATCACAATTAAAAAATAGATTATATCCCACTGCAAGTATCGAACATTACAATCATCTTATCATCACTTTAACTCATCATCATCACCATCATCATAATCATCATCACACTTATCCTCATCATCTTTATAATCATGCACCATCAATTTTACTCAACTCATCACTATAATTTTTTTCATTTCCATCATCCTCATCCTCATCCTCATCATCATTGTCATCATCATCATCATCACCATCACTATTATCATTGTCATCTTTATAATCATCCATCATCACTTATCATTATTATTTATATCATCATCATCGTAATCATCATTATCATCACCATCACTATTATCATTGTCATCTTTATAATCAAGCATCATCGATTTCACTCAACTCATCACTATCATTTTTATCACCTTCATCATCTTCATCCTCATCCTCAACATCATCATCATAATAATCATCATCATCATCATCATCATCATCATCATCATCACTGTCAACATTATTTAACAATAATCTGCCGTTATAGCATCCATTAGCAAGGTAGAATGATTCATAGTATACCTGGATCTGAGAGTACTTCTTTAGCATCAGCTATATCCATGAACATCTTCTCTGCTTTGGACTTTTCTTCTCCTTCTGGATGTTTATCTGGATGCCATTGCATGGCCAGTTGACGATATGCTTTTAAAATCTCCTTTTTGACAGCATTTCTACATTAAAACAAGAAAAATAAAATGACTACCTCTTTAATTTTTTTTAAAAATTTTGTTTTTTTTAGCTTAAGCTTCGAAAATTAATTCTGTCTTACTAAGAGTGTGTTCAATGTCCAGTTTCAAATTTATACGCCAACATGAATCATGATACAAAACGCAATCACAAAACACAAACACAAAACACAAACACAAACGCGATCAGCGGTGCACCGTTCAGTGTCCAAAATTTAAACGTGTTTATACGTCGATCGTCTTTAAATTCCCCACTCTCAAAAAACAAATATCTTCTCCTTTTTTCAATTGCACCGGAAGCTTCCATTGCGAGAGCACATTTAAACACGTTTGAAAACTCAATCCTGTTCAGTGTCGCATTTCGTTGCAATCGCGATGCTCAAGGTCGTAAAATTGAGCTGATTGTGTTTGTAAACGCATCTTTTTCGGCGTTTAAATTTTCGGCGTATAAATTTAAATTGAGATTGAAACACGTTTATTTTTACGACCGGGGATGGGGGACATGAACACCCTCTTTGTTTTTCTTTATATCAGCGTTTTGTAATTGCGTTTTGTATCATGATTCATGTTGGCGTTTAAATTTGAAACTGGACATTGAACACACTCTAATAAGAATGAAATTCTTTCATTTAAACAGATTTTTAGAAATATACTGTTCAGTAAGGTTTGAACTTTTTTCTCCTTCGAGAAGGCATTGTAACCTGAAGATATTACTACAAATACAATTACTATAAATCAACAAAATATAATAGCATATTGTTCACTGTTATTTTAGAAGTAAAGACATTTTCACCATTGACAGCTTCTTCCATATTATCATGTCATTAAAGTTATGTTTCCAATCAGTCAATAAGAAATATTTTGTTTAATTTCAATTTGCGTTTGTCAAATAAAACCCCCACAGAAATAACCAATTGTACAGTACAACCTCAGTCACACTATCATTAACATTTTGTCTATTCCTGCATCTGATTTTTTTTTCTTTTTTCTATTTCATGAAGACCATGCCAAGACGACTACATTGTACATGTATCTGCTAGAACAACTACCCTTTAGGGGTTAGGGTTAGGACAACAGTTAGGTAGTACACATAGTTGCCCTAGGAGGTAAATGTCCTTGGTAGTAATTGTCCTAGGGTACTACTTGTCCTTGGGCAGTTGTCCTTGTGATTATTTGTGCTCTTGGGTAGTTGTCCTAAAACTAAAATAAAACTTACCTCCTGACTCCTAATATTTTGTAGTAATCCCTTTTCTTGGATTGTTTTAAAAGTTTCTGCGCCCGTTCTAATCCCTCTTGTGTCCTATGTATATCTTCTACTTCTTTAGCTTTTTGGAAATCAGAAACAGCTGAAAAAAAGAAAACAAATATAAGTTTATTGATTAATATTATTCAGGATAAAGTTAGGCTTGCAGTACATCACAGTTGTCATCATAAAATTATATGTGACAGTATGTAATTTTTAAGAGCAAACTCAAAGGAAATTCAATTGAAATATATATATATAAAACTGCTATACAAACATACACTTTACAGAAACAGTCATATGATCCGAAGCTTTCAAAATAAGTAAAACAAAATCTCATTCGAAAAGATCTTAAATGGATAATTAAAAAAAAATAAAAACCCAATGTCTTGCAGGTACTGTATAATTTCCACTACAACATAAGGCTATTTATAATAGTCAAAACATCACAAAAATTGTGAGATTATGCACTTGCGAATTTCCCAAACTAGTTCAAAATCACGAAAATATCTGTACCCGAAAATATTTGCATATACAATAATTGAAGACATAAAAAAAAAAAAACATTTTACAAGTACCTCATTGCTTCTATTTCTGATCTTTTCTATGTGTAAATTAGTCTCTGTTCCCTGTGTTCCTCCTATAAATGAAACAATGGACTATAATATGCAACTTACCTTCTTCATACATTTCATCATTAATGTACGTTTCCGCCCTATCTATCAGTACATCTATATTTTCCGGGTCGTCTTTCAGTACCTGGGAACACATCTTTTTGGCTTCTGTTAATTTTTGGGCCTGTGTAGATATAACATACAGAACCATAATTATCATTAACATAATTATATATAAGATATAAAGAACACATATTACTCACAATGCCATTTAATGTGTCAAGATTTATCAATGTTGCTCTTCCCAGTCATGTAAATAATCATGTCTAATTTGATGTATGTCTGTTTATTACGACAACCTACTGTAATACTTGCTAATTGCAGAGATAGTAGAGGCATTGGTATTTCTTTCATTCTCACTTCGCCTCCCTAATAGTCTATTAGGAAATCTTAACAATAAAGACTAATCTAACTATTACAAATTAGAAACTGGGATTGTGATAAGGGTAAGTTTCCTCACTTTTATCTTGATTTTATACACAACTTGCAAATCTATGAATAAATATGAACAAGAATATGTGAGAGACAGAGAAATGCAACCAAAATGTGAGGAATAGAATATAGAGATCTTACCATTCTATAAGCATGACAGATTCTAGCGTTTGCCCTGAGTTCATAAACACCTCCTCTCCCTGCAGCTTCTATGGAGGCTTCTAATTTACTAACAGCATCATCATACCTAAAGGGAGGAAATAAATCAATCAAACATTTATTCTTAAAATCAAGTTCTCTTTTATTTGTCATTAGATAGCACTTCTTTCTCTTTTTTTTTTTGTATGTGAGTGTGTGTGTATGTGTGTGCGTGTTTTTGTCTTGCAAAGCGCCGACCAGGGAAATTTACTTGTCCTATGCTCAACATGATTATTGGATTACCAATATAATAACAAAAAAATAATGAAGCCAGTGTTATATTTTAATATCTCTAGATATACTATCTAGATTCGGATATGTCACTAACACTGCTAAATCTCACTTAGATTCTCATAACATTTTATGTCAGTAACTCACTATTTTTTTCCTTCATATTGGAGACAGAATGGACTTTAATTGTATGAGTGTATAGATCCCATATTTTGATTGTTGGGATCCGGAATTCAAATGTGTACCATGAGCTTGTTAGAGCTAAGCTACATGTATAGTCTGCTTAAATGAGAATCATTCAATTCTGCACTCTACACTACCTGCCCTTACATGAAATGTATGGTGCTTGTTTAATTAGGGAACCTTAGGTTATGTTTATTGACTGTAGTGGTAAGTCAAGTCAAAATTAAGCTAGTTTACAGTCCTTCATAAATTATTTGAAAGAAAAAGATTGAACTGACTTACCTTCCATCACGGATGTAATTTTCTGCAGAGTCTAAAAATCTCCTGATCTTTTTGAGAAGTTTGTAAAGTGGGTAGCACTCCTTATGATCAGGATCTAGTTTCAAACATTCTCTGATATCCCTATGAAAATGGAACAAGACAAAAAAAAATAATTAATTTGTTATGGACAGAAGCCTTACTTTTTAATAGGCACAAAGGTAAAATAGACATACGGCCATGCGTTTTGAACTCGCCCCCTTTTGTGTTACACCACCTAAATCTATCAGAATCAAAGTGTCATAACTTTTAAAATAGTAACTATACCCCTACAAGGTATCATGTGGATTTCAAAAATGACATACCGGGTACACTATAATGTAGGGTGAAGCAGAAATAGTTTTTGTGTGAAAATAATTTTTTTTTAGGGGGGGCCCTAATTTTCTTGTCCACAACCAGTTCGTCTAATTGTCATTTGGTCTTAAAGCAATTTTACCAAAAGGTAATTAGACAAATTGGCAATTTGACCTAGTGGTCATTAGACAAAGTGAGAACTAGCCTAGGTATGGCTTTTAACAGATCAAGAGGAAGTTAGACCAAATTGTTACTAGACGAAATGGGTTTAGCCTATGTGGTAATAGATTACTTACTCTAGAGCCATATCCAAATCACCCATACTGTCATGTGTTCTACTCATTTCAAGATAGATCTCTGTGCTATCTGGAACCAGCTTGGTCACTGATCTTAGATCATCGATGGCCTTGTACAACTCTCCAAGCTCCGTGTAGACTTTTGCTCTTTTTCTGTGCATGTCTGCATTCCATGGTAAATACTGAGAAAAGGGACAAACAATAAATTCAGACAAAATTGAGACTACAACATGATAGTGTAAACAGAGATGTGAGTTAAATGAGAAAATATAAGAGAATGATAGTGAGCATATGTGATTCGTCTTGTCGAAATGAGAGAGAAGTCGCAGATCAAAGATCCGAGTAAATCGACAAACTAATAAAAAACTCAAAATTTTGAGGAAAAAATGTTTTTTGATTTTCTGGTTCTTCCATGCTTCATCTTTGCACTGTTCAAAAAATGAGTGAAAATGATAACGGAAAAGTGGTAAAAAAGCAGTTTTTCGGCAGGTGTTTTTTTTTCGGTCATAATTTTTTTTTTCCGGACACACAAACGCACGTCCATGCTCATTTCCCCTCTCCGTTTAGCTCCGCCCTTAGCAACGCATGGCTTTGTTTATTGGACGTCACAATCATGTGATTTGTGCTTTCAACTGGCTTTTTGTTTTGTTTTTGTGAGTGAATAGCGAACTAAACTCAGAAATTTTTGCGTGCGATGCCACTACTGCTGTGAGAAAAGCTGTTTCATCGGGGATAGCGGAGCACGCAAACGAATGTCAAATCTAACAATCTGGTGGGGGGGGGTGGGGAAAGTTGTGTCAAAATGGGAGAACTAGAGATGGTACGCTTATGTTTTTATTGCTTGACTTAGCTACCTGGATCCAAATGACTGTTAATTTCCACATTTTATTTTAGGGCCGCGATATCTGTTGCCCTGACGGGAAATTAAAACTCCCTATAAACAAATTTGGTTCCATCAGAGAAACATAGAGCATAAAAAAGAGGTGACGTGATAATACTTCTGTTACAAGTATTTAGGTTAAAGTAAACAATGGCTTAAGACGCGTAAGAGATGCTAATTTAAAATGGAAAAAAAGTATGGTTTTAAAATTGTTGATATTGCATTATGTGGAAAGCAATAAGCTAAGTGAGGGGGGGGGTGGCAAAATCGAATGAATCTAGTTTATAACTTCGCTGGTATCCTCACTTTGGGAACTACTTTGAAACAACTTTAAGACAGCTTTGAAACAAGTTTGAGACGTCGCGGAGACGTCTCCGAGACGTTTTCATGAATCGCGGAAACTACTTTGAGACATTTCTCTGAAACTGCTTTAAAACAGATTTTGAAAATTGTCGTGGAGACATCTCGGAGAATTCTCCTCGACAGAATAAAGACGGAATAAACGTTTTATCCGTCGCGAAAAAAAAAAAATCAGTTGCGGAGACGTCTCCGCGATACCAAGAGAGAGAAATAGAAAGGTTAAGGGTGTTAAAATAATGTTCATTATTTTTAGATATATAATAAAACATTAGTTGCATGGAGATTAAGCCTGTCGTTTTCCGATTCTCGCTAGGTTATACTTATCACGATAAGAGAGGGTTGATTATCTGATATTTTGCTTGAACTATTTTGTTGTAACTTCTAATGATGTAATGAAATGTAAAGTATGCCAAATGCAGTACGGTATATTATAAGTTAAAAGTCCGTTTTTATTTCAAAACTTACACTCCGCTTTTATTGTCAAAGGTGCCATTGTCCAGAGGTGCGAAGCCGGCCGCTTTGATCTTTAATCCATATTCTTATAGAATAATTTGAAAGAAACAGGATCTCTTTTCAGTGCTATTCAGTAGGCTCATCGATCGAATCGTGGGTGCGGCACATGCATTACGCACTTTGAATTGTGAGTCTACTGGAAAGGAAGAAAGCGGAACTTTTGCAAAATGTTTTTTTTTCTAAAAGTTACAAAATAATGCGTCTTATACATGTGATTTGTGTTTTGGATGCTATGCCCTTACATTATGATTCCATAACTAAATATTAATTACGTAATGTGTACCCGCTCCGACTTTATTTCATGAAAGATTTATTCTGAATATTATCGACTTTAAGTTCTTCCGATATAATTATATTTTCGCTACTTAAAACGGGACGTATTCTTTCCATAACTAAATAAAATTAATTACGCAAATGTACCCGCTCCAACTTTATTTCATGAAGATTATTTCGAACTATCGTTCTTTTAAGTTCTTCGATAAATAATAATCTTCGCTACTTAAAAACGGGACGTTTTTATTCCATAACTAAATAATTAATACATAATTGTACCCGCTCCGACTTTGTTTCATGAAGGATTTATTTCGAAACATTATCGACTTTAAGTTCTTCCGATAAATAATAATTTTAGCTACTTAAAACGGGACGTTATGATTCCATAACTAAATAATTATTTACGTAATTGTACCCGCTCCGACTTTATTTCATGAAGGATTTATTTCGAAACATTATTGGCTGCGAGTTCTTCAGATTCCTGGGGGTCAAGAAGTGGGTCTTACAAATGACAACTGCATTATTTAGACAACATCGCCGTTGTTTCGGCTTCTCGTGCTTGGCTCGATCATGCGTGACCGATGGGTAAACTATTGTTTTCGGGATACCTGAATGCAGCCTCCTAATTGGTCAGTCGTTTCACTTTTGTAACAAGTGGTTGCTAGGGCATTTCTGTGAGTACAGCGGTGACAAAGTGTTCTTATTTTTCTGGCGCGGAGTCATACGGAAGTCAAACTTCGCAGACGTTTTTCTCTTGATTTTGATTTCCAAGAGCACAATTCTCCTCACGTTCAGAGGCTAATATCTCCACTTCTATTTACTCTTTACAGTCGGGTTATATATATCAAATTCAAGGCAATGAATCAGGGATCAATAATATCATATAAAATGGATTTCAAAAATCGCGACTAGTCTCTCATTTCGACGTGACGTATCACATATAATAATAAAAATAATAACGCATTTATATAGCGCAACAAAATGAAATAGTTGCATAAACAGTAGTAACATTAACAAGCACAATATCTTCATCAAGCAAAAGAGAGGGACAGCCTGTGAAGAAATTACAGACAAGAAAAGGAGAAAAAGAAAAGGAAGGGGAAAAAAAAGAAAAAAAGAAAAAGAGGAACAAAAAGAAGGAAGAGGAGGGAGAGGAGTAGAAGAACAAGTAGGAGGAAAATGATTACAAGAGGATTTTAAAACAAAAGATGATGCCGACAAAACATAGTACTGTCTTACCATAAGAACTTTTGAGAAAGCTTCCAAAGCTTGTTCAATGTTATTTGATTTGAACATCTGATCCCCGTAGATGATTCGCTCCTCAACGGTACGTGTCATCCCAAGTTGTTTGTCAGCCTCTTTATTTGATGGATCGTATTTCAACTGTCAGAAAATAGAAATTGTTGACATAAGAAACTGAGACATTTTGCACAGCCTAACTTTTTGCAAATGATTTGACAAAAAGTAAAAATACATTATTATCATAATCTTCAAAACTAACTATCATATGGGCAGAAACAGAGTAAAAAAAAAACATTGATTAATGCGGCGGTCACAACTCGCCGTACCATTGACGTGCAACTCCCTACGATGGATTTCGTTAAAAATTCGTGCAGCGGAGGTACCTTGCAGGTACAATGCATGTACGAAGTACAGGAGGTTTTTACGATACCATTACTCCAGAAACGCAGGAATCACAGAAGTTGACCCAGGACCTGTGCGTGCATTGTTCATGCAACACAGGCTACGTTGATGGCACGTGCCCCGTAGTCTATAACGAGTTGTGACCGCCACATAAGCAAGATATAACACAAATTATCTTTCCTTCGCTTCGCCCAACATGTCTCCCGATTCAAGAATCATGTAGGTTTTTGTTAAAAGCCACGACGGCAAACTCTTTGATGTTACAATGAGACCCACATGTAATAAAAGGGCATTTGGCGTCACAATGTACATTGTTTGTGTTTCGACATAAGATGCTAACATCAAATCAAAGTACTTCAGGGATCAGAAGTTGGTCAATGTTTTCATCAGTTGCCAATGGAGATTCAATGTTGTCAATTACCTTTAACCTGTTGGAGACGAGCTGATTTTGCTACAACACACATTTCCCATAGACCTTAGCCCGAATATGTTCGGGCTCAGTCCTCAATGGGTTAAATGAAAGTAACCGGATTATCATGCCAACCTAAAGAATTCTAAACCTTAAAAATCAATATTGAATCATCTTACCACTGCACTGTAGTCTTCCCTTGCTTTGGCGAGGTGTCCCTGTTTGAATAAGACATTGCCATGGTTGATGAGAGCTGGAGTGAAGTCTGGCTTCAGGGTCATACTCTTTTTGAGGTCTGGTAGGGCTAGCTTAGACTTGCCCTGGGCTAGGTACACCGCAGCTCGCTTGTAGTATGCCATGTAGTTCTTTGGGTCATTGTCTGCATGAAAACAATAATAAACCTTAGCCATATATGGGACTGATGGGAAGATTCTATGAGAAGACTTCTAGAAACTTCAAGCTAACTTTTTTCACTTACCAATTTTCAAGAAAAGGGTGTTGGTTGTTCACTATGCTAATTTCAATATACTTTCTCTCTTCCAGGATGACATAATTATTTTTCAGTCCAATTCCTGACAACTTCATCACCAGATTTCTGGTGGTGAACAGAGATTGCGGTTTTGGGGTGTTTTTCATGATTATGACTTAAAATTCATTCAAAACCTATTTTCTGAGAAGCAAAATTTCATAGAAACATACTAGGGCTAAGATTTTGAGTCAATGGCTATTCCAAAAAGTAGAAAATCCTTAGAGAAAACCATGGACAAAGTTGCAAAATTGACACTTAGGCTACAAGGTCAATACTTTGTATCAACATCATGTTATGAGTATGCTAAACAGTACAAACGATTGGTATCAAATTTTACCTATTGCAGCATTATACTGGGCCAGTGCATCAGCTAGCTGACCAGCAGCCAGTAAAGTGTTACCATTCTCCATATACTTCCTGGCTTCTGATTCCGATTTAGCCTCGCCATCTATGTATGTAAGAATAATAACAATACAATTTACATCAGTTATATTCTGTACATGGGTGAGATAATCAGGGTTAAATCTTCTAATCTCAATTGGTAGGTCACAAGATATGGACCTTGTGGAATACACCAATGTCACAATGTTCTTGCATCATGACAGTAATTTATGAGCTGAATAATGCTAACACTAACAGCAAAGCAATGTCAAAACTGTGGCGAGATTTTAGTGTGACGACTGATGCGTTCCTGAGAGTTTTTTAGTCATCAGGAAAAAAAATCAGGTGTGGGTTTTTTTTTCATGATGGTGAAATAAAATTGATTGATTCTCTGATGAAAAGTTCTACAAAGAAACATAGGAAGGCTTCCATTTAGAGTCGATATCTATAGCAAAAAGTATAATAAAATAAATAACCTTGGGGAAAAACAAATGGACCAAGTTGCAACTTGCCACCCTTTGTCCAACTTTCACTACAAGGTCATGTACTAAAGTACTGACATCGTCCCATGAGCATGATGATTGAGCTGAATACTAAACCTAAATGAACGACGGATACAATTTTAGCTGCTCCTACTCGAGCCTCGTCTGTAGAGTAAAGTGCCCGAAATTCGACCCTTGACCAGTTTCAAACAAATGTTGAAAATAAAACCCCAAAACACACTCAAACACACTCCAATCAAATCATATCACAAGCACACATCGTCACTGAAGATTAAAAAAAAAAAAAAGAATCACAAAAAAAATCATACTACATTTGTAAATCCTTAATTTTGCTACTAAAATCCCAGATTTTGATCCAAATGTTGAAGCCCCTGTGCGCTTAGTGAAAAATTAAGAAAAAACGATCGGGGAAACTGCGTTTGAACTCCGAAAATTTGAGGTCTGATAACGCAGTTTTTTGCCACGCTCGAGCCCCGGTCGTAACTATCCTACTGAAAAAAGAAACCCGGAAGTGACTCTACAGTGCTAGAGTTACAACACTGCAATCATGGGACTGACGAGATTTTTTTCTCTGCCCTAGTTTCTAAAAGGTATTCATGACGCGGCGGCCCCGAGCTGTTGGCAGAGCGCGATGTGCTACCAGTGTGGCGAGTGAGCCAAGATTTCAGCGGCGCACGGTACGTGCTGACTTTTCACGTCTGGTCGAATTTATGCAGCGGCGGTCTAATCTCGGCAAGAAGGTAGGTGTTATAAAACTTCTGATTTTACAATCAAATAGTTTGTGATTTAAAAAAAAAATTATAACAATTATTTAATTTATAATATGCTTCTAATATCTGTTGAAAATGAAAGAAAATATATTTTTCATTTTCAAACTAGAGCTGCAAAAAGCTTAAGTGGTCGAATTTCGGGCACTTTACTCTAGTTCTCAAATAAATGCCACTTTGCTAGATAATTAAATTTTACTAGGGCCTATTAATTAAAGTTTAAATGTCTACTCGAGTTGCATAACAAAAGGCAAATTCAAATGGTTTCATTCAATCATCACGTCATCGCCACACTGGTAGCATAAATCCACATTTTAAATGGGCTCTAGAGCCTCCTTAACCCTGCCACACTCATCTGTACACCCTCATCGCGTAGACAGTGAGATGTGGCCATCAAGGTATGTTCAAGGTATGTTCACCAGTCAATCACCCTTTTAAAATTCAAATTTAAATTTCAAAATCCACAAACCAACTTCTAACTTCCAACATTTAAGTCACAAAAGTACAGAAATACTAAACGAACGAGGAGTAAACCATTTGGGTGTGAAACAGACAAAATGCATACAAGAAGTTTTCAAAAACAACAAATTCTAACGTTAGACTAGTCTAACGTGAGAGTAGAAAACAGCAGATAAAAAATTAAGATTTTGATTTTGAACATGTTGAATGAATGTCGACATCATCTGCTGTAACTTGTAAGAATGAGACTGAGTAACTTAATGAGTAGACTCTATTGATGCCTGCCTTTGTCACTTTATGTTTTTACAATTACACTACACGAAGTAAATTAGTTGTAAGCTCATGACAGAGCTGAGAGAGTCAAACATGTCAGAGTGGCATGGACTGTGCATCGCAAGTGCTGCAGTGAAATACAAACATAATATGAAGTACATGGGACTACACAAAACACAAATGCAGGAAAATTAGTAACTTACCATCATAATGTAGCGACAATGTAACCAGAAGAACTGGCAGTGAACTTAAAAAGTTATGCAGGTTGAATATTTCCCTTCGTTTCGCCATCGATGATGAGTGAGATCTTCCGAATGGCCTGGAAATAAGGGAAAGTGTCTGCAGAATGTCCCAAACACGTACGAAACTTACGTGTACTAACTTGTTGACAATTTGATGATCACATAACATTATCAAAAATAAAATATTTCTGCTTTTTATTTTTTACTCCATCGGTTACAAATATGAATAACAATATCATTTCCATATTATTTAAATTATTTTTAGATACATTTCTAAATTCAAAATTATTTCTACATATCTGTAAATTCTAGATTCTAAAATGATCATTACGTTTTTTGAGACTACGAAGATGTGTTGCAATTTGATTGGTCAAATAAGGTTCAGTCATCATAAAATAAGTTTTCGACTCCACCCACGTCCGTGTTTACCAACACCACATAATCACTATCAAAGGAAACGTGCTAATTATTCTTGGTAGAGTAATAATTTGTTGCAAATTTAATTCATCTCAAAATAGTTCACTGTTTTCTGTAAAATAGCCACAGCAGGGGGGGGGGGCAGCACAAGAATTTGAAATATGGTAGGGGAGGGGTGCATCCCAAATTGTTTCGATTAATTTTACTGACATGTAGGCCTACCTGCAATCGATGGTTGTTTTTAAAAGAATGTGGACACGTGTGCCTGTTGCGCCACCCTAGGATCCTTGCAAATGGTACCAGGCGCGGATACAGGGGGGGGGGGCGACGGGCCCGGCCCCCCCCCCCCCTAGAAAAAAAAAAGAAAAAAAGAAAAAGAGAGAGGAAAAAAAAATCGAAGTAAAAATCGATGAGCGGGCCGATTGACCCCCCCAACCCTCCCCTGTGGCTGCTACCTGATGACCTCTTTGTTGGCCGAAGGCCGAAAAAAAAAAACCCACTACCCCCCCCCCCCCCCCCCATCGCTCGGCAGCGTGACGTGAAATGAATAAAAGAATAAGTGTACCTTTTCGCTCGCCGCGTGTAAAACGGGACAATTTTTTGGGGGTGCCAAAATCTGAAATTCCTATCTTGGGGCCCCCCTGTTATCAAATCCTGGATCCGCCACCGTAAACCAAGAACATTTGGCTTCATAGGCTGCAGAGCCCGTTGTAGATTACTAGGCCTACAGAAAATAAAAAAAAAATTAAAAAAGAAAGAAAAGAAGAAGGAGCTTCAAAAACAGTCAAAGCTCCCGTGTTTTCATAAATTTCTTTCGATTATGATACAAATTTGGGGCGGATATCCCTTTCCCCCGTTATATATAAAATTCTAATTAAAACTTTATTGATTTCAAATGCTTAGCCTACAATTAGGGTCATGGCCAATCAACATATTTGAAAGCACAATAATCCCCATCCCCCCCCCCCACGTATATGTCATTACAGTTTGCATTGAATATATTAACGGTGCTGGGGTCATGCAAGCATAAAGTGGGTCGAAGTTTAACAAATTTCAAAGTTGTAGAAAAACAATCTTAGGCACATGTAATCCAGGAACATTCTATCCAATTAACATTTACATACCTGTAAACTTGTAAACGTAACTTGAACTGTAAAATGACGGATGATCAAGAACTTCGACCACAAATCTGGTTGTCTTGGTTCGGTTCATTTTATTAAGTACAGATTTAGACTCATGATATTACGTGTCTGAAATAAAACATGATCATAATTTCACTGCTGGCAGATGCTAATTCCTCAAACTTGGTTGCAAAACCATGACTGAAGACCAGGATATTTTGTTGTAAAATTTTGTCTGAGTAAGGTTCTGGCTTAACTGTAATGTTGCGGCATAGCATTGAGAAAGGTTCATATGATTTTGTTCGGTACAGGGTGCTAATTCATCGGCTTCTTGCTATGGTCGTGTACTGTCTTTATATATTCAATTAAGAAATAAACAGTTATCTCAACAGGTTGGACTCATTGATTTTTCAATAACTTGTGTGTCATTATGCTAAAACATACAGAATCACCGAGCGGTAATTAGGCATTTGATAAATATTATGATCATAGTGGACCTCATCAATTCCGCACTTAATAGAGCGTAATTTTACGCAATACCTAATTCCATGGTTTTTAAGTCAGGGTTTTGAAAATTGACTTTTGAGAAGTACATAGGCCAATGTGTTCAGTATATTGTGAAAATGTTGTACCCCCCCGGAGCTTTATCATGTTTGGATGATTCTGAGCTGGCAACCTGCACTAAAATCATATTTAATTACCCAAGATTCATATTGTTATGGCGAGAAATAAGTATGTCGAAGAAATTCAATATAAATTGACTTTGGAATCCGGCTTTCATGTAATCAATACGAAATCTGCAATTCTTGGAGCTCTCATTTCAAGATAGACAAATTCATTAAAATATTAAAGTCATTAAATACCTCCAGTGCTAAAATAAACTCTCACACAAGAGGTCCAATCATATGTGACTTCTAAGGATTTAGTCATAGTTAATAAGTATCAAGAGTTGAAGCATAAAAATTTTGAGGACAATTTTTTTTCTTACGAATTAAATGAATGAGACATAATAGTTTTTAGATTGAAACATAATAGAAGGGATAAATAAGCATTGAAGACTATTTTATGGAGCATAGCACAGTAGAAGTAAAAACTCATTGTTTGTTATCTTTGACAGCGTTGGAATTGAAATGTAAGTTGAAATGCTATCTAAAGTGATTAATCCCAAAAGGACTGAGTTCAAGAGTTGATATGTGTCTAAAATGTTCTCAAAAGATAGCGAGCGACAATGTATATTGATGAGACCGTCTAAAAGGGAAATACAAAAAATTTCTGCACGGGATAATTAACCTATTGAAGCAGTTCTTTGATAATGTGTAGCTAGTCTGTATGAAGTTGAATTTAAAGTTTGATATCCACCGCCACCTACTACCAAATGGATTGAAACCGATACGGTCTATCCAGTGATGAATAGCTCTTGTTTTCTGCTGTTCGGGTCTAAAAGGATCTCCACATCAAATTTCTGCCTCATTCTGCACAGTAAAGTAGACGAATATTAAGATTATTATGAAATATTATCATAACGATAACCTAAAAAATTAAACTAATGGTGTCAAGCTTGCAAATCTCTCCATTATTATCAATCGTTTTTCTTCATCTATCTTTTTAACATGAACTAGATTAAATGAGTGTCATGTTTTGAGGACTAATATGTTGATAGCATTTTTTTGTTGTTGACGTAACTCAATACAGTATTTAAGGCACAATTTTTCGACTAATGAAGTTAATTCTCCAGTGGTAAGTTACTTGAAATCGCTTCAAAAACATTATTTTATAGCAATAATATAAAAATGTGATCATGTAAGTTTTATTAGATAAAATAAGATTTTTATATAGTTTGCCTACTTTGCTAATTTTTCGTTGGCCTCGACAGGCCCAATCAACCGTTATCTTTTGACCTGAAATATTTGGCGCTCAATTGTGTCCTATCGATGACATTTTCCTTAGTATAAACAACGAAGAGATGACAATAAGATGTTAGTATTGCAGATTTTTTGTCACCAAAAGTTTATCACATTAAAAAATTAGATATATCGCCACTGCAAGTATCGATACATTATTCAATCATCGTTATCAATCACTTTAGACTCATCATACAATCTACCATCGGATCATAATCATCAATCAACCTTATCCTCAAATCACTTTTATAATCAGCTTAGCTCATTCAATTTTATGCTCAACTCATCACTATATTTATTCTTTTTTTCATATCTCATCATTCTCTCATCCTCTATCCCATGATCTATTGTCACATTCATACATATTCATACATCCTATTCACTATTATTCATGTGTCATGCTTTATATCACCATCATCTACTTAGTCATTTATTATTTATATGATGCATCATGTCGTAATCATCAATTATCAGCACCATCACTATTATCATTGTCACTTATAATCTAGCATCATCGAGTTCACGTCACTCATCACTATCATTTTTATCACTTCTTCATCATCTTCATCTTCTCAAATCCTCAACACATCATCATAATAATCATCATCATTCATCATCATCATTCATCATCATCATCATCTGTAACATTAGTGTTAACAATAATCTGCCGTTATATGGTTGCATCCATTAGCGAGTGAATGATTCATGGTATATGCTGATCTGAGAGTACTTCTTTAGCACAGCTATATCCATGAACATTCTCTCTGCTGTTGGACTTTTCTTCTCCTTCTGGATGTTTTATCTGGAATGCCATTGCATGGTCCAGGGGTTGAACGATATGTCTTTTAAAAATTCTCCTTTTTTGACAGCATTTCTACCATTAAAACAGAAAAATAAATGACACCTCTTTAATTTTTTTTAAAAAATTTTGTTTTTTTTAGCTTAGCTTGCGAAATAATTCTGTCTTACTAAGAGTGTGTTCCATGTCCAGTTTCAAATTTATATCGCCAACATGAACATGATACATTGAAACGGCAATCACAAACCACAAACACAATACGCATCAGCGGTGCACGCCGTTCAAGTGTCCAAAAATTTAAATCGTGTTATACGTCGATCGTTCTTTTAAATTCCCCACTTCTAAAAAACATACTTCTCCTTTTTTCAATTGCACCGGGAAGCTTCCAATTGCGAGAGCCACATTTATAACACGTTTGAAAACTCAGTCCTGTTCAGTGTCGCATTTCGTTTGCATTATCGCTGATGGCTCGCAATGTTCGTAAAATGAAGCTGAATTGTGTTGTTTAAACGCTGATCTTTTTCGGCGTTGTTAAATTTTTCTGGACGTAGTAAATTTAAATGCGGATTTGGAAACACTCTTTTTTTTACGACGGGTGGATGGGGACAATGAATCATCCCTGCTTTTGTTTTCTTGTATATATCTAGCGTTTTGTAATTGCGTTTTGTATCATGATTCATGTTGGCTTGTAATTGAAACTGACATGAGACACACTCTAGATTGAAGAATTGAAATTCTTTCATTTAAACAGATTTTTAGAAATATACTTGTTCAGTAAGGTTTGAACTTTTTCTCCTTCGAGAAGGCATTGTAACCCTGAAGATATTACTACAAATACAATTACTATAAAATCAACAAAATATATACATATTGTTCACTGTTATTTTAGAAGTAAAGACATTTTCACATTAGACAGCTTCTTCCATATTATCATGTCATTAAAGTTATGTTTCCAATCAGTCAATAAGAAATATTTTGTTTAATTCAATTTGCGTTTGTCAAATAAAACCCACAGAAAATAACCATTCATGTACAACCTCAGTCACACTATCATTAACATTTTTGTCTATTCCTGCATCTGATTTTTTTTTTCTTTTTTCTATTTCATGAAGACCATGCAAGACGACTACATTGTACATGTATCTGCTAGAATACAACTACTCTTTATAGGGTTAGGGTTAGGACAAACAGTTAGGTAGTACACATATGTTGCCCTAGGAGGTAAATGTCCTTGGTAGTAATTGTCCTAGGGTACTACTTGTCCTTGGGCAGTTGTCCTTTGTGATTATTTGTGCTCTTGGGTAGTTGTCTAAAACTAAAATAAACTTACCTCCTGACTCCTAATATTTGTAGTAATCCCTTTTCTTGTGATTGTTTAAAGTTTCTGGCGCCCGTTCTAATCCCTCTTGGTGTCCTATGTAATTTCTTCTACTTCTTAGCTTTTTGGAAATCAAAACAGCTGAAGAAAACAAATTAATGTTTATTGATTAATATTATTACAGTGTAGTTAGGTCTTGTGCAGTACATCCAGTTGTCATCATAAAATTATATGTGACAGTATGTAATTTTTAAGAGCAAACTCAAAGGAAATTCAATTGAATATATATATATATTAAACTGCTATAACAAACATACACTTTCAGAAACAGTCATATGTCCGAAGCTTTCAAAATAAGTAAAACAAAATCTCATTCGAAAAGATCTTAATGGATAATTAAAAAAAATAAAAACCAATTGCTTGCAGGTACTGTATAATTTCCACTACACATAAGGCTATTTATATATTCAAAACATCACAAAATTGTGAGATTATGCACTTGCGAATTTCCCAAACTAGTTCAAATCAGAAAATATCTGTACCCCGAAAATTTGCATATATCAATAATTGAAGACATAAAAAAAAAAACATTTTACAAGTACCTCATTGCTTCTATTTCTGATCTTTTCTATGTGTAAATTAGTCTCTGTTCCCTGTGTTCCTCCTATAAATGAACAATGGACTATAATATGCACTTACCTCTTCATAACTATTCATCATTAATGTACGTTTTCCGCCCTATCTATCAGTACATCTATATTTTCCGGGTCGTCTTCAGTACCGTCTGGGAACCATCTTTTGGCTTCTGTTAATTTTTGGGCCTGTGTAGATGATATACATACAGAACCATAATTATCATTAACATATATATATATAAGATATAAAGAACCTATTACTCACAATTGCCATTTATGTGTCAAGATTTATCATGTTGCTCTTCCAGTCATGTAAATAATCATGTCTAATTTATGTATGTCTGTTTATTACGACAACCTACTGTAATACTTGCTAATTGCAGAGATAGTAGAGGCATTGGTATTTTCTTTCATTCTCACTCGCCTCCCTAATAGTCTATTAGGAAATCTTAACAAATAAAGACTAATCTAACTATACAAAAGAAAACTGGGATTGTGATAAGGGTAAGTTTCCTCACTTTTATCTTGATTTTTATACACAACTTGCAAATCTATGAATATAATATGAACAAGAATATGTGAGAGACAGAGAATGCACCAAAATGTGGAAGTAGATATATAGAGACTTTACCATTTCTATAAGCATGACAGATTCTAGCGTTTGCCCTGAGTTCATAAACACCTCCTCTCCCTGCAGGCTTCTATGGAGGCTTCTAATTTACTAACAGCATCATCATACCTAAGGAGGAAATAAATCAATCAAACATTTATTCTTAATCAAGTTCTCTTTATTTGTCATTAGATAGCACTTCTTTCTCTTTTTTTTTTTGTATGTGAGTGTGTGTATGTGTGTGCGTGTTTTTGTTCTTGCAAAGCGCGACCAGGGAAATTTACTTGTCCTATGCTCAACATGATTATTGGATACCAATAATAATAACAAAAAAATAATGAAGCCAGTGTTATTTTTTATATCTCTAGATATACTATCTAGATTCGGATATTCACTAACACTGCTAAATCTCACTTAGATTCTCATAACATTTTATGTCAGTAACTCACACTTTTTTTTTTCCTTCATTATTGGAGACAGAATGGACTTTAATTGTATGAGTGTATAGATATCCCATATTTTGATTGTTGGGATCCGGAATTCAAATGTGTACCATGAGCTTGTTAGAGCTAAGCTACATGTATAGTCTGCTTAAATGAGAATCATTCAATTCTGCACTCTACCCTACCTGCCCTTACATGAAATGTATGGTGCTTGTTTAATTAGGGAACCTTAGTGTATGTTTATTGACTGTAGTGGTAAGTCAAGTCAAAATTAAGCTAGTTTACAGTCCTTCATAAATTTATTTGAAAGAAAGAATGAACTGACTTACCTTCCATCACGATAGTAATTTCTGCAGAGTCTAAAAATCTCCTGATCTTTTTGAGAAGTTTGTAAAGTGGGTAGCACTCCTTATGATCAGGATCTAGTTTCAAACATTCTCTGATATCCTATGAAATGGAACAAGACAAAAAAAATAATTAATTTGTTATGGACAGAGCCTTACTTTTAATAGGCACAAAGGTAAAATAGACAACGGCCATGCGTTTTGAAATCGCCCTTTTGTGTTACACCACCTAAATCTATCAGAATCAAAGTGTCATAACTTTTAAAATAGTAACTATACCCCTACAAGGTATCATGTGGATTTCAAAAATGACATACCGGGTACACTATAATGTAGGGTGAAGCAGAAATAGTTTTTGTGTGAAATAATTTTTTTAGGGGGGGCCCTAATTTTCTTGTCACAACCAGTTGTCTAATTGTCATTTGGTCTTAAAGCAATTTACCAAAGGTAATTAGACAATTGCAATTTGACCTAGTGGTCATTAGACAAAGTGAGACTAGCCTAGGTATGGCTTTTAACAGATCAAGAGGAAGTTGAACCAAATTGTTACTAGCGAAATGGGTTTAGCCTATGTGGAATAGATTACTTACTCTAAGGCATACTCAAAAATCACCCAATATCTGCTGTGTTCTACTCATTTTCAAGATAGATCTCTGTGCTATCTGGAACCAGCTGGTCACTGATCTTAGATCATCGATGGCCTTGTACAATCTCCAAGCTCCGTGTAGACTTTGCTCTTTTCTGTGCATGTCTGCATTCCATGGTAAATACTGAAAAAGGGACAAAACATAAATTCAGACAAAATTGAGACTACAAATGATAGTGTAAACAGAGATGTGAGTTAATTGAGAAAATATAAGAGAATGATAGTGAGCATATGTGATTCGTCTTGTCGAAATGAGAGAGAAGTCGCAGATCAAAGATCCGAGTAAATCGACAAACTAATAAAAAACTCAAAATTTTGAGGAAAAAATGTTTTTTGATTTTCTGGTTCTTCCATGCTTCATCTTTGCACTGTTCAAAAATGAGTGAAAATGATAACGGAAAAGTGGTAAAAAGCAGTTTTTTCGGCAGTGTTTTTTTTTTTCGGTCATAATTTTTTTTTCCGGACACACAAACGCACGTCCATGCTCATTTCCCCTCTCCGTTTAGCTCCGCCTTAGCAAGCATGGCTTTGTTTATTGGACTTCACAATCATGTGATTTGTGCTTTCAACTGGCTTTTTGTTTGTTTTGTGAGTGAATAGCGAACTAAACTCAGAAATTTTGCGTGCGATGCCACTACCTGCTGTGAGAAAAGCTGTTTCATCGGGGATAGCGGAGCACGCAAACGAATGTCAAATCTAACAATCTGGTGGGGGGGGTGGGGAAAAGTTGTGTAAAAATGGGAGAACTAGAGATGGTACGCTTATGTTTTTATTGCTTGACTTAGCTACCTGGATCCAAATGACTGTTAATTTCCACATTTTATTTTAGGGGCCGCGATATCTGTTGCCCTGACGGGAAATTAAAACCTCCCTATAAACAAATTTGGTTCCATCAGAGAAACAATAGAGCATAAAAAGAGTGACGTGATAATCTCTGTTACAGTATTTAGGTTAAAGTAAACAATGGCTTAAGACGCGTAAGAGATGCTAATTTAAAATGGAAAAAAAGTATGGTTTTAAAATTGGTTGATATTTTGCATTATGTGGAAAGCAATAAGCTAAGTGAGGGGGGGGGTGGCAAATCGAATGAATCTAGTTTATAACTTCGGCTGGTATCTCACTTTTCGGGAACTACTTTGAAACAACTTTAAGACAGCTTTGAAACAAGTTTGAGACGTCGCGGAGACGTCTCCGAGACGTTCATGAATCGCGGAAACTACTTTGAGACATTTCTCTGAAACTGCTTTAAAAACAGATTTTGAAAATTGTCGTGGAGACATCTCGGAGAATTCTCCTCGACAGAAAAGACGGAATAAACGTTTTATCCGTCGCGAGAAAAAAAAAAAATCAGTTGCGGACGTCTCCGCGATACCAAGAGAGAGAAATAGAAAGGTTAAGGGGTAAAATAATGTTCATTATTTTTAGATATATAATAAACACATTAGTTGCATGAGATTAAGCCTGTCGTTTTCCGATTCTCGCTAGGTTATACTTATCACGATAATGAGAGGGTTGATTATCTGATATTTTGCTTGAACTATTTTGTTGTAACTCTAATGATGTAATGAAATGTAAAGTATGCCAAATGCAGTACGGTATATTATATAGTAAAGTCCGTTTTTATTTTCAAAACTTACACCTCCGCTTTATTGTCAAAGGTGCCATTGTCCAGAGGTGCGAAGCCGGCCGCTTTTGATCTTTAATCCATATTTTATAGAAATAATTTGAAAGAAACAGGATCTCTTTTCAGCTATTCAGTAGGCTCATCGATCGAATCGTGGGTGCGGCACATGCATTACGCACTTTGAATTGTGAGTCTACTGGAAAGGAAGAGAAGCGGAACTTTTGCAAAATGTTTTTTTTTTAAAAGTTACAAAATAATGCGTCTTATACATGTATTTTGGTTTGATGACTATGCCTTACAGTATGATTCCATAACTAAATAATTAATTACGTAATTGTACCCGCTCCGACTTTATTTCATGAAAGATTTATTTCGAATATTATCGACTTTAAGTTCTTCCGATAAATAATATATTTTCGCTACTTAAACGGGACGATTTCATTCCATAACTAAATAATTAATTACGCAAATGTACCGCTCCAACTTTATTTCATGAAGGATTTATTTCGAAACGTTATCGTCTTTAAGTTCTTCGATAAATAATAATCTTCGCTACTTAAAAACGGGACGTTTTTATTCCATAACTAAATAATTAATTACATAATTGTACCCGCTCCGACTTTGTTTCATGAAGGATTTATTTCGAAACATTATCGACTAAATTTCCAGATATAATATTTTTAGCTACTTAAAACGGGACGTTATGATTCCATAACTAAATAATTATTTACGTAATTGTACCGCTCCGACTTTATTTCATGAAGGATTTATTTCGAAACATTATTGGCTGCGAGTTCTTCAGATTCCTGGGGTTCAAGAAGTGGGTCTTACAAATGACAACTGCATTATTTAGACACATCGCCGTTGTTTCGGCTTCTCGTGCTTGCTCGATCATGTAGCGTGACCGATGGGTAACTATTGTTTTCGGGATACCTGAATGCAAGCCTCCTAATTGGTCAGTTCGTTTCACTTTTGTAACAAGTGGTTGCTAGGGCATTTCTGTGAGTACAGCGGTGACAAAGTGTTCTTATTTTTCCTGGCGGGACGTCATACGGAAGTCAAACTTCGCAGACGTTTTTCTCTTGATTTTGATTTCCAAGAGCACATCTCCTCACGTTCAGAGGCTAATATCTCCACTTCTATTACTCTTTACAGTCGGGTTATATATATCAAATTCAAGGCCAATGAAATCAGGGATCAATATAATCATATAAAATGGATTTCAAAAATCGCGACTAGTCTCTCATTTCGACGTGACGTATCACATATAATAATAAATAATAACGCATTTATATAGGCGCAACAAAATGAAATAGTTGCATAAACAGTAGTAACATTAACAAGACAATATCTTCATCAAGCAAAAGAGAGGGACGCTGTGAAGAAATTACAGACAAGAAAAGGAGAAAAGAAAAGGAAGGGAAAAAAAAGAAAAAAAGAAAAAGAGGAACAAAAAGAAGGAAGAGGAGGGAGAGGAGTAGAAGAACAAGTAGGAGGAAAATGATTACAAGAGGATTTTAAAACAAAAGATGATGCCGAACAAACATAGTACTGTCTTACCATAAGAATTTTGAGAAAGCTTCCAAAGCTTGTTCAATGTTATTTGATTTGAACATCTGATCCCCGTAGATGATTCGCTCCTCAACGGTACGTGTCATCCCAAGTTGTTTGTCAGCCTCTTTATTTGATGATCGTATTTCAACTGTCAGAAAATAGAAATTGTTGAATAAGAAAACTGAGACATTTGTGACAGCCTAATTTTGCAAATGATTTGACAAAAAGTAAAAAATACATTATTATCATAATCTTCAAAACTAACTATCATATGGGCAGAAACAGAGTAAAAAAAAATTGATTAATGCGGCGGTCACAACTCGCCGTACCATTGACGTGCAACTCCCTACGATGGATTTCGTTAAATTCGTGCAGCGGAGGTACCTTGCAGGTACAATGCATGTACGAAGTACAGGAGGTTTTTACGATACCATTACTCCAGAAACGCAGGAATCACAGAAGTTGACCCAGACCTGTGCGTGCATTGTTCATGCAACACAGGCTACACGTTGATGGCACGTGCCCCGTAGTCTATAACGAGTTGTGACCGCCACATAAGCAAGATATACACAAATTATCTTCCTTCGCTTCGCCAAACATGTCTCCGATTCAAGAATCATGTAGGTTTTTGTTAAAGCCACGACGGCAAACTCTTTGATGTTACAATGAGAACCCACATGTAATAAAAGGGCATTTGGCGTCACAATGTACATTGTTTGTGTTTCGACATAAGATGCTAACATCAAATCAAAGACTTCAGGGATCAGAAGTTGGTCATGTTTTCATCAGTTTGCCAATGGAGATTCAATGTTGTCAATTACCTTTAACCTGTTGGAGACGAGCTGATTTGCTACAACACACATTTCCCATAGACCTTAGCCCGAATATGTTCGGCTCAGTCCTCAATGGGTTAAATGAAAGTAACCGGATTATCATGCCAACCTAAAGAATTCTAAACCTAAAAATAATATTGAATCATCTTACCACTGCACTGTAGTCTTCCCTTGCTTTGGCGAGGTGTCCCTGTTTGAATAAGCATTGCCATGGTTGATGAGAGCTGGAGTGAAGTCTGGCTTCAGGGTCATACTCTTTTTGAGGTCTGGTAGGGCTAGCTTAGACTTGCCCTGGGCTAGGTACACCGCAGCTCGCTTGTAGTATGCCATGTAGTTCTTTGGGTCATTGTCTGCATGAAAACAATAATAAACCTTAGCCATATATGGGACTGATGGAAGATTCTATGAGAAGACTTCTAGAACTTCAAGCTAACTTTTTTCACTTACCAATTTCAAGAAAAGGGTGTTGGTTGTTCACTATGCTAATTTCAATATACTTTCTCCTCTTCCAGGATGACATATATTTTTCAGTCCAATTCCTGACAACTTCATCACCAGATTTCTGGTGGGAACAGAGATTGCGGTTTTGGGGTGTTTTTCATGATTATGACTTAAAATTCATTCAAAACCTATTTTCTGAGAAGCAAATTTCATAGAAACATACTAGGGCTAAGATTTTGAGTCAATGGCTATTCCAAAAAGTAGAAAATCCTTAGAGAAAACCATGGACAAAGTTCCAAAATTGACACTTAGGCTACAAGGTCATACTTTGTATCAACATCATGTTATGAGTATGCTAAACAGTCAACGATTGGTATCAAATTTTACCTATTGCAGCATTATACTGGCCAGTGCATCACTAGCTGACCAGCAGCCAGTAAAGTGTTACCATTCTCCATATACTTCCTGGCTCTTGTATCCGATTTAGCCTCGCCATCTATGTATGTAAGAATAATAACAATACATTAACATCAGTTATATTCTGTACATGGGTGAGATAATCAGGGTTAAATCTCTAATCTCATATGGTAGGTCACAAGATATTGGACCTTGTGGAATACACCAATGTCACAATGTCTTTGCATCATGACAGTAATTTATGAGTGATAATGCTAACACTAACAGCAAAGCAATGTCAAAACTGTGGCGAGATTTTAGTGTGACGACTGATGCGTTCCTGAGAGTTTTTTTAGTCATCAGGAAAAAAATCAGGTGTGGGTTTTTTTTCATGATGGTGAAATAAAATTGATTGATTCTCTGATGAAAAGTTCTACAAAGAACATAGGAAGGCTTCCATTTAGAGTCGATATCTATTAGCAAAAAGTATAATAAAATAAATAACCTTGGGGAAAAACAAATGGACCAAGTTGCACTTGCCACCTTGTCCAACTTTCACTACAAGGTCATGTACTAAAGTACTGACATCGTCCATGAGCATGATGATTGAGCTGAATACTAAACCTAAATGAACGACGGATACAATTTTAGCTGCTCCTCACTCGCCTCGTCTGTAGAGTAAAGTGCCCGAAATTCGACCCTTGACCATTTCAAACAAATGTTGAAATAAAACCCCAAAACACACTCAAACACACTCCAATCAAATCATATCACAAGCACACATCGTCACTGAAGATAAAAAAAAAAAGAATCACAAAAAAAATCATACTACATTTGTAAATCCTTAATTTTGCTACAAAATCCCAGATTTTGATCCAAATGTTGAAGCCCTGTGCGCTTAGTGAAAAATTAAGAAAAAACGATCGGGAAACTGCGTTTGAACTCGAAAATTTGAGGTCTGATAACGCAGTTTTTTGCCACGCAGAGCCCCGGTCGTACTATCCTCTGAAAAAAGAACCCGGAATTGACTCTACAGTGCTAGAGTTACAACACTGCAATCATGGGACTGACGAGATTTTTTTCTCTGCCCTAGTTTCTAAAGGTTATTCATGACGCGCGGCCCGAGCTGTTGGCAGAGCGCGATGTGCTACCAGTGGTGGCGAGTGAGCCAAGATTTCAGCGGCGCACGGTACGTGCTGACTTTTCACGTCTGGTTGTCGAATTTATGCAGCGGCGGTCTAATCTCGGCAAGAAGGTAGGTGTTATAAAACTTCTGAATTTTAAATCAAATAGTTTGTGGATTTAAAAAAAAATTATAACAATTATTTAATTTATAATAGCTTCTAAATATCTGTTGAAAAATGAAAGAAAATATATTTTTCATTTTCAAACTAGAGCTGCAAAAAGCTTAAGTGGTCCGATATTTCGGGCACTTTACTCTAGTTCTCAAATAAATGCCACTTTGCTAGATAATTAAATTTTACTAGGGCCTATTAATTAAAGTTTAAATGTCTACTGATTTGCATAACAAAAGGCAAATTCAAATGGTTTCATTCATCATCACGTCATCGCCACACTGTAGCATAAATCCACATTTTAAATGGGCTCTAGAGCCTCCTTAACCCTGCCACACTCATCTGTACACCCTCATCGCGTAGACAGTGAGATGTGGCCATCAAGGTATGTTCAAGGTATGTACCCAGTCAAATCACCTTTTAAAATTCAAATTTAAATTTCAAAATCCACAAACCAACTTCTAACTTCCAACATTTAAGTCACAAAAGTACAGAAATACTAAACGAACGAGGAGTAAACCATTTGGGTGGAAACAGACAAAATGCATACAAGAAGTTTTTCAAAAAACAACAAATTCTAACGTTAGATAGTCTAACGTGAGAGTAGAAAACAGCAGATAAAAATTAAGATTTTGATTTTTGAACATGTTGAATGAATGTCGACATCATCTGCTGTAACTTGTAAGAATGAGACTGAGTAACTTAATGAGTAGACTCTATTGATGCCTGCCTTTGTCACTTTATGTTTTTACAATTACACTACACGAAGTAAATAGTTTGTAAGCTCATGACAGAGCTGAGAGAGTCAAACATGTCAGAAGTGGCATGGATGTGTGATCGCAAGTGCTGCAGTGAAATACAAACATAATATGAAGTACATGGGACTACACAAAACACAAATGCAGGAAAATTAGTAACTTACCATCATAATGTAGCGACAATGTAACCAGAAGAACTGGCAGTGAACTTAAAAAGTTATGCAGGTTGAATATTTCCCTTCGTTTCGCCATCGATGATGAGTGAGATCTTCCGAATGGCCTGGAAATAAGGGAAAGTGTCTGCAGAATGTCAAACACGTACGAAACTTACGTGTACTAACTTGTTGACAATTTGATGATCACATAACATTATCAAAAATAAAAATATTTCTGCTTTTTATTTTTTACTCCATCGTTACAAATATGAATAACAATATCATTTCCATATTATTTAAATTATTTTAGATACATTTTCTAAATTCAAAATTATTTCTACATATCTGTAAATTCTGATTCTAAAATAGATCATTACGTTTTTGAGACTACGAAGATGTGTGCAATTTGATTGGTCAAATAAGGTTCAGTCATCATAAAATAAGTTTTCGACTCCACCCACGTCCGTGTTTACCAACACCACATAATCACTATCAAAGGAAACGTGCTAATATTCTTGGTAGAGTAATAATTTGTTGCAAATTTATTTCATCTCAAAATAGTTCACTGTTTTCTGTAAAATAGCCACAGCAGGGGGGGGGGGCAGCACAAGAATTTGAAATATGGTAGGGGAGGGGTGCATCCCAAATTGTTTCGATTAATTTTACTGACATGTAGGCCTACCTGCAATCGATGGTTGTTTTTAAAAGAATGTGGACACGTGTGCCTGTTGCGCCACCCTAGGATCCTTGCAAAGGTACCAGGCGCGGATACAGGGGGGGGGGGCGACGGGCCCGGCCCCCCCCCCCCCCTAGAAAAAAAAAAGAAAAAAAGAAAAAGAGAGAGGAAAAAAAAATCGAAGTAAAAATCGATGAGCGGGCCGATTGACCCCCCCAACCCTCCCCTGTGGCTGCTACCTGATGACCTCTTTGTTGCCGAAGGCCGAAAAAAAAAAACCCACTACCCCCCCCCCCCCCCCCCATCGCTCGGCAGCGTGACGTGAAATGAATAAAAGAATAGAGTGTACCTTTTCGCTCGCCGCCGGTGTAACGGGACAATTTTTTGGGGTGCCAAAATCTGAAATTCCTATCTTGGGGCCCCCTGTTATCAAATCCTGGATCGCCACCGTAAACCAAGAACATTTGGCTTCATAGGCTGCAGAGCCCGTTGTAGATTACTAGGCCTACAGAAAATAAAAAAAAAATTAAAAAAGAAAGAAAAGAAGAAGGAGCTTCAAAAACAGTCAAAGCTCCCGTGTTTTCATAAATTTCTTTCGATTATAATACAAATTGGGGCGGATATCCCTTTCCCCCGTTATATATAAAATTCTAATTAAAACTTTATTGATTTCAATGCTTAGCCTACAATTAGGGTCATGGCCAATCAACATATTTGAAAGCACAATAATCCCCATCCCCCCCCAAA
>CALNVZ010000674.1:9526234-9565651 GCA_940671915.1 Paracentrotus lividus | reverse complement strand
AAAAAAAAAAAAATATATATATATATAAATAAATAAATAAATAAATAAAAGGAACAGATAGGCCTAATTATAGCCCTTTTCAAACGATAGACCTACTGACTACATTTATGTAATACTGAATAAATTTGACAAAAGTAGAGACAATATTTCTCTTACAAAAGAAAACAACAGGAGAGAAGGGATATTGAGGGATAAAATTCTTCAATATTGGTTTAATATTTTTATTGGGTATATAATATTCAAACGCTTTTTCACATGTGTTATTTATTCCTTTCGGCCTATAATAATTATTATAAGTGAAATTAAGTCAGTTTGACATAAGAACTTAATCTCTCCATTGGAACATTATTATTCCATAATGCTTTTCAATATTCATTTGAATAAAGACAAAAAAGGTGCATGAGCAGATATTGGCCCATACATAATGCAGTAGCCTACTGTTATTGAGAAGTACACTGTTGCTCATAAAGGTATATTTTTATGTGATCCAGCAACATCTTTTTGCTCCGGGCTCTAATTTCTTTAAATTGTTTGTCCCCGATTTTCAAGATCCTAGCGGTATTTTGGATATTCCTCCAAACATTCACGGGGAATGCAAAAAAAAAAAACGAAAAAAAAAAAAAAAAAAAAAATGTTCATCCGGCTGACAATGGGCCCCTCCGTCCTTGTTCTTTGAATTAAATCAAGGTTTAAGGTCACAGGCTTTAGTTTTTTGTCTATAGGGGAGAGGTTGAAGTGAAAAGTGAGATCGGTAAAAAATTGAAATATTTTATCTTATCTTTATGGTCACAATAAAGGAAATAAAAAACAACCACGAACCATTAATTATTATCATCTTCCCAGACATTATGTTTAAGCTTATTAAAATGACAAGGTTGTAAATGCTAACCTTATATTTTTTAGTGTATTTTTTTTCATTATGACTTATGTTTGGCTGAAAATTTTTCAATTGGTAAAGACAAAAAGGGGCATTTTTTAGTTTCGAGAGTGACCCTTGGCAAAAAGAAATTGCCCATTGGACTTTTAAAAAGACTGAAATGCTTCTTTTTAGAATAAAGAGTGCCCTTTTGCGATAAGAAAACGGGCACTTTTTAGTAATGAAAAGAAGCAGTTTTAGGGTGCATAAAACGTGGGAGCACTGTGCCCCCCCCGGCCCTGCCCCCGGCCCTGCCGCATTTGAGGTTATCATATTAGACCTAAGATTATTACTATATTATATATATATATATATATATATATATATATATATATATATATATATATATATATATATATATATATATATATTAGAATGGCTTGCTTTTAAATCAACGGCGTAAATCCGTGTCAAGGTGAGGGAGGAGTATATGAGAGAAATAATTTGCCAATTTTTGGGTGGACAAATTAAAGCTCCCGTTTGTATGATATTCTGGTCATGCTGATGAGGAGCTAAACAAAATTAATATTCAATAGCAAATAATTGCTAAGAACTCTATATGCTTTCTTGTCGTAAAGCAGAAAAAAATTCGCTCGCGCTTTGCACTCGCATTTATTATTATTTTTTTTATTTTTTTATAGTGGTTACATCATATTCATATATATATATTTTTTCATGAAATCACCATTTTAAAGCAACAAAAATGTAAATGCTTTGTTTTCAATATAGTCCTCAAAAGTATTTACCTTAGTTTCAGAGGGAGCTTCAAATAAAATGTTTCTCTGAATATCAGGATATATAGGCCGACCCACTGGACAATTATAGGAGTACCACCAAAACATATAGAATAGGGTGTCGGGTGTCGGAAGCTGATTAATTTGAGAGTAATTTGCATATCACATCGTCATGCTTATAAAAATGCAGTCGTGTGAAACTTGTTTTGCAGATTTTTTTTTCCTCCTTTCTTTTCAACTTCATTATATTCAAGGCCAGCCGCCCATTTAGGTCTAGAGTATAGTCACTGAAATCAGGTACAGGAATTCTAAAAATAACTTAACCTTTGGAAAAAGAGGATTAATGCCTCTCATCATCTCATCCCTATCCATAAATGGACATATTCTTACTTATTCTTGATAGGCTAATATGTTTTGAATAATAGTTCCGCGTTCCTTTGCACTCTCTCATCCTCCATTTTACTGGTCAGAGAAACTCGATAATTGCAAAAGGATTATCTATAAGTTTTGGTTGACCCGCCACAGAGATATGAGTTCACTCGATTCCCCCAATCTTCATGACCTTTCTCCCGGATCGACCTAACTATACACAGCCCCGTTGCCGAAGGCGACGGGGCTGTACTTCCACCACCCCTATTTACAGCGTAACTTTCAGTGATGATGAGCGCAAAGTGAATTATACTGGTAAATTTAATCAATCTAATGTTGAAATGTTGTTGTAAGGTTTCTATGATGTTTCACGCGTAACAACGACTAAAAATGAAAGTATATAAGAGCTTCTTGACTTACCAAATTGAATTTTCCGTTGGCCTTGTCTCTTCTCATAGTGTTGGTGCCATCGCTGCCATTTTCTATGACGTCATTTTACTGTGCGAAGACGTATGGCGAAGACAACGCACGCACGGAGAAATATACGTTGATGGACTCAATTTTCCTGTATTTTTCTACATTATTAGTTGATTACTTCATGTGAAACATTCGCAGATGTCACCAATTCGAGGAAAAACTTCAAAGAATTGACTCAATGTGAGTATGAATTCAAATAAGGTATTTTTTACCACGAAATTTGTGGTCATGTATAGATATTTTCAAAACTTCGCCAAATATGTCAACTGGTTCGTCAGTTCCCGTCGCTTCGCGACGGGGGCTGGTCGGTTTAGGATCGACCATGCTTTTTTCCTCGTTTTTAGAATAGAAGTCATATATTTACAGTATAGCACGTCATTGCAACTATTAGGAAGCTGAAAGTCTACTCGAGCGGCACGCAATTGTTTTACGGTTTTACGGTTGAATTACAATGAATCATAACGTTGGGGCTTCCCTATTATTTGTAGCGAATGACGTTTATCATTACGTAATGCAGATTAGCATCCAACTGGGGCTGGCCGAGACAAAAGTCGTCTGCTAACGACTTTACTCAACCCATTATCATAAATTGTGCGTGTGTGTACGGTATATTCACTATACGACAAGGCATAATATTATTTGGAGGAAGTTGAGGAGTGAGTGTTGAGCACATTTCATGAAAGAACCTGCTTGACTTTACATCAATCTTTACTTCAAGCAACAAAGACAGCCTAAAATTCAGGTATGTGAAACTGAATTGATATCCCCGAATGACTTTTTGAGATAGTGGTGCAGGTAATAATTCGTTGTTTGTGTAATATTGTGAGGATGGATTTTGTCTGTTTTTGCCGCAACTGACGTCTGTGGAGCTATTATCCCATACCAGGTCAATGAGACTGCCACTGCCAGGCGTAGTAGTCGGGTTGGGTTGGGGATGTTTCTTGCTTGCCAGGGCTATTACCAGCTACCGAATATGCTCCAGTAATTTTTTTTTTTTTGCATCATAATTAATGTGGAATATGGCTCGCTCGGTGTTATTTTTATTCACTTGTTGGGAATTTGAAAATAGTGGACAGCACAATAGAACATATCGTCTGTTGGGAGCCATAAGGGCGTTATTGCATCTTATCTATGTTCCGTTGAGAGCCAGAAGGGGGCTATTACGTACTGTACAAAGTCAATGGTAAAAGCGCCCTTATGGCTCCCAACGGAACATCCTTGATCTGCAATAGCGCCCTTCTGGCTCTAAGTCGACGATATATATTCCAAATATTATAATCTTCATTCAGTGAGTGTGAGGGGGTGGGGCCTGGGGGGGGGGGTGAGGGTGCCACCTGACCCCACCACTGCTCGAGTATAAAATGAATTTATAATACCGTATTTGCAAAATTCATCAAAAATTTCATTAAAATTACTTAGGCAATCTTAATTGTATAAGGGCACTTTAGAAAACTGGAGTGTAATTGTCTGCAATTGCATGCCCCCTCCTCAGAATGAACTTCACCACCCCTCTCAATAATATATTTAAATGTTTAATTTTATGGTTATTTTTGTGGTTATCTGAAATATATATATATTTACATGTAGTCATGTTTAACTGAAACAACTATTTTAAAAAGAGCATCAAAGGCAAAAACCAAACCCAAACTTTTCATGAATTAAATTTGTGTTTATTGCAATGACTTTTTCCCACCAAATGCTTTTGCCTCCTGTAGACTACTCATGACAAAATTTATTTAGCCTTAGATCTCTTAGCTTCAATTGTTGCTAATGCTACATGATGCGTGTCTGTATTCAAACTGAGGTGAATGGTAGATGTATGTCTCAGCCCTTTTTCTGGCCTCTACTTTTGTATGTAAACTAGTACGTACAATACAAGCTTTAGGTTTAATCTGTAGGGCCATTCCACGTTACGTAAGTTACACTTCAGAGAAAAATACTGACTTAAAAGGTCTGCCCTCCTCTGAATAAACTGCATTGGAAGTTTAAATCCTATCATGGTAGATCCTTGCCATAGACTCTCAAAGTTAAGAAACAAAAGTCAGCTCACTGGGCCTGAATAGAAAAAATAATGAGCATTTTAGGAGCGTTACGTAAGTTACGTCAGAGAAAATGGAATCCCCAACCTTTTTTGGGAAACTTGAAAACTCTGTGAAGTGCTAAGCTTTCATGACTAAACTTTATCAGAAATCAAGAGGGTAGACATGCAGCTCACATTTTCAGTTGAAATTAGGACAATCCAATCACCCATATTTTTTATATGAGCCCATCATCGCCGTTGCGTAAGTTACAGCTGAGCGTTACGTAAGTTACGCTGTCTGAAAAATCAATGAAAAAAATATCTACTTATCCAATTTGTTTGACTTAATTTATGATTAATTTTGTAGAAGGACATCATAGGAAACCAAAACTGAAATTTATTTATTTTTTATCTTCTTTAGTTTTAAAATATTTGCATCATAAGCAATCAAATTCAAGTGTAGTCCCACATGTACATAATTTTGTGGGAATTTTGTAAATTTCAATAATTTTTTAGCTTCATTTTGGCTATAAAATTTGAATGATAATGCACTTGAATTGATATACTTTTATCTTTCTGTAAAGTTTCAGAAAGTTTAACACAATTTTTCACTGAGTACACTGATGTAACTTACTTAATTTGATGTGTAACTTACGTAACGTTACGTAAGTTACACACTTTTGCAGTGGTACTATCCTATGAAGACATTACTTAAATGTTATGATTTTTCACTATGATATTTAGCATACTACACTAGCTTTAAATGTACCATAATTAAATTCTATTCAAGTAATTTTGAGTGATAAAACTTTTTGTTGTTTTTGCGTTACGTAAGTTACATCTTAAGATGAGGTTTTTTGTTAACAATTTTTCGAAAAGTTGCATTTGTCATGGTAAAATATGATATGGATTTGATTAAAATAACTAAATGTTGATGAATAAAAGTTAAAAGAATCAATATTGTAGTCTAATTAATCATATTGTGGTGTATCAAATTTTCTTTAAATTCAAATTATTTCCCCTCCTTAACAGACTTGATACTCTTAAACACATATTTTTGGTAGCGGTAATAGTTATGCGAAATCAGTTTTGGAATATGATTTTGTGGGGTATTTATCTAACAAAAAAGCTACATTTGGGCATTCATATGCCAATTTTATTTTTGGTGCTCAGGACCACTTGCCGTGGAATGGCCCTGTATTACCTGTTTGAAGTACTGGGTAAACATTATGGAGATTCTTAAACACCATGTATATGTAGTTGTATCTTGCTTGCAACTCTCTCTCTCCTTCATATAATTATCACAGTATCATTTTTACTTTTACCCTCTACCTTTTCAACCAGTTGTTCCTGTACTCCTATATATTTCCTTGAAACCGCCTTCTCTGATCTTTCTCCCTTCACAGCTCCTATCTTAAAATACTCCTCCCCCCCCTCATTCTTCCTCCCCTATATATCCACATTCTCCTCCCTGCTCTCCAGTTCACATCTCTCTTACATACATGTACAGTGTATGATGTACCCCCTCACTTTCACCTCTCACCCTTTCCCTGTTATATGAATTCCCTAACATGTACACCACTTTATCCCCCTTTTACTACCCCCCCGCTCTCTCTCTTCTCTCTCTCTCTCTCTCTTTTCTCTCTCTCTCTCTCTCTCTCTCTCTATTTCTTTCATCCACTTCTCTTTCTACCTATCTTCTTACAGGTATTCATTTGTCTCCACCTCTTTCTCTTCCCCAACATTTCAGGTATATATTCTCCTTTGTATAATACTTTTATCTCTTTTGTCCAAATGCATTTTCCTTCTCTCATTTTGCTTTTATTACATATTCATACAAGTAACTACATATTTTGCACTTTAGTATGGTCTGTATTTGAGATTAAAAAGAAAAGTAAAAAGAAAAGAAAAGAATAAGAAAAGAAAAGAAGAAGAAGAAGGAAAAAAAAAAAAACATGACGATATCCTGTTATTAAAGTGAATTATAAAGTCTCATTATTCCCTCTTGTTTGTATTACATTGTGCATTGTGTTGGATAGTCACATGACAATGACCTAGTGTATTGTTCTAGCATAGATTATATAGCTGCTAAAATGTTCACATATTTGATATCAGAGCTAGATGATCTTTTGATTTGATAATGAAGTACATAAAATACATGTTTATTTATTCATAAATATATGTTTATTTATTACCATTAGTAGGCCTACAATAGAGCTGCATGAATTGTGGTACATGTATGTTATTTAAGAAATGCCTTACTGTATGTTGGTATTGCTATGAATACTATTTTCCTGTAATTCATTTTGTTCACTCCGTCAGTGATAGATTGAAAAACTTCGGTCTCTGTCAGATCATTTTCAGAGTCATGCAAGATATCAATTTGTCCTCGCATTTCGTCACTGTTTTTACGAACCGTCATAAACCGAATTTTTGGTCAAATTTTCGAAATTGAGTTTTTTCGATATTCTTAAAGCCTGTATTCAACTCTATCGAATGACCAAATTTCAGGTCGAAATCTTAATTATTTTAAAAATAAGAGAAGATTCAAATTTCGTTCAAAACGTCACATCGCTTCCAGTGATTTTACGAAGCGTCCTAAACCATTGTGTCTAGCTACAATATAGCAGTCTCCAGAATGGCGCGCAACCCGACCTACATATGGGTGAGCGGTGCGCGTATGCATTGAATGATTTTACGAACCGTTCTATCTCGTGGTTTAGGACGCTAAAAAACATGCGGGTGATACGCATGATTTTACGAAGTGACCTTAACCCCCTGTTTGTCATAAAAATAATAAGTTTCTAAAAAAATTACCTTGCATTTTATTCTAAATATTTAGAATTCAAACCCCGATTGCAAATAATTTCTTTCATATTGTAAAATTATAGAATTTATGCTGTACATTGATGTAATTAATTGCCCTGGTTTCCTTCAAAGTGCGAAGTTATGAGCGTCAGAAGAACATCCAAACTTTGAACGCGATTATCTCAAAAGCTGGTTTTGGGAACTCGGCGAGGTGTAGGACGGTTCGTAAAATCACTGACGATTTGTCTGACCTCAAAATGATGCAAAGTTGCGGCTTACCAGAAACCACATTTCCTGTTCTGAAGTGTGATAAAGAATATAACCTTGGTGTAAGTGTGGGAGCTTTGTTGACCCATAATAACTTTTTATGCCCTGTTTGCTTTGAAAAAAAAGCGAGTGAAAATATAATCAAAACAGTGACACATCAAATCGATTTTATGCTTGGCTGGTGCTTTACAAATTTGACAGAAGTCGCATGAATAGTGAGGTTTCCCACGCCTTGGGTTTTATTGACAATGACAGTAGTTCGTAATCCGAGTGTAATGACTTTTTTTTTAAAGAGAAACTTTACAATTCTTATTTATCCTAGTTTCATATTTTGGGGTACTAGTATTATGGCTTAGGTGTTTGCAACTTGTGTTCATTATCAGTGTACTTAAAGCAGTTCTGACTAAAAGATTTATGATACTACCCATGTAGTCTTTGTCCAAAAGCCATGCAAATGAGATCCAAAATTGATTAAAATATGGATGGATTTTAATGGAAGCTTAAACCTAGTAATTGGTTTGAATTTGATTTAAAAAATGAGACACGAAATGGCAATGGAAAAGTGATTACAAAAAAATACTTCCATCAATTGATACACAAAGTTATTGAGGAAATAAAAACTTAATAGTATTTCACTCTCCCAAACATCATGCTTAATATATCTTTAACTGAAAATTAGTGTCCAATGAAGCAAAAAGATCAGAAAGCTGCAAATTAATGGAAAGTTTAAACTCAAAATAATCACTGCCAATACAGTCACATGTTCATGAATAAATTTAAGAAAATTAGGCCTCTTCCAAATTTTCATATTGGAAACTCCTTTTTTTTTTGCAGGTCACATGGGATAAGGTATGTTGAAACATTAAATGACAAACACAGCAATTATACAAAAGGGGGAGTTCTCTGTGTGTGCCCCTATGATATCACATGACCGATTGAATGGTAAATTCCCTTTATTTTTGAGTGATCTCAACTTTCATCATGCCATAACTTTTTATTCCTTGTCTGATTTATGTGAGAAGCATCCTGTCTTTGTTTAGAGGCATATTCCTCTAACTTTTGATAATTTGTTTTTCTTTTTGATTTCTCTATCTAAAGACGTAGTTCCTGACGGGCCTTTCTTGAAGTGTTTATTTCTGAACTTTCGATGGGGCTTCACAATAACTTGTTATTTCTCCTGGTATCTGACACAAAATTTGGTTTCGATGTACATGTACACCTACATGTAATTCTATGCTTTAATTAATCTTCTCAAATCACTCTTTCAATATGCTGTCTACATGTACAATGTAATTTTTTAGGAGTTTTGTTAACTGGCACTATATTTTTATCTGTTCATTATTTTCAGATTCTTTACAGACAAGAGATTATCCTTTCAACTACTAGTAGTCTGCTGTTATGAGAACATTTGATTGACACATTGGATTTATAAAGAAGACTTTTCTTGTAGAGCTGGTAGCAATTTCATCAGCTCCTGCAAAAACCCTGAAAAGCCCTGTGAAAGGAAGAAATCTAAACTCAATCTAGAGAGCTTTTATTGGGAAGGAAAACAAAATTTACACTGTAACTGTAAAAGACTTTTAAAGAGGTTACGTCAAGATTTATTAAGCGGGATGTCATCACCAAAGCATGCCCCTATGAGGGCTGAGCTCTCAATGCAGCTCCAAACCAATCCAAACCTGTATACCAAATCAGACGATAGGTGGACAGAGGCACACATGGAGCAAGATGCCTTCATGGAGGATCGACGTTCAAATCACCACCAAAGAAACATGAAAGCTTCAGGTATGGTACAATCATTTTTTTTCCCCTGCTAGATACTTGATGAACAATTTTCATATTTTGTTGTTGTTGCTAAATTGCCATAAAAAATTTAACTATAAAACTTTTTGAGCCTTTGTTTGATTTGATTTATTGCAAATAAGTGAACTTTATTGATGTCAGTATGCATGTACATCTCCTTTGTCTCTTTCTAGAAGAAAAGTATATATTCTACATTCAGATCTTTATATGTAACATGATGATATATATCTTAAAGTGTATTGGTCATCTACATATTTTTCCAAATATGTTATTAAATGGTAATTGTTCAGAGTGGCCTCTTCGACTAATTAATTGTCTAAAAAATCTTGATCTTGCAGACTCTACTGTTTGCTGTTGTTCAAGAAAGATGTTATGGATCATTGGTGCCGTGGCATGTGTTTTTCTGGCCATTGCTCTTGGCTTTCTCATTGGCTTCTTCACTCACTATGCTGTCTCAAACTCATCAGTTACCATGACAACAGCAACAAGGAAAGAAATGCACCAGCAGGCTGTGGGAAGTGTAACACAGAGCAATATAGAAGATTATGAAAGGTAATGTTTAAAAAAAAAAAAAAAAAAAAATTTATTCAAAGATGTAGGTCTAATTGAATTCAGTTCCATTCATTTTATTTTCGACAATAATAAGTACAAATATGTACGTTACATATAACAATAATAATATACAATTATAAGAATGATTAAAACAGTTACAATCATTTACAATAACATTTACAAAGAGAACAATATGAGCATGAATTAATAATTACAATGTAATGAAACAGAAAACATTATTATTATTGCGGAGGGAGCCAACTGGAAGACAGAAAATTATATCGTTAGCACTCATCATGTAAAAATATGTTGAATTAGCAATCAGATAATTTGATTTTAAAAAATTATGAAAACAAAATCAGAATTATTAGGAAACTCTACTAAGGTTGAAATTGGTTAAGGGATGTATTTATCAAGTGTTATTTTAGTGTGTGTTTGAAACATTTGAAACCATATGTATATTTGAAAGCCTGTTCTACTTCTAGCCTATTCTAGCACCATTGTAACAGAGTCATCTCAGCAGAGGCGGCGGAACCAGGGGGGCAAGGGGGGCACTGTGACCCCCCACTTTTTCATCCACCCTAAAAGTGCCCCTTTTAGTGACTATAAAGTGCCCCTTTTCTTAGCTAATAAAATGTCATTTTTATATTTAAAAGGGGGACTTTCATTACTGAAAAGGGGCATTTTTGATACAAAATAGGTGCCCCTTGTTGCTCAATATGTCTTTAAAAACCTAAATTTTCGACTCGCGCTTCGCGCTCGCGGATACTAAATAGGCTCTATAAAGCACAATAAACTCAATTTTAAAGCTAATAATTTTTAACTCGAGCTTCGCGATCGCGGATATTTAATAGGGTATAATTATGATGCACAATTAACTCCAATTTTGAGCCCAAATTTTTCGGCTCGCGCTTCGTGCTCGCAGATGTTAAATATGTTATATAATACACAATTAACTCAGATTTTCCGCTTAAAAATTTCAGCTCACGCTTCGCGTTCGTGGATACTAAATAGGGTCTGTAATGAACAATTGACTCAAAATTTTTGGCTCGCGCTTCGCGCTCGCATTCCTATTGTTTATCATTAATAAAATACAAAGCCATTAAAAATTTTTAAAGCACAAATTTAAAGGCAAATTTTCTGCGCTCCCCTACTTATCTGAATACTTTTCTCTTAAAGCCTCTGGTCTCAAGTGCCCCCTTTTCCACCGTGACCCCCCACATTCAAATTCGTTCCGCCGCCTCTGCATCTCAGTACATACCCATGTTGCTCATACATATATTTTGTTTCCCATGATTCCAAGATTATGACAACATCTAGTCTATGTGCTTGCTTGAATGAATAAAAATGTGAATCTGCTTCCAGTGAACAAGATTGATAACACTTCAATTAACAAAAGGAGATACTTTCCAAGACATTTTTTTTTCTTCTGAAATATGTTGTCAATTGTTAAAAACTTGAAAAGATTATGCATATAACCCTTAGATTGTGCAATATTTGCATCTGCTTGGTTTGATATTAAATTGACTAATGCTTCTATTGATAGCAGTATGATTATAATATCCCTCCCAAATCTAGCTTTTTTCTTATCAAAACATATATGCATCAGATGCTAATAATAAATTTCAGAGGTTATTGTGCCAAACCATATCACAAAGACTTTTAAATAATTACTTCCAAATTTGCAATACTAATAGCATATTGATATTACAATTTGATATTTCCCTGAACTGTAATGGAGTACCAACTTTTCCCCTTTCAGTATCTAACTGCTAATCTATTTCCTTGTTTCAATTCTTCAAGTGATTACTTTTAACTTCTTTTACTGACAAGTATTAAAAAAAACACTCTCAGTGAGGTTTCAATGACTTTAGTCTAAGTAAGAAAATATATAGAAGTTTGTTTCATGTTCAAGTCTATACTATTGCATCAGTATGAAAGTCACTTGAGACACCTTAAAAGCGACTTTCCTGCACGTAACAAACGTCTCATTTATATTTTGGAATAAAGGGTGATACTGACCAGAATATATAATATGACAAAATTATCAAAGAAAATGAATGGAATTTCATCAGGATTTGAACACAAGACCTGATTACTAGACAGGTGCCCTACCACCTGAGCTATGGAAAGCCCTAATGGCGATTTCTGTCCTCGAGAACCTGGTAGCTTTCAATGCTTGAGTGATCAGAAGCTATAACCTGGCATAGACCTGAAGGATAGATATCAACTTGGTGATAAATGTGAGGGATCATGCTGAAGTGATGCAACTTTTCTTTATAGAGATTTGAAAAATGGTGAAACTGACCAGATGTAATATGAAAACTGAACAAAGCAATATTTTAGTATGTTTCCTTGATATTATATTTCACCAAAGTTGTATGGGATTGTTAAGGTACTAGACAGGGCTGTTAACCTCAAAATCTGTTTGGGTTTCCTGTCAGGTTACTTTGACAGTTAATTGTCAAATTCACCTGTACTACATGTATTCACTGTCAAGAACCAGTAAAAGAAATAGAAAAAACAAAATATATATCATGTAGTTATTTGGTGTTTATTTGAAATTCCATATATGTAGTTATGATATCTGATTACAAAAAAAGTTAGCTGTGTTTCTCTGATTTCATTCAACTATTCAATGATTAACTTTATACTATGAGTGGTTTTCAAATTATCTTGATATCAATTCCAGATTTCAACCTATGAATGACCTTATGAAAAATCAGTGTATCTTCTTTTTGGAGCTATCAACTTCCTGTAGATTCCAAATTATATTTCCCATAGATCTTACTATCAGACTTTCAATGTTATAGTTTTTATTCATGGAAACCTTATATTGACCTTAGCAATACATTGAAATTCAAATTGCCCTTGTTTTTTATTATTATTTTTTTTTTAGGTAAGCACCTACTTCAATTGTATATAAAGTTATACCCCATCATAGTAGAACTTCAGTATTTTTAGGCTCTAGTCACAAGCATAAATTGTATCTCATAACCTTTGCTATAGGCCTGCCAATATATTATCCTTTTCGGAACTACTAGCTTCCTGTGTATACATGTACACTTCCATCTTCAAGTCTTAGTTTCAGATTTCAATTTGATAGGTGAAAGTTTTGTCACAAGGAAGGAAGAAGGAAATAGTCCTACAAATCATATATTGGTATCATTAATATAAACATGTGGAAATCAGTATTGCAAGTGGGAAGACAAATAAGAAAATATTTGATTTTTTTTAAAATAAAAAAGGGATATTCCCAATTGAGTGTGATATAGTTTGTAGTTGGCAAAGGATACAGGTTTTGGGGAGTTCAGTCCAAGATATGCATTTTTATTCTCAAGAAAGTGACAATCCCAAAATAAAAGTGTGAGAGCAGAAACAATTATCAAGACACAAAATTACCATATCTGCTTGAACATCCAGTCATAATAGCAGCCCCTTTCAGGAAAATTCTAAACAGGCCAATCAAATTGGTGTTGACCTCATTAATGTTTAATGTGAAAAACACAAGTTAACAGGATATTCTATGACATAAAATCTACAAGTACTTCCTTAACTTCCCATCTCATGTTTTTCCATTTACGTGGAAGGCAAAAGTGTGATATTGGAAATACCTCCTGACCTTATAAAATACACAAGTAATGAGAGTTTTCCATGATGTAAAATCTGTAGGTACTTCCTTAATTTCCCATCTTCTTTATGCCTCATGTTTTTCCATCTGCAGTTTACATGCCAGTAAGCAGTGCCAGATTGGAAGGCCCTCATGTCCTGGTAATCTAACCCACACTCTGGTTAGTCAGCTATCCTCTATGGGCTTCAAGGTCTCCACCTCCATGTACAACGTCCTTCTCTCGTACCCGGACATGAGCCAACGCAGCAGCATACGCTCCATGGACACCCAAGGCAACACTCTGCAGATGGTCCAGCTCTATGGTGGGGAACAGGACGCAGGGCCAGACTACAATATCGCCCCACCCAGGAGTCCTGCACAACTGTCCTCAGGTGGACAGGTGCCTTCTGGAGACCAGGGGACTGTTCTGGTGGGAACCAGCGGGGATTCTGTCCTGGTGACCAATGGAGGATCCCAGGCCATGCCTGTGTACACTCCCTATACTGCTTCTGGAACTGCTCAGGTAATTATATACATGTACCCTCACAATCTGTCTTATATCATGAACCAATATACCTGAATGTATGTTATACGTCTCCAATTGTACTTTTACAGGTTTTTGCAGAGATCAACCCCACTTCACCTCATTGAATTGCATGAGAAAATAGGGGAGATAGAACCATTGAAATAGTGCAAAAGAGAGAAAATAGAGACAGAATAATGCCTCATTCCTCATAGATTTTCTTTAACCCATTTGCTTTTTAATTTGCTATATGTCTAGTAAAATAAAAATTGTCAACCCTCTCACTGCACAAGTGAAGAGGGACCATAAATTGATTGGCTATGATATGTCAAAATGAACACTTAATTAGTTCACAATGTAGAAGTCGGAATTCTCGCATTGTATGGTGGGATATATGTTCAATATTACAATGTTTTCTTAATAACATCCACAATTAAAAAGGGTGAGGTGGTTTAGCAGTGTTTCCTGACACGTTTGTGTTATCGGCTTCATTGTATCATGCCTTGCTGGTGGTTTATAGGTTTTTGAAGGACGTGTATCAGTCACATATGATTATTTATGTCTGGAACTGACCTGTAACACCACCATTTGAAAGAAGTTACTGAGATTTTGAACCTTGTTCCAATCAGAGTAAGTTTGTAGCTGAATGCAGAGAGCTGACAATAAACTTTACCGCTTGACCAGTCCTCAATGTTGTTGCTGCTTAGTAATTCATTGTTTTCTGTAACACTTTTCATTGTAATTTCTACCTTTTTAGGGGGACCTGGTGTATGTGAATTTTGGAAGAGAATCAGACTTTGAATCTCTGGTAGACCTTGGTGTAGATGTGACAGGGAAGATAGGACTTGCCAGACAAGGAGAGAATAGTGCTTTAGATCAGGTAACAGATTACATTAAAAGTTGAAGATAAAAAAAAGGGGGATTCCAATGGGATTCCAACCTGACACCTGATTACTAGACAGGCACTCTACCGACTGAGCTATGGCAAACCCATGTAGATATTTGTCCCTAAAACCTGTTAACTTTTCAATGTTTGAGTGGTCAGAAGCTATTAAAACCTGGCATAAACCCAAAGGATAGAAATCAACTTTGGGATACATGTAGGCCTATATGCGAGAAATCATGGTGAAGCGAGCGCCTTTCTAGTAATGAGGAGGTCTCGGGTTCAAATCCTTATGGAATTCCATTTTCTTTGCTCATTTTTTCATATTATATATTCTAGTCAGTTTCCTTCATTTCTCAAATTTACATTAGTAGTTAAAAGATAAAGAAAATTAAATCTCTTTATCTCTTATAAATGGGTTATTCAATGGAAAAATAATATAATTTTCATATTCCCTTTCATAAGTAAATGCTCAAAACCTGAACATATACAATTCAGTTAATTTGCTATTTCCACAATGTAAGATACTAGAATACCTTTGAGCATGTTGTTCCCTCTGAGAATGTGTCCCAAGCAGTTACTCTTCCAACCAATGTTTGTTTTCCTTAATATTCTAACCTCATTCAATTTTTTCAGTACTATGTACATCATTTTGGCTCTCCATCTCATTCCTTTCATTCTTCCCCAAAACCAAACTTATTAGACAGTATATTTTGAAAGTATTACTCTCTGAAGTCATATACACACATTCACAACAAACTTTAAAGGACTATATAGCAATGCATTTTCACATTTAGTACATGCTGTAAATTTTATCCTTTGTTTATTTGCAGGCTAAACTAGCAGCAAGTCATGGGATTGCTGGACTTATCCTCTACCCTGATCCCATTGACATGACCTCTGACATGCCTATGACCTCTGTGATGACCCCTGACCTGTCTGGTATGAGTGGTGACCCATTGACCCCAGGATGTCCAGCTGTAGGTCAGTGCATGTGCAAACAATTTGGCTTGTTATGATATGACTGTTTTCTATATTGATTATGGCAATCTATGCTACTGCTTTGCATTATGTTTATAAATGTTTGCAGGCCTATAGACGAATTAGGTTTGGTTGATGTTTTGTCTTGTGGCGGCCATGGCTGGTCGGGGGGGGGGGGGGGGGCTGTCCAGTATGCGTAACAAAGTAAAATGTACAAACGTGCCTACATACGCGCACTTAGCTTGTTACGGATCGGCTAATAGCCCTTTGGAAGCCCCCCAGCTATCGCCGCCATAACTTACATTGCTGAAGTCGGATTGGTCTTTAGTAAACCTGAAAAAGTGTCATATTTGCATTAAAATCAACTCGTCTGTAATGATAAAGACCTGTATTGTATGATTTTAGATGTTTAGATATGTTGACCTTTGTTATCCATTATATGCAAGGTAATACATGTACTTAACTATACTAAACTATACAATTTTTATCGTACCTGTTTCTCTCCCTCTAGATGGAATATTCAGGACTTCCATGAACTCTGTCAACCTTCCCAGCATTCCCATCCAGCCTGTATCCATGGCAACAGCAGCCATGTTGTTAACAAACATGACTGGTCTTCCTGCTGAGGGCAGCTGGGTCGGTGGTCTGAACGTGACCTACCACATAGGTCTCACAGGAGAAAGTAAGTGGGTCTTTCCAAAGTATAGACCTTATGCATATGATGTCGTAATTTCATAGCGCCCTCCCTCACGGGGGTATAGGAATAGGCGTCAAAGGAGTGGTCAGAGATGTGCCAGTTGCTTTCACAAACTCATGCATGGCAATGGCCTCAGTCCCCAACTATAGAGGGCTATGACTTCAATGCATAAGGTCTATCAGTACATCTGCTCCTGCAAGAACTCCAAGGAATATTAAATGTTGTCATTATGCCTATAGGCAGGTTCTACTTGGACTACGGATATCCCCCAAAACACATGACCTGTTTGCTTGAAACTGTCAATAAGTTGCCAATATGCACATTTTTTAATACTAGATTTAAAGATATTTAAGAAGTATACATGTATGATATTTGAAGATTACTCTTGCAGAATACTCTTACAATTGTATAATCAACATAATGATTTTTTCTTTTTTTAAATACTAGCCAAATTAGTTTGGAGCCCATATATCAATTTGCTTCTTTTTATCTTTTACAGGCAAGCAATCATGGTTTGTAGAGCTAGATGTTCACAATGATGTCATCCAGAAACCTATCTATGATGTAGTAGCAACTATAGAGGGCTCACAGTATCCTGGTGAGTTGTGTCTTCTTCATGATATACCAGAACTACATATACAGTGATGGTCTTTCAATTTTCAAGGTGAAAACAAACAATTCATGAAAATAAAGTGCATCAATTTAAAGTTTGTTTTGTCCTCTTTCTTTTGATTGAAAGAGAAATACATGGATGAGCCAGAAGAGTTTCAAATGTTAACACAGACATGCCAAGTTCAAAAAAAAAATTTGTGTGAGATCATTCGCATCGGGTTTGAAAGCAGTGTGCACGCGGCGCACGTTACCACATGTGCGCGCGCATTAGTAATTTGTACACAAAGGAAGCGCGCGCACACGCTACACATGTTGCACGTAGTAAGCTATCTTGCCTAGAACGATCCCCTGCATGAAAACATCGCACTCGCAGGAATTGATTCGCGACAAAACTGCCGATATTTAGGGTTTTGAGGCTCCAAAAGGGTAAAAAAATCTATAATAATGCTACTTTTTTTTCACCTATTGTATCCAGATTGCGTGAGAAATGGGGTGTTCAGCGTGAGATTGTGAGATGGGCCCCAATTGCGTGATTCTCACGCAAGATGCGTGAGACTTGGCATGTATGTTAACATGAAAATCAAATTATTACGTAGATCAGAGCCCAGAGAACTACACTGAAATATTACAGCAAGTGATGGATGATCATTGATAGATTTGATGAAACAAACCTAACAAAGAACATATAAGAAATGCTAGTGAAGCAATCCTGGCAAGGCCATAGCATCTTATTCTGTGGAATTTGTTTTGGACATTTAAATTTGAAATACTTTAAGTCTCTAATATTTATTGTATTTATAGTGTCAAAAGAAAGAAGAAAAAGTAACAGAGCAAAGAGAATTGCACACTTCATATTATCCATGAAATGTTAGTTTTCATAGAGAAAAATGACTGACCAACCAGGTTCCGCTTTTTGTGGGATTGTTTTTAAGAGGTGTGTTTATTCACTGATTTATACCTGTATAATGTTTTCATGTTGTTGAACATATTACTTTGAACTTTATTATCCGATAATAAAGACTCATTTTATATTAATTTCCATATATAAAAGCTTTCATTCTGATATGGTTAGCTCGAAACTTCAGGTTTGTAGAAAAGCATTCTCCTATTCTTAAAATTATCAATTCAATTCAATTCAATTTATTCAACCATAAGAAACAAGCATGTATAAAGAAATATGAATATGATAAATCAGATTCAATATTCAACTGAAAGATTACTCCAATTCAATTCAATTTTCAATTTTTAATCTCCTTTTCTATCAGATGAGTATGTCTTGCTTGGAGGTCACTATTCCAGTATGATGACCTCAATGGTGACCTCAGGGTCATCGTCAGCGGTGATGGAGTCTGCTAGGGTCATCAGTGAGATGATGGAGGGTGGATGGATGCCTAGACGTACAATCATGATTGGTCTGTGGGAAGGGTCAGAGTTCGGTCAAGTTGGGTCAACGGAATGGGTGGAGGTATGTATCTCATTGTTATGATAACAACTATAATAATGTTCTGTTGATATCTATCATATCATGGGTGTACATATCTATCAACTAACATCTAAATGTACTTCCAAATTATCATAGAATAAAATTGAAAAATAAAGTAATCTTGAATGTTTCTGGTTGGTTTGTTGATTGTGTTTTTACAGATGTGTATCATTGAGATATCGTTTTTTACGTCTGGGACCGAAATTTAACGTCACTTTCCAATAGACGTGACCCGGGTTCAAACCTGGGTCTGTTCAGGGTTAGTCTGAAGTGATGGCGGAGAGTTGACAAACAGCATTACCACTTGACAAACCTCCTGATTCCTTTGCGTATCTGATTTATAGAACTATATATATGCTCAAGAAATATGGGACATTGATACTGTACATCTGGAAAGATGTAGCCTATAGGACCATCTCAAGTCCTCAACTACTTAATCTGGCCTGGTTCCTAAACCATAATGCAACATTCTAAGTAGCATAGTCTTATGTATGTAGGCCCACTTGAATGATAACACACTTATTTGTTACTCAATATACCCATACATTAATAATTATATATGTTACCAAGTAGTAAAACAAGTACTTTTCTCATCCAAACAGTTTAGTTTTACTATATGAATAATATTTTATGCTAATTTTATACTGAAATATATCTCAAAAGGTATATAAGACTAGCTTTTATAACACATGGCCAATGGAAGCCCACATACAGTGGGGATCAGTCTTCCTTTAAAAGGAACGATCAGGGATTAGCTTAAAAAACAAACAAACAAACAATAAAAAAAGAGAAACAAAGGGAGATACAATCCAATAATTTATTACATCATTACCATATTATGTTGTTGCAGGATAATAGAGTTGTCTTGAGGGACAGAGCTGTAGCATATATTGATATAGGAGGAGGAGGGAGTGGTACCATACTAAACACCAAATCATCACCCATGCTAAGAGGAGTCATCATGGAGTCTGCAGACCAGGTAAGAAGAGGATGATGGTAGCCATGGTGATGATGATGATGAAGGTGGTAGTGGTGGTGGTGTTGATGGTGTTAATGTACATTGATATAGGAGGAGGAGAAAGTGGTACCATACTAAACACACAATCACCACCCATGTTAAGAGGAGTCATCATGGAGTCTGTAGACCAGGTAAGGATGATGAGGATGATGATGATGATGATGACGATGATGATTGTGATGATGATGATGATGGTGGTGTTGATGATGATGATGATGGTGGTGTTGATGGTGGTGGTGGTGCTGTTAATGTTTAATGATATAGGTGGGGTGGCAGTGGTACCATCATGGAATTTGCAGACAAGGAAAGAGGAGGATGATGGTAACCATGGTAATGAGGATGATGATGATGATGAGGATGATGATGAGGAGGATGATGTTGATGATAATGATGTTGATGATGATGATGATGATGATGATGATGATGATGATGATGATGAGGATGATAATGAGGAGGATAATGTTGATGATAATGATGATGAGGATGGTGATAATGACGACGATGATGATGATGATGATGATGATGATGATTGTGATGATGAAGGTGATAAATATGATGATATGAAGATGTTGGTGGTAATGAAGGTGCTGATGTTGATGATGGTGATGATGATGATGATTGTGATGACGAAGGTGATAAATATGATTGTGATGATGGTGATAAATATGATTGTGATGATGATGATGATGGTGATGATTGCGATGATGAATGTGATAAATATGATTGTGATGGTGATGATGGTGATGATGATGATGATGATGATGATGGTGGTTTTGATGATGATGATAATGATGATGGTGATGATGATGAAGGTGATAAAAATGATGATGATGATGATAACGATGATCGTGATTGTAATGATGATAATGGTAATTTTGATGTTGGTGATAATGATCATGTTGGTGATAATGATCATGATGGTGATAATGATTATCATGATGGGGATAATGATAATGGTGCTATTGGTGATGGGAGTGATGATGATGATGACTACTCTATATTATATGTATGATTTATCATACATGTTCAATCTATTAAGAAGCATCCTAAAACATTGTATGAGTAATAGGGCCTCTTGATAGTAAGTCATTTGATGACGTTTTTTTTTTTTTTTGTAAGCACAGCATTGCAGTAGTTCGTATGAAATTGTGCTATAAAGGTTTAATCTTATCTTTTTATTATTTTCAAATCTGAATTTTTATATTCAGATTGGCATATCATCGATGGTAAACCTGGATGTTTTGACAGGGTCAGGTGACTATGTACCCTTCTCTCACACCGTTGGAATTCCCTCTGCCAGAATAGAGATCATGAGTAGCCAGGATATTAATAATAATGTAAGTATCATAGTTAACCCTTTGAACCCTAAAGGTCAACTTTCTGGCCTGTCAAAAAGAGTTAAATATCCTGAAATATGTTTTGTTGCAAATTAGGATTTATTACAGTATAAATCTTTTCTTTTAAGTCTTCAAACTCAAGATGGCGCTCTTGCAAATCACAGATGATCCATGATTTACAGCAGTATTGGATCTAGCTAGCATTGGCTCTGACAAATGATTTTATGGACTCAAGGCCAAATATGATATAGCCACTATTATCCCTGGACAATTAGACTGCTAAAATCCTTTGTCAATTTAGCTGATGCTGAATCTGTGCCTGCATAGCACTGACAATATTCCAATTCCTTATCTCCCACCTGAGAATGCAATTTGTACTTTCTACTAATATCGAAATAGTTTAATAAGGTAGTGTTAACATGAGCTGGAGATAAAAAATAACAGAGGAAGAAAAAAAAAATGGACAGATTTAGTAGCATGGTATTGTAGGTCTTAAGATTTATCAGTTGGCAGTGAAGTCCTAGGCCTAAATTATGGAGATACATGCATGTATGCCATAAAGTGTATATGGTCTATTTCACTGTTCCCTAACTTGTTATTATTATTTTTTTGTTGCCAAACATATTCCTTATTACAATGCTCCTTGGAATAGTTTAACTAAACAAATGGAGCTATATAGATCCATTATTATTATTACTAGCAGGACACCCGCGCTTTGCGCGGGTTTCAATGATGAATTCCCAAGTTTAATTGATAATAGAAGTTCCTTTATGATCTTTATTTTGTTGTATGTAGCTCTGAATTTCTTTGGAGTCGTACAAAGTGTTGTTTCATTAGAGACCCGTCCTTCACATTTTTTGTAAACGTGTGAGAAAGAAAAGAAAAAAAAAACACCTGAAAATAAATAAGCCTATTCTGCGGCCCGTCTATTGCAGCCCCCCTCCACTTTCAAAAATGCTCTGTGGCCCCTGTGATTCATGTTTAAAGGCCGATTTTCAGCCAAATCTTAATCATTTCCAACAGAGTAAAGATTACAAACCGGCCACTTTGTGCCACTGTTTGTATTAATCCCGTCTTTCTACAATATTTGATCACTAAATCCAAATATATTGTTACATCATAAAGGGGTTCCGCGTGCAGGATGTAGCTTAATTACACCCATTGTTACGTCATAAAGAGATTCCGCGTATACACGTTTACCTTGATGCGGCTTGTGCGCATCTTTATTTTTTGTAGTCTACAGACTTCACCCGTTTTCACACAATCAAAAGGCCACGAAAATCATGTTTAACGTCTGGTTCTCAACCTAAACTGTTCCATTTTCAACCGAATATAGATTAAAACCCGGCCACAGTTTGTATCAACCTCGTGTGTCAATTTGGCAGAATATGAACATAAACTGACGGAGCCTTTTACTAACATACATACATACAACATTACGTTAATTATAGTAGAGATTATTATTATTATTATTGTCGTTGTTATTATTATTCTCTCAAAATTCTTTGACCATTTACTTTGTTTATCTTCCTTTTTACCAGGTATTCCCAACAGCCAGTGGTATGATAATGAGTGTATCATCCGCCCAGCTAGGCACCCAAGTGATTCTGTCATTAGCTGATGATGAAGTCCTTGGTCTAGATGCTGGAGCTATGGCTGACACTGTTATGACATATGTAGACAACATTGATGACGTTCTGAGTGGAACTATGCCATCAGACAATACGATGAGTGAGTCTTTGAAACCCTTTAAAACTTTAAAGGAATAGGTGTTGAGAGCATCATTTCATAGATCACCATATCAATCTAGAATTGTCATTATCTTTTAGGAAGATGTGAAACTTCAATTAAATAGAAAATTAATAACCTTTTTCGATGTAGACAACATTGGTGAAGTTCTGACTGGAACTATGCCATCAGACAATACAATGAGTGAGTCTTTGAAACCCTTTAAAACTTTAAAAAAAGAAAAAAAAAAAAAAAATGGGTGTCGAGAGCATCACTTTAAAAGGAGACAGAGGTGTGTCAAAAAATGAAATGCTGGTGGGGGAGGCATGCATTTTCATCTAATGCCCAATGAATATTTGGTCTATTACCAATTTGTTACTGGAATTGACCAAGTGGACAGTAGAGGAAGTGGCATTAGACGAAATGGGAATGAGACAAATGGTAAATTGGCGAAGTGCTACTTAGACCAGAAGGTAATTAGACGAACTGGTTATAGACAAAATGGAATTAGACTATGTGGGATGAGATGAAATGGACATTAGTCAAGGTGGATTTAGACCAAATGGCAATTTACCCTTGTAGCAATAGAGTGTAAATTATTTAATGAAGGAAAACTTCCCCAGTTGTAAATCATAACCTAATGTTCACTTGTTTTTTAAATGGTTCAAAAATGATATTATTACTTAAAATATTGTAATATTGTCTCTGTAAGAAATTTCTAAATGTAAGCTGTAAATGAGGGCAAATTACCAAAGTGCTAAGTTGCTTGTATCAAGTTTTCTTCTCACTTTCTCTCTTATTCTCTCTCAGATTAGGTTCGAAGTCTTCATCAGATTTGTGTGCTTAGTTATAAAACAAATTTGTATAAATTTATCCTTTTTGTTTTGGCAGCCATGTTGAGATCGACAGCCAGTGACTTCATGACGGCTGTCCAAGGTTTACAGGAGGTGATTGGATCAGACTCCATTGTTGATTCACCTATTACCATGACGATGGTGAACAGTCGTCTGATGTCTATGGAGCGCTCTTTTATTGACAATGGCTTAGGAGGCTCATTGGGGTAAGTAAATGGTTTATATATTCACATGATCTAAGAACAGTTGGTCGAATTGTCCGATTGACTGATACCACATGGGCTAAACCCATTTGGTCTACTAACAATTCAGTCTAATTTCCCCTTGGTCTAATAGGGAATAATTTTACTTCTCAAATTTGATCAGTAGTATTTAGTTGATGGAAAATACTTCCAGCAAAGTATGTACAGTCCTATGTAAAAAAGTTTCTACACAAAAGAAATCATACATATCTGCATAGCAAATTCCAATGCAATAAATACCAGGAGAATTATTCCCTGGTCTAATAACGTATTTTGACTATTTCTCACTTGGTCTAATAACCACTTGGTATAATTTCCAATTTTTATATATTTTTATATGATTCCCAAATGAATATCTGGTTTATTATCAGTTTGTTACAGGAATTACTCCAAGTGGAAATTAAATGAAATTGACATTAGACGAAATGGAAATTAGACAAAATGGTAATTAGGCAAAGTACCAATTAGACCAAAAGGTCATTAGACGAACTGGTTGCAGACAAAATGGAATTCAACCATGAGGGAATAGTCAAAGTCGATTTAAACCAAATGGTAATTTACTGAGTAAACAAGCAATCTTTTTAAAAGGATTTCCATATTAGGACATATTAACACCTACTCACAGACAAACAACATTTTCTGGTCTGAATGTTTGAATACCATAATTATGTTTGACCACTTTCTTGCAAAGTGCCAGCTAGATTTAAAGTTATGTTTTAATAATATCCAAGTGTTAACACACATGATTTAAAAAAAATCTGTACTATGCAAGTTGTGTTGGCATTATTCTCAGTAATTACTGTATTCGCTGTTATTTTCGCGCGATTAATTTTTTCGCGCTGAGCGGCCTCAAAGAATGTTCACAGATTCTTGAATTCGCGTTGCATTTTAGTAAGCACGCAATTGAATGCACCCATTACATGCACAAAAAGGCATGCTCATATATTCGCGCGTTTTTAAATTTGCGCATGCCGATCTTCTCGCGAAATCCGCGAAAATTAATGTACCGCAAATATTTCCACGATTACAGTAAATGGTTTATAAAGGAAACTAATTGTTATGGAATACTGGATCTATACTCATTTTTTGTTTCTGTTTGAACCTGTATAGGAGTGTACTGTATGGAATGGAGGCTACCGACACATTCTCCACTGTATCTCAGATGATGCGGAACGATACCGGTATCGTTTCCATGGAGATGGTTCAACAGACACTCTCCAGACTGCAATGTACCATCCAGTCAGCTACACAATCTGTAGGAATGTCATTGTCATGACAGTACTGAAATTGACGATTTACAGTAACATTATTTGTAATTATGGTCTATTTATATTATTGTTATTTTTGTTTGCCGTCACCTGTGCCTAGGACCTAAAACGCGATCTGGGGGGCGTTTCATGAAAGGACTTGTCAGATGTTTTATCTGACAAACTGTTATAAGCAACTGAAATGCTTGCAGCTGATTGGCTGAGAGCAAAATTGTCGGATTAACTGTCCGACAAGTCCCTTGATGAAATCCCCCCCCCCCCCCCCCCCCCCCCGCGAATCACTGTGATCCGCAGGTTTTGTATATATTTCATAATTATATATTTTTGATAATTTCTCTTTTTTTTATGCATTTCATAATACCAATGTTTAGGTAAATTAATTGTAAAGTTTTATTTAATTGAGCAATGTTTGTTTCACTTTGAGGGCATTATGATGGTAAACATTATTCTGTTATATTTTGTGATCGTTTTACTTTGTAAATAATTGTTCTTTAATCCTTGGAATATTGATTGTCATTTAAAAAAAAGGTCTTCTGATAAAATCTATTTCTGTAATTTACTCAGCTGTTTGTGTTTTGTTTAGAGTATGTTTGTGTACATTTAACTATTTCCAGGTCATCTTTTGCATCATACTGCTTTGTACATTTTATATAATAATGATTCAAGGAAATATCTTTCATTTTGTATGTATTTTTCATTTCTATTATAGATATGTCACAAATTACAAATTTGTTGTTGATTTGTATTTTTGTACATTTTTATATGAAAAATATTCATTGAAATATCTTTTATTTTATATTTCAATTATTGATATCTCATACATTTGAAATTTGTTGTTAATTTGTATATTTGTACATTTTTATATGAAAAATATTCATTGAAATATATTTGATTTTACACTTCAATTATAGATATATCACACATTTGAAATTTGTTGTTGATTTTTTTTAACATTAATGGTTTTATCAACCTATAAAGTGAATGTTGTAACATTTCCATGAATTATTTTGATAAGTTATGCATTAACAGTTCATTTTGTGTAGATAAATTATAATATGTTTAATAATGTGTATAGATCAACACTTAATATTCATATTGCAAGTCTCAGAATGCTACTAATAAATTATGCTATTTAATACATGCTGGCAATGCATTGAATGGTCATTTCTACTTGTAAATATTGCCTTTTTATGGTTCCTGTTTTCTTGCCAGTCATTTAAAATCATCATCATTGTGATATAGTTTCTCTATTATTTGTAAAATGTAACTTACAAGCAATGGCGGATCCAGGATTTAAAAATAAAGAGGGCGCCAGACTCGATAAGGGGGCGACCCGCCGAAATTTTGAGATTTTAACATGTGCAGTCAATGAGTGGTTTTCAAATTATAGAGGGGGCGCCCGTCCCCTGCGCCCCTGCCTGGATCCGCCACTGCTTACAAGTATAATTTTTATTCCTGTGTTACATCTTTGATCATTTGTATCCAGTACCAAAGACGCAACCTAAATTGCATTGTATTGTTAATATCATTACTACAATTATTTACTTTTTTACTCTATTTAAAGTAAAAATTCTTAGACTGTATGAAGTATTTATTCATGACTTTTTTTTGTGTAGATTGAAAATGATAATTACAAACTAGTGATAAAGGGTTTCCTTGCCATTTTCATCATTTGTGAGGCATTTGATCAATTTAATGAACTTTTCCTCTTCTACTTAACCCAGTGTTTTATTTTCTCATATGTGGCACTGTAATTGGTGAAAAGGGCAAATAAAAAATGCAAGTTTATCATTCCTATTTCCATTTCTATTAGTGTTATTGATTTGATGAAGTACGTGTAACAGTCGATTTTACTAGGAATTCCCCTTTTCGTAAATTTGAATTCTCCATTGTGGCTTTGCAGTTTGTTGAATCTTTCTAGAATCAAAAGTTAGGAAATTTAACTGAATACAATTGCTGCAAATTCAAAATTGAATGATTGTTTGTTAAATTGGTTGCTACAGTAGTGAAAATAAATGGGAAAATATAATACTGTTTGTTTGAATTAATATTTCTGTACATTTTTATCTGATAGTATTTAGATTTACTCCTTTTCATGAATCATGAGTGTGAAAAACAAAATCGAGTGCGGAATGAAAGATTTTTTTTACAGAAAAATACAATTTACACAAAAGTATGTATTTGAAGACATTGGAAGTCTCATCTTGTTACCCGAGTGAGAAGTATTGGGAAAGAAAAAGAGTGGAATTAGATAATAATAATAATAATGATAAAAAGAATGAGAGTGATGGAGAAAAAAGGAGGGAGAAAGAAGGAATAAGAAGAGAGGAATTGGAAAGAAAGTGAGAAAGAATGAAAAACAACGAAACAAACCAAACAAGAGGGAGAGAGAGAGAGAGAGAGATAGAAATTACATGAGAGGGGTTATTGAATAGAAAAATTGCCTGCCCTCCCGACAACACCATGGATCGCTGATAGTGGGCCGTCAACTTGAGGGTCGTTCTATAATCGTTCTTGCCGTTTTGCCCGTTTTAAAAAAAAATGCTGAACGGGCTTTGGTCGGGTTTTGGAACTAAATAGGTACTTTTGAAAAATAATTTCTTGAATACGTTATGCTAGACAGTCTCATAATAGTTCTCCGTTACGGTCAAATTCGTTCTTTATTTCTAAGCACCCGGTCCGCACACACGTTTTCATTCCAAACAGATGGTAAGACCAACAGAAACGCTACACAAACTAATTCTCTCTGCGTAAAGCGTGTCAAGCTATCTTCACTATTCCAAAAATAACCCACCAACACCCCCTAGACTCTCTAGCGTAGCACGTCACAAACGGTCAACAAAAAATCTCATAACAAAATTGGACTACTAATCCGCGAATCAGTCATGAGTCAAAAGTTGAAGGATCATCCACTACGTAATCGTCCACACCGTAACGACAGTCCACAAATAATACTTGCTCATACTCATAGTTCAGCAGTACAGTTCCTAACTCCACAGATTACTTATAAGGAACGTTGTACCATAAGACCCATAAAATAACCCCACGCATAGATCCATTAATCCATATATTTCTCAGAAATTTGGATAGTCCAGTACGTTTTTTGAGATGTATGATCACAAGAGAGAGCACTCAATGGAACCTCGCTTTCCGTATACATGAAAGTGACATCGTTCGGCTCGTTACGCCAAGTCGTAAACAGATTGTAAACTGGTGCTGTATCTCAAAAGATTCTAAGAAGTCTGCACTTACGTTAAATAGTAGTGTAAAAGACTTGAGCCGTATTCACATCCAACAAGACCCTAAGCACGTCAGTGAGAACTAGCTCAGTGTGACGGGAAATTATGACATGCGTTCTGTTTAAAAATTTAAACCGTATGTATCACGTCGTTCACGTCTCTCGGTCAGAGTGAAGTTCCAATAACCCAGTTTAGCAGGAACGTTGTCACTACGTTTCAAATTTTAGAATTCTTGAATAATTAATATATCTGCTAGTTTCGGTTATAGTCCTAGACACATACTTTAGAATCGATTTAAATAAGATAAACCTGCAATGCACAATTTTAGATGTTGTATGCGTCCATTCGTTTCAGGTACCGTTGCCAACCCCGTTAAATATTTAGGAACGAGATGGGCGCCGCGATTTTGACACTTTTTTTGGAAATCGACGAGCTAGTCCATGAAGTTCGTAACAGATCGTAAAAGTATTATTCGGATAGAACGTACCCACGTAGTTTACAACCAGACTATGCCCGTTCGGCAAAATTTGCGAAGGACGTAGTAGGACGAGCTCAGTGTGACGGGGTATTAAAGAGATTATAATCTAATGGACATATTTATCAGAGCATGGGGAAGAGAGAGAGAAGAGAGAGAAGCTAGAGAGAGGAGAAAAATTGGGGGTGGGGGGGGGGTGTGATGTATTGTATTGGAAAGGATTTTTTTTTTTTTTTTTTTTTTTTCTTTTTTTTTTTTTTTTTTTTTTTTTTTTTTTTTTTTATTTTTTTTTGTTGTTCACCCCCTCCACCCGATCACCCCCGCAAAGACCAACTCCCGCCCCCTCCCCCCATTCACCCCCCACCCCAGCCTTTCTCTTAGTATTTTTTTTCTTCCCTTTTTTCATTTTTTCCCTCTCATCCTCTATCTACATTCCTGTTCCCCCTTTCTTGTTGTGTCCTTCAAGAAGACATTCTCTCCTCCCATCTTCTCAGTCTTTAATCTCTCCCCAAGACCTGCTCTCTTCTTTTCATCATCTCATCTCTCTCTCTCATCTCTCTTTCTCTCTCGTCGTCTCCTCTCTCTCTCTCTCTCCTCCCAGAGATGAAATGTTGGTGATTTGTGATAAAGCCTTCGGTCATACTGACGTTCTGCCCCCGACCCCACAGGGCGGTCAACCATATACACGTATGCTCGTTCCCGATTTCTCGGGAAAAGGTGTATATTTTAGGGGCTCAGGTTAGGGGAAAATCCCTCAAATCGTTGAAAAAGGTTTTTTTTAAGCAAAATTATGAAATATGGTCCAAAAACCTATTTGCTGGTTCCCCGTCCAAAAGTCTGTATTAGGGGGTAATTTTGACGCAGCTTCCCTTATAAAAAAGTCTGTTTGGGGGTAATTTTGATACAGCTTCCCCTCCAAACACTTGTGATACGGTATCTCTAAGAAAACGGAACGAGCCACCTGAGTGGCTGATGTTGAATACATTATTACGTAGCTTCAAATTATTGCGCAAAGTGCATTGTTACGTCACCAGTGCGCGCTATTGGTCAAAAGTTTATGACATAGTTACCGCGCATGCGCATGACAAAGTTTTTTTGTCTTTATGATCAACAAACGCTCATTCTTTTATTATCTCTTCTATTGATAACTTGCTTATCGTAATTTCGGAGATTTTTCGAGGAATTTTGCAGTTTCTACTTGTGCAAGTGACTGAGAAATTGCTTTCCAACAGTTTACCCGTCTGTCAATCTGAATGTTATCAGGTTAGTGATAGTTACAATATTTATGATATGATTTGAATATATTTTCACCGAATTATACATTTAGTCGTTATTCTTTGTTTGTGATTTGTAGGCCTATGACTGATATTGATGTTATACCTTACGATCGAATTCTGGGAGTGATAAATCTGACAAGAAATAAAATCAATGCCGGGTGTTTGTTTTAATTTGAATATTATTTTTTCTAAAAACATTTGAGAAGCCCATGCCAGTGAATATACAGAGACCTAAACTATTGATTAGTTTAATGTATTATGTTTATGTATTAGTTTAATGTATTATACATATTAGTTTAATGTATTTCTATACCGTGTTACATATTTATTAATTATTTTTCTCTGTATATATTTACCACTGTTTTAAGTTTGATCTGTGTAAATACTCAATCAATAATGTTTGTTTTTATTTTTTGTGTAGTTAAGTAATAATTCACAAAAATATTGTCTAATTTTAAAGGAGGCCTTCACTCTAAAAGCTCTGCTTATTAGTCGGTCTCCTTCTCTTTCAATTTCACATTGTTATAGTTTTTTGTAATATTTATTATGTTGTAAATATGTAAATTGCAATATCATTGTAAATACGAAAAAAAAAACATTGAAAAAGGAATAAATAAATAAATAAATGAATAAATAAATAAATAAATAAATAAATAAATAAATAAATTATTTTTCGAGCATTGGTTCTTGATACCCTCGATTTGCAAAATGATTACCGATTCAAATTTATGTTAAATAAAATGTGTTTCAAGCAATGGTTATTGGTAATCTTAATTTGCTTCATGTTTAATGATTGAATTTGTTTCAACAGTATCTCTTTAGAATTTTTAGGAGCATTTTAAATATTGGTATCTTCATTTCCTTTTATTTTAAGGATTGGCCACTTCGGTTATCATACCCCAGTGAACTGCTTGGACTCACTCAGCTCTACGTAGAGATTGAGGCATCTGAGTTTCTGGCTCAAACAGGAGATTGAGAAACTCAGACCCCAGGATCAATCAAGTATAACATAGAGACTCACATATTTGAGGTTGTGGATGTACCTGATAGATCAACTATGGATGAATTAATAGTTCATCTAACTCATAAGATCGAGGCTGAACCCTTTCAGACTGAACTCATCACAGAGACTCTCACTCACGAGCCTGTGGAAGATCAGACTCTGTCTGCTATGGATTCAGCATTTTCTAGCACTCAGCTCGAGGCTGACCTCCCAACTCAAGCCGGAGATTTCCAAACCCAGACTGGACTCATCACAGAGACTCTCATTCATGAGCATGTGGAAGCACAGGTTCAGTCTGATTTTGAGGCAGCAGTGGCTAGCACTCAACTTGAGGCTGAGACCCGAAATCAAGGTGGAGATATCCTTACTCAGATTGGACTCAACACAGAGACTCTCATTCATGAGCATGTGGAAGGACAGACTCAGTCTGATATGGATATTGGCCTTAACAGTGGCTCAGACTCAGAAGATCGAGATTGGAACCACCTTGACTCAACTTGGAGATGCAGAAACTCGCATCGGGATTGTTCGTGAGCTGCCACCAGTAGAAACTCCAACCCAATCGGGAGATGCTGAGAATCAAACACAAGATCACGTGGATTTGCAAAAGGTAGGTTGGTTGTCAGATGAGACCTGTTGTGGTAACAAAGCGTTATAGAAACATTTTTGACCAAAGAGAGAGAGAGAGAGAGAGAGAGAGAGGAATCAAAACAAGAAGAGAGAGAGAGAGAGAGAGAGAGGAATCAAAAACAGAGAGAGGAGAGAGAGAGAGAAGAGAGAGAGAGAGAAGGGGGGGGGGAGTCTTGAAATAAAATTCAACAGTTGATGTTAATGAATAGGGTTCTCATAAAATATTTTTGCTTGCTTTGAGCGTTAAAAATAATTAAAATAATTAAAACTGTTCTGTATTCTTTTGTTTTTTCTTCACATATAGAATAAAGCTATCATGTGTCAGCAATTCTTCTTGAACATGGGCCTCTAATATTTGAAAAACTTGGTTTGTTAGATTGAATCAGCATTAATAGCCAATCAAATATATGAAATATTTTTCCGATCTTATTTGATGACTATGATTAATGCAGCTTAATTACAGCATTCCAGTTCATGCCGAGTAGCATGTGCGATCAGCGGAAGTATCGGCCGATAGTTCCCTGAAGTCTTGTCATATGTCCTCCAGGAAATGCTGGCAGAGGAAAGAGACAGAGGGCACAGCGCCTAAGAGAAGAACTCAAAGGACGAACTGGAGAGAAACTACAGCCCAGACACAAGTAAAGGTATATCTTTATATATGTTTTAGAATTCAGCTGTTGAATATGAATTTATTCTCAAGTAGTAGTAGGCCCTAAGTAACATTTTCAGAAATAGAAAACACTATAGGCCTTTGTGATTTATGAATAGGTTTTGCTAATATTTATTTAAAACATATGAAATTTCACCCCCGGCTAAGAAAAGAAATTGGAACAGCTTCTTTAAGACCATGAAATCGTAAAACTGGCCTAGACTTTGGCAATGCATTATGAAAAAATGATACAGATATATGTCATTACAAAGCCATAAGCATGATGTCCAGAACCCGGTGGTCAGAACAATAAACAAAATTTGTTCCACATCAAAGTGCTTACTTTAATGCAAAATATTTAAGCATTTATGACAAATACGTTAGACTGCCATGATCATATTTTCTGCTTTATTGATTTGATTCCATTAATTTGAAAGGAAATTCTTAATTTCACAGAACTTGATTTCAGCTGCTGCTTTCCGTACCGATGTCCACGGAAGACTCACGCCAGAAGAAAGCGGCCCAAAAAGCTTCTTCGAGGCCGCGTAAGTCCATCGACGTATGGCGCTCCGTTCCTCAGGCGCTGGAGAGAGAGAATTCGGGTCAATAAGAACAAAATGATCCTCGAAGTTCGAGGTAATGAATCTTAATTCAAGATTTGGTTAATTCCAAAGATAAGTTTTAGGCCTATATTAAAAAATATCGTATTCAAACAATTTTGAATCAAATTGTTTAGATAAAGACAATAAAAAAAAATATATCATGTTTGAGAAGGTAAATAAAATCACAAATTGTTCCCATATAGCTATTGTTATACCATTTTATCATTAAATTTCCCTCATTTCAAATTTAGCCCAAAAAAACAAATTTTATTAAACAAATTTAGAACAATCTTCTACTTTTGTTTTATTTTCTTTCTCCCAAATTTGTTCTCCTTCTTCCGTTTTCTTCTCTCCTTCTCGTCTCTCCTCTAATTACCTCCTTCTTCTCTCCTCTACTCTCCTTCTTCTTATCCTCATTCTAACTCCTCCTTAGCTTGGCTGATCGCAAGTCAATTGAAATCAGCAGGTAGCCCTAGTTCAAAGCTTCGGGTCTAGCCCAGAATATGACAACAGACCTGGGATCAATCCAGTGCCAAAGAATGACCGATTCTAGAGCTAGAACTTAAGGAGAACAAAAAAAAAAAAAAAAAAAAATCAATTTCTAGATTTCATGTTTGTGTTGCAGAATTGGGACAAAATGGCCACAAAATTAATTATCATGTTTATAAAAAGATGTAAAACGAGGCAGTCGTCGAATTGTATCGGTGAAATTCATATTGTAATGTATAAATTATTATCATATATCCTGTTTCCAAAAATTAAAAAAGCTTGTATGCAAAAGTTGTTGCCCGTCAGACCACAGCCTCTCTCTCTCTCTCTCTCTCTCTCTCTCCCTTGTCTCTCCCTACCCCCCCTCTCGTTCTCTCAACACTAACAAACAACAAACAAACAACAAACAAACAACAAGCAACAAACGAACTATAGCATTGCGCTTTAACTAAAAGTTTACTTTCTTCCATACATATTAGACGGCCACTGAAGCGGGGTGAAATATCTTGAGGCAAAATTGGAAGCACAGGCTCAGATATTCAAGGTAAAGTGAATATTAATTTAAAATATAAGAATACATCTAAGATTACAACGCAATTGGAGGGGCAAGCAAATTGGTTAACACATTATGGCTTGCCCCTCCAATCCTTTATTTCCACACAACCTTCCGACGCCTCTGGTTCTTGTGAGAAAGTACTTTTTCATTTTCACAGACACGATGAAGGTATTATTGCTACGTTATAAAACAAGAAATCATTCGAAAAAGAATATTCGTGAAAAAAGATTTTGAAAACGCCACATCAGTCCCACAACTAAAAAATTCCCTTCAAAAAACCAACTCTTTTTTTTCCTTAGTGTCTGCTAACCGATGTCGGTATCAAGCCTCGCTTCCGGAAGAACCCTCACTCCGATGTCGTCTTCGAGATCAGGTCAGTCTTCGATGCATCCAAAAGGAGGTTAAAAAAAAAAGATTTGAACGCCACATCAGTCTCACAACTAAATTCTTCAAAAACCAACCTTTTTTTCTTAGTGTCTGGCTAACCGATGTCGTTATCAGCCTCGCTCCGGGAAGACACTCACTAGGAGCGATGTCGTCTTCGAGATCAGCAGTCCTTCGAATGACAATCCAAAAGGAGGTGAAAACCTCGAGCAACAACAGCTTGTATACGTGATTCGATCACGGAGAAAACGAACAGATAATAGGTAACATAGTTAATCCTAAAATAAAAGATAAATAAAATAAGAAAAAACAACCAAAACAAACAACCAAAAACAATTGAAAGATAAAATGATGGATGAAAATAATTTGTAAATAATTTGTAAATAATTATAGAGTACATTTTATTATTTTAGCTGTACATCAATTGTATTGGTTGCACTGAGCAAATTATCCAATATAAGTCTTATTTTTTTTTTTTTTTTATAATCGCACGAAATATTTCTTAAGATATAATCAGCTACTGGATTATGATGAGTTATTTGAAAAAGTGATGGGAAAACTATCATTCCTCGGCAAGCTGGACGTAACAACACTGATTTTTCCATCAGTTCCGCTTCGGAGAGATAGCTATCCAGCTTGCCAGGGAAGTGAATAGTTTGCGTATCAACATTTTCAAAATAAGTCAATTTTAAATGCTTCCTTTAAAATATTAGGATCTTAAGATCAAGATTCGTAATCTGACGGTCATCACTGGAGGATCTTCAACTTCTCCTTGCCAGTGCGAAAAAGAAAGAAGAGAAAGAAGAAGAGCAAAAACCATCGCTTCAGTGGTGAGCGAAATCCCTGTCAACAAGGAGTTGCATAAATTGGCCCCCCCCTCCCTTTAGGTGACATTTGGTAAAAAAGTATATGGTTAAGGTTTTGATTTTTACACTGGCATATTCAGAACGAATCGTCTGGCCACTACAATACAAACCATTCTGATTGTTATATTGGAATACATTAGAAAAATGGATTAAAAGAAAGAAATGTCGTGATTATAACGTAGAAATAACATACTTTAATTTTTACTGCAATCGTTATCACTTGATATCATAGTAAATACCTATTATGAAAATGTTTTGTCGTAAATCAATTCTTATAAACTTACCCCGAACTAATAAACTTATTTAATAACTAGAACTTAATTATAAATCTAAATAAAATATGTCTTGAGATGTTATGAAAATCAAGCAGCAATGAAAATAGTTTTCGATTGACACTATTTTGTTGGTTGCTTTCTTATCAACGTGTTAGGAGTCCAACGTGATCCTTGGACAGATGCAATGAGGAACTCATCAGAAGACGCCACCATTAGGTGAGTTTAAGACATGGGATGAGACATGGGGTAATGAGATTGTTGATCAAGTAGCCAAAAAGGAGCCATGAAGATTCATTGACATTATTTTATAAAATAAAAGAGAGTATACAAACACAAGAAGTGAACTGGCAACCCTCGATTGCTCCTGTTAACAAATTATGGCAAACCGAAGGACAAGTCTCACACGGTAGGTTCCTGGTATGCTTTGCGATCGGAATGTTTCAAAACCTATATATAGATATGGTTTATCTCGTACGAGAAGAATGCTTGATACAACAACTAAGAATAGGTAAATGTAATTTAAACCATTACCTTTTCAGAAATTAACAGCACGATACTGGTTATGTGAAGTTTGCCAAGAGAGTGAAACTATAGAACATTTTGATTTTACATTGCAAAAAATACAACAATGAAGAACGTCTCTGAAATCGAGGATTAAACTGAACAATCCTAAGTCACATGAAACAATTATTGATGTCAAACGCAGGATTAACACGTGGAATTGCTAGTTTATATACATGATACTAATCGTTTTAGATAGCTGTTTTAAGCTCGTGGATCCCCTCTGGTTGAACCGAACTATTTGAATATGAGAAAGGAAGTTTTCGTGGAGTTCCATGAACATTGCTGCAATTTAAGCGCTTCGCTTTTATATGCGCGCATGATAAAAATTGCGTTTCCCATGAACAATCATTGCAATTAAACACACCTTTCACTTTTATGGCATTAAATTAATAACATTTTTTTTTTTTTTAAATCTTTTTCAAAATACTAATTAAACCCATATCTAACAAAAACTTCACAAAAGGAAAGTCGCTCGGGGCCTTAACATTTATGGAGCCACTGCGCCAAAACTAACGATCGAGCCTGGCGCAAATAATCTTCGAGATTGACAAAGCGCCATCTATATGGAGAACCAACCTACCACAATCTAAAATTATGGCAACTCAAAATTGAAACGTTCTTGCCAATTATAACTCCCTTCCAATTTCCCCAGCGAAAGTTTGAACAGGGAAAATAGACCTAGAATTAAAAACATGTAAACAAAAACAAAACAAATTTCAATACAAAGAGCGTACAAAACTGTGAAATGCCATCAGGAACGCTTTGACCCTCACTGAATTTCCATTTTGCATGAGTTGAGCTCCTTGTCCGCCTGTGTCACTGTAAATATTCAAGGTTAGTTTGTCTAACGTCGAATCTCTGGGATCGTAAAAAATTTTTCGAATAAGAGCCGAATAATATATGTCTTTGTATCTACGGGGCTTATGTCTTATATATAATATATATTATATATATATATATATATATTATATAATATATATATTTATTATATAATAGTATTTCATAGAGTTTCACAGTATTGGCAATGTGAATCACAAAAAAAAAAAAACAAATGTTATATGCCATTCGCCATTTTTAATTAGATTTGTCTCAAATTTTCGAGGTATTGCCTCCGTCTTCCTCAGAGAAAACAAATAAAATAATTTATTGTAAATATTTACTTTTTTTGTAAATATTTTTATTGTAAGTATCATAGTCAAATATTTCTCCTGAGGAAGAACGGAGGCAAACCGGTCCGAAAATTTGAGACAAATCTAATAAAAATTGGCGAAAATGCATTTAACAACATTTGTTTATATATACTATATATATATATATATATATATATAATATAATATATATAATATATATAATATTATATACGTAATATTCCCCAGATGAATAGCATTCTTAACGATTTGCGCCAGTGATCAACACCAACTGGTATCAATTCGAAGTTTAAGCACATAAAATGTCAAATTAACACCAGAAATGGTGGGTGTAAAATAACACCCAATAGTTTTAAGGTGTATTTAAATAATCACCAAAACTGGTTGTTTTTGAAAGAACACCAGTGGGTGTGGTCGGCAATATAGATTCCGGGCGGTGTTAGATTTAACAACCCGTGGTGTTAATTTTAACACCCCAGTCTTGAAGTGTAGCAGATAGCCTTTTGCAGAGTTGACTGTATTTAAGAAGTAACCATGATATCACCATATTCACAGTCTTTCTGGATACCAAGATGACAACCTGAGAATCAGATGAAGAAGGAAGAAAGATTCTGTTGTGAGACAGAGGGCTTGCTAGGACTGAGCTCCAAAATACATCAAACCCTGCCAATTTGACAACAGCAGTGAAAGAATCAACCCTTATCAAAGACTCCGAGACCTTGGTTGAAACGTAAAGGATTGATTGGAGAAGGTTGTCTCAATTATTCGAATGAACTCAATGTCCTGTCAAGTCCTTCCTCTCGAAGTAAATCACTTCAATTAAAAGTATGATTTTGTTTGATGCACAGATATATTGAATTTCTTAGGGTCAGAAATAGTTAATTAAGGCTATAATGTACTAGTTATATAATCTCAAAGTTATATAGTATAAATGTTATGATATAAATTCAGTGTTCAATTTCTTTATTTTTTCTTCTCTTATCTTAATTTCTTTTTCTCATATTTGCCACTCAGTCTAAGAAAACTGCCTAAAAAGAAAAGGGGGCGCTCGCATCGAGTTACAGAACACAGTTGATTCACACCACTGTTGCTTCGATGCCAGGATCAGATGCGAGGTCATCGACGTAGAGGACGTTCTACCTTTCCTGGATCACAGAAACCGGGGATCGGCAACATGCGCGTTTTGGGCAAAAGGCACCTATGGTAAGGTTTACCTCGGACGCCATGGGTGCTCAACTATTCGCCATCAAGCAACCTCTGTTGCAACCCAACTGCCCCAAACACGTGTTGCAGGAAGAGAAGGAGATGAATGAAAGGAATCGTTATGAAGGAGTCCGTGATGCAGGAAACTGTTGTCAGGGTCCCATTCCCAAACTGTTCCGCATGGTCACGATCGATGAAGAACATGTGCACGGTGATGAATTTCATTGTGACAGGAAAACGGGAAAGACGTATCCTCTGTATGGTGCTAAGGCGTTAGCCGCATCCAAAGACTCACTTGATTCAACATTTTCCAGGTTCTGTGAGGACATATCAAGGCATGATGGAGCTCCATCAAAAGGGATTCCTTCACAATGGACTTAAATCAAACAATGTCTGCTGGAGAAGCGGAACCAGCGCTGGGAGCTGTTCATCATGACCTTGGTGGTTAACACAATGGCTTACTCCAAACAGAGGCGATTCTCTGACGAGAAAAGGGTCCAATATAGAGCAGGGAGAGGCAAACTCTTGGCAACATCCGGAGATTGTCTTGTAGCGGCGGAAACGCTGCTCAGTGACCAGCATTCAACCATCTTCTCCTTTGTGTTGTCCTAGATCCAATCGCCAGGAAGATCCGGTTATGAGTAGCAGAGCGTGGCATCGATCTGCATAAGAAGCAAGACGCCCACTCAAAAGAGGCCACACAACATGGAGGAGATCCTCCGGAAAATGAAGCTATCACACCGCCTCATAATTGTAGGATAAGGCTAGGGGTCGGTGGGGGATGGTTTAGGTGAAAGATTCATGTTTTATTGTGACAGAATTAACCATGTACGATAGGACAATCAATTATAATGGTTCTTGAGATCACTCTCTTC
>CALNVZ010000674.1:9490881-9514983 GCA_940671915.1 Paracentrotus lividus | reverse complement strand
CCAGATGAATAGCATTCTATACGGATTTGCGCCAGTGAAATCAACACCAACTGGTATCAAATTCGAAGTTAACACATGAAAAGTGTCAAATTAACACCAGAATGTGGTGTTAAAATAACACCCAATAGTTTTAATGGTGTATTTATAACACCAAAACTGGTTGTTTTGAAAGAACACCAGTGGGTGTGGTCGCATATAGATTCCGGGTCGGTGTTAGATTTAACACCCGTGGTGTTAATTTTAACACCCCAGTTCTTGAAGTGTAGCAGATAGCCTTTTGCAGAGTTGACTGTATTTAAGAAGTAACCATGATATCAACCATATCACAGTCTTCTGGAAGCCAAGATGACAACCTTGAGAGATCAGATGAAGAAGGAGAAAGATTCTGTGGTGAGACAGAGGGCTGCTAGGACTGAGCTCCAAAATGACATCAAACTCCTGCAATTTGACAACAGCAGGAAAGAATCCCTTATCCAAAGACTCCGAGACCTTGTTGAAACGTAAGGATTGATTGGAGAAGGTTGTCTCAATTATTTCGATGAACTCAATGTCCTGTCAAGTTCCTTCCTCTCGAAAGTAAATCAAATTCAATTAAAAGTAATGATTTTGTTTGATGCACAGATATAATTGAATTTCTTTAGGGTCAGAATAGTTAATTAAGGCTATAATGTACTTAGTTATATCAATCCTCAAGTTATATAGTATAAATGTATGATATAAATTCAGTGTTCAATTTCTTTATTTTTTCTCTCTTATTCTTTTTCTCATATTTGCCACTCCAGTCTAAAGAATAACTGCCTAAAGAAGAAAAGGGGCGCTCGCCATCGAGTACAGAACACAGTTGATCACACCACTGTTGCTTCGATGCCAGGAATCAGATGCGAGGTCATCGACGTAGAGGACGTCCTACCTTTCTCTGGATCACAGAAACCGGGGGATCTCGGCAACATGCGCGTTTTGGGCAAAGGCACCTATGGTAAGGTTTACCTCGGACGCCATGGTGATGACCTCAGACCTATCGCCATCAAGCAACCTCTGTTGCAACCCAACTGCCCCAAACACGTGTTGCAGGAAGAGAAGGAGATGATGAAAGGAATCGTTATGAAGGAGTCGATGATGCAGGAACTGTTGTCAGGGTCCCCCTATTTCCCCAAACTGATCGGCATGGTCACGATCGATGAAGACATGTGCACGGTGATGAATTTCATTGGTGACAGGAAAACGGGAAAGACGTATCCTCTGTATGGTGCTCTAAGGCGGTTTATGCCCAATCCAAGACTCGACTTGATCAACATGTTCCAGGTCTGTGAGGACATCATCAAAGGCATGATGGAGCTCCATCAAAAGGGATTCCTTCACAATGACCTTAAATCAAACAATGTCTTGCTGGAGAAGCGGAACCAGCGCTGGCGAGCTGTCATCATTGACCTTGGGTTGGTAAGCACAATGGCTTACTCCAAACAGAGGCGATTCTCTGACGAGAAAAGGGTCCAATATAGAGCAGGGAGAGGCTTAAACTACTTGGCACCGGAGATTGTCTTGTACGGGAAACGCTGCTCAGTGGCATCAGACATCTTCTCCTTTGGTGTTGTCCTAGATTCCATCGCCAGGAAGATCCAGGTTAATGAGGTAGCAGAGCTGGCATCGATCTGCATGAAGCAAGACCCACTCAAGAGGCCACACAACATGGAGGAGATCCTCCGGAAAATGGAAGCTATCACCGCCTCATATTGTAGATAAAGGCTAGGGGTCGGTGGGGATGGTTGTAGGTGAAAAGATCATGTTTTATTGTGACAGAATTAAGCCATGTACGAGGACAATCAATTATAATGGTTCTTGAGAAGCCTTGATAACCGAAGAAACAAATGAAAACTAGAGTAGTTATCGTGTCAGCATCAGTCAAGGTTTGTGTCTTAGAAACAACATCCATGGATGTGAGAAGACTTAACCACTCCCGAAACCCCTTTACATTGAAGTAATTCATCACGACGTACCGCAATTCCACCAAATATTCAACACCATTTTGCTGAGAGGGCGCCAGATCGAATAAACCGTCCGCCAGAAATCACCACCGATCTCATGAAAACCAAAACAAAAAAGCCTTATTGCAATCATTCATGAGGAAACCAAGACAGAGAGTATTATTGCAACCCGCCATAATAAAACCAAGACAGAAAGAATTATTGCAACCAACCATAAGGAAACCAAAGCAGAGCGCACTATTGCAACCAGCCATAAGGAAACCAAGACAGAAAAGAAATGCAACCAGTCATAAGGAAACCAAGAATGAAAGCATTATTGAACCAGTCATAAGGAAACCAAAACAGAAAGAATTATTGAAACCAGCCATAAGGAAACCAAGACAGAAAGCATTATTGAACAAGTCATAAGGAAACCAAGACAGAAAGCATTATTGCAACCAGTCATAAGGAAACCAAGACAGAAACATTATTGCAACCAGTCATAAGAAACCAAGACAGAAAGCATTATGTGAACAGTCACAAGGAAACCAAGACAGAAAGCTAAGTATTGCAACCAGTCATAAGGAACAAGACAGAAAGCATTATTGCAACCAGTTCATAGGAAACCAAGACAGAAAGCATTATTGCAAACAGTCATAAGGAAACCAAGACCAGAAAGCATTATTGTAACCAGCCATAAGGAAACCAAGACCAGAACGCATTATTGTAACAGTCATAAGGAACAAGACAGAACGCATTATTGTAACCAGTCATAAGGAAACCAAGACAGAAAGCATTTATTGCAACCAGCATTGAAGGAAACCAAGACAGAAAGCATTATTGCAACAGTCATAAGGAAATCTCAAGACAGAAAGCATTATTGCACAGTCATGGGAAACCAAGACGAAACACCGTTATTGCAACAGTGCATGAAGGGAATCCAAGACAGAAAGCATTATTCAACCAGTCATAAGGAATCCAAGACAGAAAGCATTATTACATAAGAAACCAAGACAGAAAGCATTATTGCAACCAGTCATAAGGAAACCAAGACAGAAAGCATTATTGCAACCAGTTATAAGGAAACCAAGGCAAAGCATTGCTGCAACCAGCCATAAGGAAACCAAGACAGAAAGCATTATTGTAACCAGCATAAGAAACCAAGACAGAAAGCATCATTGCAACCAGTCATAAGGAAACCAAGACAGAAAGCATTATTGTAACCGCCATACGGAAACCAAGACAGAAAGCATTATTGCAACCAGCCATAAGGAAAACCAAGACAGAAAGCATTATTGCAACCAGTCTAAGGAAACCAAGCACAGAAAGCTATTATTGCAACCAGTCATAAGGAAACCCAGACAGAAATCATTATTGCAACCAGTCATAAGGAACCAAGAAGAAAGTATTATTGCAAGCAGTCATAAGGAAACCAAGACAGAAAGCATATTGCAACCAGCCCATAAGGAAACCAAGACAGAAAGCATATTGAACCAGTCAAAGGAAACCAAGACAGAAAGCATTATTGCAACCAGTCATAAGGAAACCAAGACAGAAAGCCTATTGCAACCAGTCATAGGAAACCAAGACAGAAAGCTTATGAACCAGTCATAAGAAACCAAGGACAGAAAGCATTATTGAACAAGTTATAAGGAAACCAAGACAGAAAGCATTATTGCAACCAGCCATAAGGAAACCACGACAGAAAGCATTATTGTAACCAGTCATAAGGAAACCAAGACAGAAAGCATCATTGCAACCAGTTATAAGGAAAACAAGACAGAAAGCATCATTCCAACCAGTTATAAGGAAAACAAGACAGAAAGCATTATTGCAACCAGTCATAAGGAAACCAAGACAGAAAGCATTATTGTAACCAGTCATAAGGAAACCAAGACAGAAAACATTATTGCAATCAGTTTTAAGGAAACCAAGACAGAAATCATTCTGTAACCAGTCATAAGGAAACCAAGACAGAAAGCATTATTGCAACCAGTTTTAAAGAAACAAAGACAAATCTGCAGCTACTGTTGTGCTACTTTTATTATTGATAGATATTTAATGAGCGCCCTCTCTGTACGAGATTTCTTCGCCATGTTTTTGTATGAGAGGCAATGATGAATGAAATTTTAATAAAGACTGGATAAGAATAGATTAAATTCGTTTAATAATGGTGTAATTTTGTTTCTATGTTGTTTGCCGTAACCTTCTCTATTACAGACGGACATATTTTTTTTCTCCAAAATTGACAGATTGATAAATTAGAGTTTAGAATGAATAGCATTATGATATTGATTACACCAAACTTTTACATCTTTTACAATCCTGATCGTAAGGCTACCCAATTTCTCAAGCTGATCATCCTTCCATCATCCATTAATTCCTTGGCTGGTCTAAACGCGAATCATCTATCACTTGCAAGTCATCAATTAGCTATCCAGCCATTGATACATGTTTGTCAAGGGCTCAGGGAAGGGGTTATCACCCAGTCATCATGCGGGAGAGTGCGGGAGGTATTGAGTGTCATGATCATTCAATCAACACCAGAACTCTGGGTATTACAACAAGTGCCATTAGTGAAAGTCAGCGAGTCGTTTAAGCTCGTTGTCCATGCCATGGCGTCATTTTAGCTGGATGATACTTGAAGGAGAAGGGGAGGGAGGGGGGGGGGGTGGTTAGGATTATATGGAAGAAATAGGCCTATGTGTATCTTGTGTTCAAATAGAAATGCTTCATGGTATGAACACCCTGGTATGAATGTAAATGGAATGTAGAGAGGGAGGGAGAGAGAGAGAGAGAGAGAGAGAGAGAGAGAGGGTGGGGAGGGCATTTCCCACAATTTTTAACAGGGTGAAGAGTGACCGATACAAAATATCACATTAGAGTTGTAGCATGTTTAACATACTCGTATGCACAAAAATATATTGATTTTACTAATTTTTCACTTTAATGCATTTACTTTAGAACTCGATTAAAATCAAGCCAATTCCAATACATTCTATTTCCAAATGATAAAATAAACAATTACAAATTGAATTAAAATAACGCCAAATATCACCATTCAGAATAAGAAAATGCACGCGTAAACTTAAAGTGAAAGCAATTATTATTTACTTTTATGCATACGACCCAATATTTGATTTATTGTGTGGAATAGATACTTTGCTATATATTAGCAACCTGTTACAAGCCGTACCAAAAGGTGTATCAAAGTTTGCATGCGCTGTTAATTCTCTTTTTCTCCATTTAGAACTTGTTTATTGAAAAAATATCCCTTTTTATTTTGCCTCTTCTTAGGCATTTCCCCCCACAAAATTAAAGAACAGGATAATATATAGCAAAGCCATGAATACATTTACTTTTAACAATGTAGCTGAGATGGCGTAACTAAAAGCCAAACAGTATCAGCAATAACAATTATCATTTATCCATTTATTCATTTATTCCGCTTTAAATCTTTTCACATTTAAAATAATATTTTAATTACACATTTACAACATAGTTTAGATCGATGTAATGCAATCGAATGAAAGTACAGTGGAATATTTATATTGATTTCCTCTGAGTCTCTGCAATAGCAATCTCAAGTATACCCATTAGTACCCTAAGGTCAGATTACAAATCAATGTAAAGCTTTTCAAAAATCACTTTCAAACAGTCGATGTTTTACCTTAAAGGGATGCAGTAACATTGAATGATATTCAAATCACATTTATTCGATTTAGCTTATTTTGCCAACATAATTATAAACACTTAGGTCAGTCTGGTATCTCTGCAAAATTGCAAGCTAATTGCTTGCTTTATCTTCGAGATATCAATGATTTCATACTCAAAATTTATAAACCAACACCAGGTGGTTTATAAAACCATGTGCTTTTCCACACACCCATTTCTTGTTGTAAAGTTCCCCGTCTCTAGCGGCCTGGTGAGCTCTCAGCATGAGGGTACTGGTGTTGGGCTGTATGCTGGGCATTGTTTGTTACACTGTTTTAAGGTAGTAAATGACTTCCATTTGATCTGAAAGTTTCAGTAGTTTGTTTTTACTGTTGGAGCAATATAATTTTATTAATCTTGGTATAATTGCTCTTGTTTTTGAAAGCTACTTAATCCCTTTAAAGCTAAACTAGTGTTGTAGTCATGAGATCGAATTGTGAAAGAAATTGTCTCAAAGTGATGGGAAACGTTGATAACATGCATCTATGAATTGTTTATTGATGTGAGGTTTTGGAATCAAGAAAATGATAAGAAATTTACCAAATACTTCTGAGAGTAACATGCACTGCGCTCCAAAATACATGTATGGGACTACATGTAAATGTGCTCACATGTTCGGGACCCGACCATAACGGCTTTTTATGTCATATTATCACTGTGAGGTCATTTAAAGAACAATCCTTTTCAGAGGAGCTTTCTATAATAAAATTCTTCCTAAATACCTTGAAAATATTTTGAAAGCTCACAATTATTTTGTTGACCCATGGTTCACCTTTCCCACTACACTATAATCTCTTTAAACATGTATTTCTTCACCATTCATGTCTAGTCTTTGTAAATTACACATCCAAGCCTGACTATTATCTTAAAATCAACGAGCAGGGAGAAGAGAGGAGAATGAAATGAAATGACAAATTATTTAGATAAAATAGAATATTATAAAGAAAAGAATTTAACAGCAAGATTGAAGGGAGTATTACATCTAGACTTAATAAAAAAAAAAAAAAAAAAAAAAAAAAAAATCCTGTTAATAGACAATTAAACAGAGACATTTTTTTCAAGTGGCCTGAATAATAATCATTTACCGCTTCAAGCAAAGGTCATGTGATTGATTTGTGTGCTTTTTATCCATGAATGAAAGTAACTTCAAATTTTGAAGGGTTCCTTTATTCAACCCCCCCCCCGTTATATAAGCCACCTGTCGGGCATCCTAGGTCGCAAAACTTTATCATGGAGATAATGTACTTATATTAGTTCGAGCTGGTTGGGGGCAAATTCACACTCGGGCTCACTTCGGGTTAATTCTCTTGAATGATCCACCTCAAACCTGGTTATGTCTAAGCTTCGGGCTGATGAAGTGGCACTTTTATTTCACTAACGATTGTATCATTGTAAGATCTAGGCTGATCTACTTCAGTTAGAGATTTAATGTTGGAACAATAGATACTAGGATGATGTTTCACCAAATCGTTCGTAAAGTTACGAATGACTTTACGAATGACTGGAACATTTTCTTGGGTGCTATACTTATCACCTTCTCAATCATTGCTGAGCACACGAACTGATCACCAGTCATTAATAAGGCTTTTCGTAACATACGAAGGATTTGGTGAAACACCACCCTGTGTAATCTACGGTAGATGTTAACCTACCTAAGAGCAGGATGTTCTAACACCGTCGCACACAGAATTAAATTTCGATACTATCTCGATGTCTTGAGTTCACCAATCCTAGTTCGAATTTCGAAACTGTACAGAACGTCACTGCTACTCTTCACTAGCAATCCTTGTTCCCTGTGTTTCTTTCATATTTCTTCCAAAATTGTTTAAATGTTTATGGTTTATGCTTTTCGCAAATGATAGATCTCCATCGATCCTACCTCTGAAGTGGGGGATCAAAGGATATTTTCTCACACGGAGGCATACATGAAAACATGTCCGGAAAGTGTTTGGAAGGATTCGTATCACACACGTATAATAGTGGTATATATACGCCCATAGTTTTGGTTCCTTTCCTACAATGTCGCCTCATTTTTAACATTGCCAACTGGAGTATTCAATTTAATCATGCAAATTTCATGTATGAGGTCTCGGAAACTAATTTGATCATGATATCGAGTTATCATATAATATGAATAACAAAATGATTCACTTTGATAAACTTACAAGTGGAATTTGATTATCCTCTTACCACCTTATTCAATTATCATATATATTTTATGCTTGCTATTAGTGATTCTATGGACCAAAATCATCGTTTCCAGAGAACGCACGCATTTTATAAACATCCAATGAAATTAGATTTTACAAATTAAAATCTGACTGGGATTAAATCATAATCACAAATTCTGAATTTAAGTCGTTACCTATCTGAGCTCAAAATAACAACACCTCCAAGTTTAATCTATAGCTGCATGCCTGCGCATATTTACATAGCATTTCACTTTGAATTGAAGAAGTAGATTCTGGACAACGTCCTTCTCGTTCCTCTATTAATTTCAATTAATCTTTTGACGGAGATCCGAGTTCTTTGTTCTACAGAAACTACGAAATACACTTGAAAGGCATGAAAGTATTATTTAACTCTTTACACGCTGAATACATTCTGAAGGAAAAATAATGACAATTGTTGTTCATATATTTTCTCTGGAGTCTGATTTTCAAATGGCAATATTGATACTGGTAGCTTTACTACAGCCTTTACGTATGATCAATAGCTATTGTTTTACTTTCTCTTGTACACAATAGCTGAGAAAAACAATTATTACGAATGTTCAATTTAATTATACGATTGTGCACAGATGCCTCTTCAGCATGGCAAGGGTTAACAATGCAACTTTTTTTTTTATTTGAACAACGAATGAAGCTGACCAGAGCAAAGAAAATGGACTTCCATCGGGATTCGAACCTGAGACCTCCTGATTACTAAACGGGTGCTCTATCGACTGAGCTATGGCAAACCCATGTCGATATTCGTCCCTGAAACCCGTAAACTTTTCTTTTCGATAATGAACCAAATGAAAAATACCATACTTTTTGAATACTCCAGCTTGAATACAATTTTAGGGGCACAAAAATATTCTTTTTTGTTGCTTAATCTTAAATGTTCTCGAATAAGAGGTTCAAAATCCTTGAGGGCCCCATGATCTTAAAACTTACGGTGCTCTTAATTGACGTTGATGATTTCATGATTTGAATTATTTTCACTTTTAGCTGCGGTGTGCATGGGTAAGGCTACACCACATAGAAGGGGTGTACTTTAATTATCTTCGTGCTTTTCTAAATGATTAGTTGGTGTCACATTCCCGCATTGCACCAGGCGCGGATCCAGGGGGACCCCCAGCAAAAAAAAAAAAAAAAAAAAAAAAAAAAAAAAAAGGAAAAAGGAAAATGGACGGGGGCGGGCCGATTGACCTCCTACCTACCCCTATAGCCGGTACATGATGACCTCTTTGATGGCCGAAGCCCCAAAAATCTATCCAAATGAACAACATTATGAATGAATTATTCAAATTCACGCATTGGGGGATTGTAGGATTTTTTTTTTTTTTTTATTTTTTAAAAAATTCTTATTTAAAAAAAATACTTTCTTCCTTTGCTCCCCCCAACCGCAGCCTAGTTCCTGAAGAACTGTATTGTTTGATTACAATGATCAACGCGACTCATCAAGGTATTAATGGATTATCTATTCTTCTCATAATTATCCTAATTAATCTTGCTAGGTCAGATATTGAGCACGAATCGTTTTAATTTCCTGAACGACATTTTCCCGCTTCTTTATGTTTGTTACCATGGTTACTAGGCAACGGAGTACATTCGTGACAATGCCATCACCTTACATTATTAACCGCATCTATAATTTTGCCTGGTCCTGAACATTACATCAATGCCCCCTTTTTTCATTAATTCAGGGGATTCAGAACATCATTAGACGCGCTTTTTGTTAATGAAACCGTAATTAAGGGACACGGTTCATAAAAATGGCATTTAACCATCGGTCTTATGTAACAGTGTGTTTTGCCATAAGTTAGTCAATTAATGTATACAGAGTTGTAGGAGAACGGCGCGGATATATTGAACTTTGCTTAGTAATATACACACTTATCCTCCCAAAAGCTAATTGTAATTAGGTTGGATGACCTTATTTTCTTTTATTTAACATAAGCCTATTCTCCGTAACATGCGATGCTTAGAGTTTGTGAGTAACCCTCTTTCATTACTTATCGTTATCCTGTAATATTCATTTTCATGATTATACCCATTATTCGTTGATAAGATAATCAAAGCAATCGAGTACTGCCATCACCTGAAAATTTGTGGTTAAAGTAATTATTTGTATACATTATAATTTGAAATCTACTGTCCATAGTTTTATTCACAAGTGGTCGATATTATAAATCAAAATTCTTTTCTGGGATCGTATCTGATTTTATTTTCACAACAGTCCCTATGTCTTATGGTTCACTGAGTACAAGATATAAGAAATTTGTGCAAGTAATGAAAAGAAAGCTTCCGGGCTTTATCATGTACATTACATTCCAAACGAAGTGATACCTACAGTTGTCCGCAAAATTGTTCATACCCCTGACATTTTAAAAGTTTGTTTAATTTTGCTTTTATATAAATGAATTTCGTCAAACTCTTTAGTGATCAGTATCTTACCAACATTTTGATTATTAGGAAATGTTGATATTTTGAGCAATTTGGTATTCCAGGGGTATTTTATTGACAGATTTACGGAAAACACCATGTTCATAATTATTCATACCCTAGGGGTACCCAGTCCAATTTCTTATCAAATAACCATAAGTGCATATTATTTTCTTTATATAACCATCTGAAATAGTTTTTGCAAGAGTCTATAGTCTTTTTTCATGGCTTCTGTGGGGTCTGGCCCATGTGTCATCTGGAAAACCTCCAGGTTGAGTCAGGTTGCATGGTCTTTGAGCCATCTTGTGAGTCTTCAGCTTCCTATACCCCTTTATTGTTGGTTTCTTGTCAAGACTTTGAATTTTTCACTTAGGAACATTCATATGAATGTTATTGAAATAAAATAACCGCCCTACCCACACTTTTTAGTCCCTGATTTAACCCTCAAGTGCTTCTTTTATGTTCACCAGATGTAAGACAATTTGGAAAAAAGCTTCCATGGGCAAGACTAAAAGTGCAAGGTGTCTCCTTGAATTGCCAAATAAGTATGCTGAGAGGTCTACAACAACCCACAGATCACAACTAAAGTCGGAATGGATACCACTTACCTGCCAGAGACGAAGGTGCCAATGAGCGAATACTGCATAGAGGATATCTATACACAGACACTTCCCAATACAGACTCCAGTTTGGCAGTCAGACCCACTGGAAGGCCTCTGGACAGTTCCTGAGCTCATTTAAATCAGAATTTTAATATTTCGACCATAATTATAAAAGTTGATGAGAGAAAATTATAATTTACTAGTGATATGGACTTTCTTAAATTTGGCAAAAAACGATGAATCCTTCAATCTAAAGAACAGTGTCCTGATCTTAGCACGTGGCATTCACATAGAACTGCGATGGGGGATTATCATTGCGGGTAGCACTGGGAATCTGTTCAGAATATGAGGCATCCCGGTGAAGACATTTTTATTAAGATCCCGGATGAAAACTTGCAGAAGTATGCTTGTTAATGTTACCTGGGACAGCATTTGACATATCAACAGGACGAAGTGCAGAAGCATACGGCCAAGTAAGTCAAGAAGTAGTTCAAGGACAATCATAATGAATGATCTGGAGAGGAAAATTCGATGACCTGACAAGAATCCCCTTAGAAATGTGTCTGGGAAGTTGAAGACTAACAAAATAGCTCAAAGACCATGCAACCTTACACAGCCTGGACGTTTTCCAGAGGACGCATTGGTCAAAACCCACGGACGACATGAATGATACTACTGGACATTCGCAAGGACTATTTTAGGTGGAAATTTAAATAAATAATTATAATCGAGATGATTAGATAATAAATTAGATTTGGCACCCCTATATGGTATGAATAATTATGAACACTGCGTTTTTAGTAAATCTGTCAACAAAATACCCCTAGAATACCAAATTTCTCAAAATTTCAAATTTTCCTCATTGTTCTATTGTTAGTAACATACTTATCAACAGAAAGTTTGACGAAACTTATTCATTTAGGAGTACGACTAAAAAAAACTTAAAAAACGACAGGGGTATGAACATTTTTGCGGACAACTGTATATCAAAGGGGCCTGGGTGTATACGTTACCTGTGATTTTCATAAAATATATCAGGCACTTTTTTTTTTACCCACCTCTTTGAAATCGATCAAGAACCATGCATAGATAATAAGGGACAAGTTCTGAAATTTACAGTAGGCCTACATATAGCATTTTGGGAGACCAGCTCACAAATTACGTCACCAAATCAAAATTGTAAGGATTGATAACCTCGTAAAACCTTCATTGTTTCGGCATTTCGCTCATCGATTAAAATGCGGAGGGGTATCCCCTTTTAAAGGGATTGAGTAACTTTCAAAAACAAGAGCAATTAGATCAAGATTAATACAAATTATATTGTTCCTACAGTAAAAACAAGCTACTGAAAGTTTCAGATCAAATGGAAGTCATTTACTACCAATGCCACAAACAATGCCAAGCATACAGCCGAACACCAGTACCCTCTGCTTCCAGGTCACTAGGCCGCTAGGGACGGGGGCTATACAACAGGAAATGGGTGTATGTTGTGCCATGTGGAAAAGCACATGGTTTTATAAACCATCCGGTGTTGGTTTATAAAATTTGAGTATGAAATCATTGATATCTCAAAGGTAAAGCAAGCAATCAGCTTGCAATTTTGAAGAGATACCAGACTGACCAAAGTGTTTATAATTATGTTGGCAAAATAAGCTGAATCGAATAAAATGTGATTTGAATATCATTCAATGTTACTACATCCCTTTAAAGGATGTTCGGATAAAATATATCTCGTGCAGGAACTGTAGAGGTATATATATACAAGTCAACCAGTCATGCATTATTATTCACTTTCCACCTCAATTCGCTGACCCGCAGGTTCAATGCAAATAGCAGGTTCCAGGTGGAACAGCGCACATCAAAGGACATTGTACCGCTAATTATGAGAAATGGTAAGGTCGATAGAGGGATAAACACTTTAATATGGTTATACTGGTGCGTGGTTTAGAGCCTTATGTTACACTATTTCGAGATAGACGGAGAGAGAGGGGGTGGAAGAGAGGAAGATGGAGGACTCGGGGAGGGGAATGGTGACGATGGATGGTTAATAAAATAAAGAAAGTACTCTGAAAGGAGGAAGAAAATAAATGAAAGAAATGATTGGCAAACACGTATGCTTGCATGCATCAACATGACGAAGTGCACCCTTTTCATGCTCTTTATACTCCACTATTCCAGTCGGGCGACCAGAATCATATGCAAATGTGCTGCTGATGCATTACTACTATAGATTTTCCCGGTCAAGTTTGAACTATCTCCAATCAATTTAACATTTCTTACAAGCACTTTCGTCCGAACTGTGATCGCGATTTAAAGATCTAAACGTTAATTTCAATTGACCGATAGGTCTGCTCCATGAGTGTCGTTTAAATTGAATGAACATAAACGAATCGATTGCAAAGAGTCTAAATTGACCGGGAAAAAACTATATTACTACATGTACAGGCATTCATCCTGGTGGTGGGGGGGGGGGAGGGGGGGTGGAAACATTACCTTGCTTCAGGACACAAATTTAATGTTGGTCGGGGATCGAACCCCCGACCTTTACAGGCAGCCATGACTTTGTCATCACATTATTTGACCACAGGATGGAGTCAAGGTGGTAGGCCTGTGATGAAGGAAAGCCACGACTGAAAAAAAAGGCCTAGAGAGAGAGAGAGAGAGATAGAGAGAGAGAGAGAGAGAGAGAAAGAAATTTCGATTTTAATTTTAACGATAATAATAGTGTGACTTAAGGCGGAGGATACATCTTCAATCGTCTTTTTTTTTCCTTTTTTTTTAATTAAACATAAAAGCACTACATGAAGGATTCACTAAATTTCAATTCTCATAATTATAATATCGTCGGCTTGGAGCCAGAAGGGCGCTATTGCAGATCAAGGATTATATTACCATTGCCTTTGTACAGTAATAGCGCCCTTCTGGCTCTCAACGGAACATCTATACGATGCAATAACGCCCTTCTGGCTCCCAACAGACGATATATTCTGTTATTATTAAAAAATAACCGCTTATAAACACGTATACCAACGCAGGAGACGTCTAAATTTGGAGCCAATTAAAAAACGATGTGCTTTATCGATTTTATTTTCACGGTCAAACTGTTTTCAACTCCTCCAGCACGCGTGTATAGCCTTGTATAGCACCACCTCAAGTCCTCAACTACTCGATTATGCCCTGATTCTTTACCCATAATGCAACATCCTGAGTAGTGTAGTTTAGTAATTCAGGGCCATTTGAATGAAAACACACTTTTCACTACTCAATGAATTCACACCGTGATAATAATGTTGCCAAGTATCAAAACACATACTTTTCCTCTCAAAATATTTTAGTTTCATACTAACAAATTAGATTGCAGGTTAATTTATACACCATTTTGTTAATAGTTATCTCAAAAAGGCATACTTTAAGATTAGCTATTTATAACATAGGCCTACAGTCAATTAGAGTGTTGCTCAGTTCTCTCTCGCTTCCGGAAGAGCGACTAGTGTTTATTGTAAGATGACCTTAATTTTGAACTTCTGCCATATTTCAATCCGTTAATTGATGTCAACCATTCCAACGATATATGCATTTATTATACCCCAAAATAGCTAAAATGTAAAGTATCTCCAAGAAGACAAATGAAAAAGGAAAAAAATATCGTGATGTTGTGTCCTGGGCCCCGTAACACAAAGGTTTGCGATTGATTGCATATTTGAAAGAACTACTCTGATTGGCTGCTGGTCAGTCATTTGAATAAAAAGCGTGTGAAACAACGATCTTGATTGGCTATTGTCACTTTGCGATTGATTGCAAACATTCGTGTTACGGGGCCCTGGATACAATAATTATGCAGCACTAATTAAAAACCGCTCGCGCACGGAAGGATGTGATAGAACAGCAAAAATAACTCTAAAATACACAGAATATGCTTTTGCTGACATTTAAAAATTATTTAATTTCGCCTCTTGTTAATTGCACGAAATAAATGTTTATACTTTTGTGAGTATTATAGGGTACATGCAGGTAATATGGGCCAGCAGGGAATATGGGCCACCTGAAGCAAATCATGTCGTGACTGTCGACCGGTGACCGATGACCGGTGTGAGCACCATAATGTTGTTCATATGAACTGTATACGAAATTATATCGTCGTGAGAGCATCTGATGGCGAAATTTCTCTGAGAAAATTGCTGAAAACCAGCTAGGTACGTAAAACATACGGCATTTTTTTTACCCTGATGTAAAATTTGATATTTCACAGAATGTGATGGTGAAAGAGTGTTTTAGGGGGTAACCTCAATTGTTTTGTATATTTAGTAAGCTTATAGTTTCATTTTGATCATAATATTAGCGTGTACAGGTCAATTTGTTGTAGTGAAGGGGTGCAATGTGGCATTGAATGCTTGCCTGACACAGCAACATTAGTGCAGGTAATATGGGCCATCCAAAATGGCGGAAATGATTCTGGTATTCAGTATTAGGATGAGGCATCAATCTCTTTGGTACGATTTTTTGGGGTATATTCACAGTATATAATTAATATAAATAACTTATTGTAGGCCTATATTGACTTATATAATGAAAATAATATTTAAATCATATTTAAAAAAGAAATAATATAAAAAATACAAAACAATGAAATATATAGTCAAAGTATTTACTGAAGGGTCTTATAATTTCAAATGATATCTTAAAGTTAATGATTTTCGACATTTTATGCAAATTCCAGACATGATAGAGTCATTGTAGTTTTTAAAACATACATTAAATACATGTGTCCATATTACCTGCACATGCAGGTAATATGGGCACTTTGGTAATGACGTCAACATTTGAATATTGCAGACAGGGGGTTGGTGATAATTGTTTTTCTTCACAATAAAAGTTAGAGCAGTAGTTATTGATTCATATAAACAAAGATTAGACTGTGTCATTTTGCAATTTTATGCAAATTAGGCAAATGAGCTTAAAAAAAAAAAAAAAAAAATTTTTTTTTTTTAACTAATCTGAAATCTGAAAAAAGTTTGCGTTAGCTCATTATATGTATTCATGACGTTTGCTCAGCTGTCCCAGTAACTGGGCTTATGCCCTCAATCTTAAATGTTGACTTTTCTGTTGTCATTTCCTAAATTTATTACAATGAAAATGATTTCCTATTTCAAAAGGTAAAATTAAATAATTACCCTTTTTTTTTAAATATAGGCCTGTACGTTCACAGCTGCAAAATAAGGACCACTATAGCATATTCTTTGCTATGTGATTATGTTGTCCCTAAACATATATATTAAAAGAAATCTAAGAGGGGAAGGCCACAAGATTTGGAAACCCTCTCCTTGGTAAAGCAATTTCGTTATGGTCTTAGTGGTGGATCCAGGATTTCATGAGGGAGGGGGGGCAAAATTTAAATTGTACACCCATTTTTTTTTTAATGTCACGCCGGCCGAGCAAACAGAGACTGTCAGTTTTTTTAAAGCGGCTCGGTGGGGGGGGGGGGGGGGGGGGGGAGATGGGAGAGAATTGAACGATCCCCCCCGCCAAAAAAAAAAGGTCATCATTTAAATATATACGGGTATTAAGTCGTTCACTCGGGTCAGACATCTATCGTAATTTTTTTTCAAGGGGTGGGGTGCAAAGGCCCGAAATACCCGATTTTTGGCACTTTTTTTCTTCTAAATTTTGGGTTTAGGGAGAGGCGGGCCCGTCATGCTCCCACTTGGATCCGCGTCTGATTATCACGCCTAGCACGTGAACATCAATTTATCTGCTGTCATTAAAAAACCTAAAATATGCCAATAATTTATCGGCTACAACCAAATCTTGTATGTCTCATGGATGAGGATGTTATTATATAAATACACATATTTTCGCGTTTCAAAATTGTGTCCACTTGACAAGGGATTGCGTGAATTTCGCATGTTTTTATTTTGAAATGTGTGCAAACTTTCATATCACGAAAACTTTCACTTTGACAGTACGAATGACCCTTTCATCCTTCTATCCTGCACTTTGTTTTTGTCGCATCTTCAGTTGGTAGACAATTCCACCGCACGCCCTCCTCCCACCAACCACCGCCACGCCACCAGTGCTATCAGTAGCACCCATCGGCATCGCACGCACACTCACCGCCCTGTGCGCCCCCGGGTGCATGACCGTTCAAACCCGCCGCTTCTCTTCCAATACATTATCATGTTCTCTGCTGTAATATTAGCATCATCCTTCATTTTGAGTTTAATCTTTCACTAGCAACATCTGTACATTTGTTTCTCCATCTTAATCACACCGAAGAAGTCTTCGTGGATTTACAGAGCTGGGTGTCATCCTTGCTGGTTTACTAACTCTATCAACCTGCAAATCTTGATAGGGAATAGTCAGAGATTGGACTAAAACGGCAAGAGTTTGCCCTCTTGCGGGTCATGACACTATTATTCGGTGTACTGTCAGAAAACCGGCTGTTCATACACCATCAAGTCAAACTCCCCATTCTCTTCTCATCTTCTGTTGACATTGGTAACCCTGGGTTAGATTTTTGAAGGCAGTGAGAATTGGAAACTCGTCATTGTTGAGTTCTGGAAGCTGTAACTGTCTCTGTATAAAATATAATTAGGAAACAAAATGACATCGGGTACCACTTTCGACTTTTAGCTGAAACTTGGATTATTCTATTGGACATAAATTGGAACTGGAATCATTTTTACTCTGGTGGTTTTTATCTTGACCTACATTTCTACAAGGACAGATTGAGTGTGATATAAGTGGAAGGCATTGTAAACATTTTATTGGAGTCTGTATATCAAGGATTTTGTATGACTTCATTCAATCTGATGAAATTGTAAAAACCCCAGGGAGAATATAGATCTGATTACCAACTCTGCGACTGTGTGAATCGTTGTATACTATCAGGAATAATCAAGTTACATGCAGATACACACAGTAACCAGGTAAGATAAATTCATCATATTTCAATACTTATCATTACAAAAAAAAAAAAAAAAACGTTATCTGTGAAGGAACCTTTACTATCCAGAGTATCGTAATTGAAACTTTGGTGGATCCACGAATAGGGGCGCAAAAGGCGTGCGCCCCTATTCGTTAAATATCTAAAAACAATAATAAAAAACAATATATTTTGAACGTAAAGTATCAGAAAAAATTCTGCTACTCCCTATATTTTTCAAATCCTCTATCGATCCGCTGCTGAATTTTTTTTATTAGACACAGATTCGTCTTCGATCATTTTGAGGTGGCGGTATAGGAGGAAATGATTTGAGCAAAACAATTACGTAAAAATATACAATACAAAAGAGGTTGAAGGGGGGGGGAGAGCAAAAAGGCGAAGATCTTTACGATGTTTACAAAACTTGTTTATGTATTTGTTCAAAATTTCCAGACAGATGTTACCCTTGCTTTCAGGAAGTATAAAGGGAAGAAAAAGGAGGTCATCAATTTCAACCACTTGCCATAAAAATGTGGTATTTCCCAGATAAAAACTTTGGAGATCTAACCAAGGAGACAGTGACTGCAATATCCCCTTTATGTAATCTTTGTCGCGTGAACATGTTCAGTTCGCCTGTTAATTTCATGCTTGTAATTTCGCTATAATATGTATAATGATGACATCAGGTGTACACATGTGCCATTAGGTCATTTATTAGAGGTATAATGTGTGCTTAAGCAGTCGTTCGTTTTCTTTTGAAATGCATGTATTAACAACACAAATGGCAACGGGCTTTTAATAGCGATGAATAAGAGGAGAAAAATGCAAGTTAGGGGCATCGCGAGGTTTGTTGATCTGGCGGACTTTACGAGCCATATTGTGTCGAGTGTCATTATAGTTATACAATACAAAAGTACACATACAAGCCTAAGCACTAACAGTGAAAAGCATGATGGCCAATATTCACAAAGGTGTCCTAAAGTTAAAGGGGAAGGAAACCCTAGGAATTCATTAAATTGTACAAAAACAGGAAAATCAAAGAAGCTGATCAATAAAAATTTGAGAAAAAATGAATGAATAATAAGAAAGTTATGAGCATTTGAATGTTGTGATCACTACTGGTATGGGGATCCTCACATTGGCAACGGGCCCAAGATGTGTGATGTCATACATGAACAACTTCCCCATTACTTTTGTATATATTTCACTCAAATTGTCTTTTTTTTATTAATTCCATTAAAAGATCTGAGATTCTTTTCATGGGAATACATGTAATACAAGTTCACAAAATATAATCATGTGTGAAGAGTCTGTACTACCATTAGAATGAGGAAAAATAAGAATTTTTTGTATTTTTTGGTATGTCATATGGGAGAGTTGTTCATGTGTGACATCACACATCTTGGGCCTGTTGCCAGTGTGAGGATCTCCATAGTGTTAGTGATCACAACATTCAAATTCCCATAACTTTCTTATTATTTATTCAATTGTTCTCAAACTTTCTTCAATCTGTTTCTTTGATTTTTTTTGTTTCATACAATTCAACTGAATCCTAGGGTTTCATTCTCCTTTAAGTTTAGCTTAAATCTGTAGTTTAACTATATGAGCAGTAAAATGTGACACAATCTTTAAAAGTTGTTAGGTTCCTTGCGAGAAGAAATACAGTTCACACTTGATATTGCCATTTCTCAACTTTTATTGCCACTGGGGGATATTCCCAGTCATAGCATCATTTACAACGTGTACTTGTCAATCAGTTTATCAACACAACAATATTTATCAAGTCAAAATCAACCAACGGATGCCTCATCCAAGGAGGCCCAATGAAAAGCGGGAACCGGGTCATGTGACCTCTCGGAAGGAAGATATCCGACCGAATTCCAGGACAGGTGTTTCCCGGGGGTGGTTCCCTTATACATAGATCATTCAATTCAAGTTTATGCTAATTTCCATCCCTGAACATTGTATATAAACAAACACTTTCCATTATTCATCAATTCAATAAAAGGTTATCTCATGTGTCAGGAATATAGGAGGGAGAGGCTTCAAGACCTGAACGTGAATTCTGGGAGGGGAAACCTGGTCATGTGACCTTCCGGGAGGAAGACATCCAGCCGGGGTTCCAAGACAGGAGACTTAGAACGTTGGGTTCCCCTCCCCAATATTTTCTTGCCCAAAGTATACAATCCCTCCTCGTGGTTTTACAAATCTGGTCTACATCAGAAAAAGCCCAACGAACTTAATCCGAAGCAGACAGACTCAAGCCAAATAAATCAATCAAAACAGGCCCGTCAAACCAACCAGGAACGAGCCCATGCAACCAACCAAATTGAAATTATTTATACACTTACATGATATATAATGGTCAAATATATTCAATGCAATTCAGGCCCATCAAGGCAAACACAAGAAGCCCATCCAACCAACCAAAGTAAAGCCTTTTGTACACTTACGTGATATACAATGTTAATAAATTCAATTCAATTCAAGCGCATCCAGCAAACCAAACAAGCCCATCCAAGCAACCAAAATGAAATTATTATTTATTTTTTTTTACACTTACATAATAATGTCAATAAATCCAATTCAAGCCCATCCAACCAACCAAATTAAATTATTTTGTACACTTACATAATGTATTATGTCCATGAATTCAATTTAATTCAAGCCCAGCCAACCAACCAACAAGCCCCACTCAACCAACCAAAATTAATTGTCTTGTACATTTCCATGATATTGCCAATGGGTTTAATTCAAACCAACCAAATTGAAATTTCGTACACTTACAAGATATATAGTGTCAATAAACTCATTCCATTCAGGCACAACTGGCCAACAAAACAAGCCCATCCAACCAACCAAAATGACATATTTTGTACACTTACATGATATATAGTGTCACTAATTCAACTCAATTCAAGCCCATCCAGCCAACCAAACAAGCCCATCCAACCAACCAAAATAAAATATGTTGTACACTTACATATAATGTAAATAAATACATTCGAGCCCATCCCACCAACCAAATCAAAATACTTTGTACGCTTACACGATATATAGTGTCAATTAATGCATTTCAATTCAAGCCTATCCAGCCAACCAAACAAGCCCAACCAGCAAATGTGAACTGTGTTGTACACTAATATGATAGTGCCAAATACATTCGGTTAAATTCAAGCCTCCCCAGGCAAACGCAACAAGCCCATTCAACAACCAAATTAAAATATGTTATACACTTACATGATATATATAGTGTCAACAATTCAGTTCAAATCAAGCCCATCCAGTCAACCAAACAAGCCCAACCAACCAACCAAAATAAAATATCCTGTACATTTACATGATAGTGCCAATAGGTTCAATTCAAACCAACCAAATTGAATTATTTTGTCCACTTACAAGATATATATAGTGTCAATAAACTCGTTCAATTCAAGCACGACCGGTCAACAAAACAAGCCCATCCAACCAACCAAAATGAAATCTTTTGTACACTTACAGTATATATAGTGTCGATAGTACAACTCAATTCAAGCCCATCCAGCCAACCAAACAAGCCCATCCAACCGACCAAAATGAAATGTTTTGTACACTTACATATAATGTAAATAAATACAATTCAAGCTCAACCAACCAAATTAAAATACTTTGTACACTTACGTGATATATAGTGTCAGTTAATTCAATTCAAGCCAATTTAGCCAACCAAACAAGCCCAACAAACCAATCAATGTGAACTGTTTTGTACACTTACATGATAGTGTCACATACATTCGATAAATTTCAAGCCTATCCAGGCAAACATAACAAGCCCATTCAACAACCAAATTAAAATATGTCATACATTTACATGATATATAGTGTCAATAATTCAACTCAATTCAAGCCCATCCAGCCAACCAAACAAGCCCATCCAACCAACCAAACTAAAGTTTTGTACACTTAAATGATATATAGAGTCAATAATTCAACTCAATTCAAACCCATCCAGCCAACCAAACAAGCCCATTTAACAACTAAATTAAAATATGTTATACACTTACATGATATATATAGTGTCAACAATTCAATTCAAATCAAGCCCATCCAGCCAACCAAACAAGCCCAACCAACCAGCCAAATTAAAATATCTTGTACAATTATATGATTGTGTCAATAGGTTAAATTCAAACCAACCAAATTAAAATATTTTGTACACTTACAAGATATATATAGTGTCAATAAACTCATTCAATTCAAGCACAACCGGTCAACAAAACAAGCCCATCCAACCAACCAAAATGAAATTTTTTGTACACTTACATAAGATATAGTGTCGATATTTCAACTCAATTCAAGCCCATCCAGCCAACCAAACAAGCCCAACCAACCAGCCAAAATAAAATAACTTGTACAATTATATGATAGTGTCAATAGGTTCAATTCAAACCAACCAAATTGAAATCGTTTGTACACTTACAAGATATATATAGTGTCAATAAACTCGTCCAATTCAAGCACAACCGGTCAACAAAACAAGCCCATCCAACCAACCAAAATGAAAGTTTTTGTACACTTACATGATATATAGTGTCGATATTTCAACTCAATTCAAGCCCATCCAGCCAACCAAACAAGCCCAACCAACCAGCCAAATAAATTTCTTGTACAATTATATGATAGTGTCAATAGGTTCAATTCAAACCAACCAAATTGAAATATTTTGTACACTTACAAGATATATATAGTGTCAATAAACTCGTTCAATTCAAGCACAACCGGTCAACAAAACAAGCCCATCCAACCAACCAAAATGAAATCTTTTGTACACTTACATGATATATAGTGTCGATATTTCAACTCAATTCAAGCCCATCCAGCCAAACAAACAAGCCCATCCAACCAACCAAAATGAAATTTTTTTGTACACTTACATAAAATATAGTGTCGATATTTCAACTCAATTCAAGCCCATCCAACCAACCAAACAAGCCCAACCAACCAGCCAAAATAAATAACTTGTACAATTATATGATAGTGTCAATAGGTTTAATTCAAACCAACCAAATTGAAATATTTTGTACACTTTAATACAAGATATATATAGTGTCAATAAACTCGTTCAATTCAAGCACAACCGGTCAACAAAACAAGCCCATCCAACCAACCAAAATGAAATTTTTTGTACACTTACATGATATATAGTGTCGATATTTCAACTCAATTCAAGCCCATCCAGCCAACCAAACAAGCCCAACCACCCAGCCAAAATAAATATCTTGTACAATTATATGATAGTGTCAATAGGTTCAATTCAAACCAACAAAATTGAAATATTTTGTACACTTACAAGATATATATAGTGTCAATAAACTCGTTCAATTCAAGCACAACCGGTCAACAAAACAAGCCCATCCAACCAACCAAAATGAAATCTTTTGTACACTTACATGATATATAGTGTCGATATTTCAACTCAATTCAAGCCCATCCAGCCAAACAAACAACCCAACCAACCAACCAAAATGAAATATTTTGTACAGTAACATATAATGTCAATAAATACAATTCAAGCCCATCCTACAAACCAAATTAAATACTTTGTACACTTCCATGATCTATAGTGTCAATAATATAATGAGAACAATTCAATTCCACAACCGCCAATCCAGTCAACTGGAAAAACAATATGTCCTCTAATCCTAAAATCAAAAAACCAATTGAAATAGCTGACCGCTTTGGATAACATACCTTACATGATGTGTTCACATACAATTCGACTTAAAATTTGCAAAGCCTATCCAAGGCAGATATTAAAAAATATACGAAGCCCATGAATCAAAAAACCAAGACAGGCGATTAGTTTAATAATTATGTTATTAACACTTACATAGATATAGTCTAGATAAGATCAATAGATACAACGGTCAAGTTCGAAGCCCCATTCCAGCTCTAACCAAAATGAATAAGTATGTTTGTTGTTACGGCACTTTCATATATTAATGTCAATAATCAAGTCCAATGCCATCCAGGCGAACATAACAAGCCCATCCAACCAACCACATATAACTTATTGTGATTTGTGTAACACACCGGGATCATAGAAATATACATTATTGTGCCAATAAATTCAATTCAATTAAATTCAATAACAAAATATTTTATAACTGGGTGGGAGGGAGGGAAAATTAGCGTCCAATATCCCCCAAGGCTGAATTGAGAATGAGCTCCAGTTTCCCAATCAAGCGCGTATTGCGCGCGTCTCACAATCATTC
>CALNVZ010000674.1:9432016-9480545 GCA_940671915.1 Paracentrotus lividus | reverse complement strand
ATAAAAGACCCGATTGTTCTGAGTGGATTTTCCTCTTGTTTTTAACCAAACAGATAGTACAGACAAACACCCCATTACTGTTATCCCTTATACCCTGTCACACTGAACTCGTTCCTACTCCGTCCTTGCAAATTTTGCCGAACGGGCATAGTCTGTGTGTAAACTGAGTGGACGTAGTAAATCGTCTGCTTGGAGCCAAAAGGGCGCTATTGCAGATCAAGGATGTTCCGTTTGGAGCCAGAAGGGCGCTATTACCATTGACTTTGTACAGTAATAGCGCCCTTATGGCTCTCAACGGAACATCATTCTATAAGATGCAATAACGCCCTTATGGCTCCCAACAGACGAAATACTTCTTACGATCTGTTTGCGAACTTCATGGACTAGCTCGGTCGGATTTCCAAAAAAGTGTTCAAAAAAATCGGGGCCGCCCAAATCTCGTCCTAAATTTAACGGGGGTGGAAGTACCTGAACGAGATGGACGTACTACAAATACGAAATTGCCGTACTTAATCGTTCTAAAGATGTGCATAGGACGTATACAACGAGCAATTGTATATTAATTTATTTCAAGTTCTAAAATTAAACGTAGTGACAAGCGTTCCTTAAACGGGTAGGACTTACTCTGAACGAGAAGGACGTACTACGAACATACGTTTCATTTTTTAAACAGAACGGCAAATGTCATAATTCCCGTCACATGAGCTAGTTCTCACTTGTTCTAGGTAGTTCTTGTGTGAACCGGGCTCAATCTAGTTTACAACAGGACCTTGAACGCTAGATGCAGACCTTTCTAGATCCTTAGTACAAGACCGTTTCAATCTGTTTACGAATCTTGGCGGAACGGGCGGCACCGTATACAGTAGAAATCGGAAAGGCATTCCCGAATTTTTTGAACATTCAAAAAATCCTGTAACTGGCTTCAGTTCTAAAAATTAAACGTAAGTGCAACGTTCCTTAAACGGGTAGGACTTACTCTGAATCGAGAAGGACCGTAGCTACGAACGTAGGTACCTAACTTTTATTCATGCTGCGTCATGGCACTTTTAGTGGACCGTTTGGACGTGCTACGAACGAGCAGTTTACTCGTTCTGAACTGGATAACAACGCTATTGCGGGACGATAAAGACGGAATTGAGCGATAACGAGAATACTATTTATGAACTGCCTAGCATGCGTATTCAAGAAATTTATTTTTCAAGTTATAAGTTCCAACCGCGACCAAAGCCCGTTCAGCATTTTTTTTAAAAACGGGCAAAAACGGGTAAGAACGTTATAGAACGACCTCAGTGTGACGGCCCCCTTAATATCGCTGGCAGTGGAATTTCAAGAAGGGATTTCTTATAATTCTGAGATTTTAATAGAAAGCAGTTTCGGGTCAAAAGTCATAAGAGTGCTCTACATTCTGGAATATTTTCCATCTCATCAAAACACTTCGTAACATTAACATTGTTGAAAATCTTCAAATAGCATTTACTGACGCAAGTGCCTCTTTTTATAGAAAAATCGTCTCATCTTCTATTCATATAAAATCTCTAATGTATTTCATTTACGTTACAATGGATGATTCCATCCTGTTTTTGTTTTGTTTTTTGTTGTTGTGGAAAGCATAAACATATTTCCTTTTACGTCTACTTTGAAAGAAACATAGATGTGACATAGGATACCTGAATAATGATTGGGGATATTCATTTCGAGATGTTCTCCAATACTGTATATTCCATAATGTCATTTTAATCAAGAACATTAATTATTTTACATTTGCATGCGATCTAAATTATTTTTAAACAAATGTCTTTATATACACGCTTCTATGAAATAATTATATTCCTTCTTCAAGAACTGTGAATGGTTAAGGGCCATTCATTGAATCCCTACAGCATTCCACATTACTGGATGGCACTTCGCAAGTGCTCTTCGCAAATTAAAAATAAGCCCGATAAATTAATAACTTCTTAGATGGATTTGTCATCAAACATTTACTAAAAAATGCTATCATTTTTTTGTTGAAAATTTCACTTAAACACCATTTAATTTCAGGGTGGAATTTTCCAGAAATGTACGTTTTTTAAAACATTTCTTTAAATACTTAACTTTAACATCGTTTTTAAAATGAACCCATATGAATAAGAAACACCATTTATAACTAATATGAAAATATTAATCTTGACTTTGGAATAGAAAGGAAAAGAATCAGAGCCATCTACTGGCAGATTTTGACCAATCGATTTCGTAGCTTTACGATACATTATTATATCGATACACAAGCTCAAATCAGGGAGATGAAAAGGGAATATCTCCCTGCTCAAATCGTGTATCCTCATTTTACGTTTGCATGTTTGTTGTTATGTCAGCCATGTTTCAAGAAAGTATCCACCTGTACAAGGCGAGTTGGGTTTGAACACCTTTGTAAAAACGAAAGAACCCCCAGTGTTATGAATTGTTTGTATAATTTTAGGATTGAAGAAAGATGGATTTTTTCCATTTGCTGACCTCTGATAGTCCTGACACCCTAACCCTAATCTTAAGGGTTTATGATTAAGCTTTCAGGGATGTTAGGGGGACAGCAAATGGGAGGAACCCAGAGGATGCGTTTCATTTGGACTCTGTTATCAATATCACAGCTTGATGCCTTCCTCTCTCTATATAAGTAGGTCCTCTTGGGCTTTATTGAGGTGACGTGATGGCTGTAAAACGGCACGTCTTTTAAATTGATTCAATCACTTTCAATTGGAAATAATGACATTGACTTTAAAGTTATTTAGGTCACTTTCGTCGGGGATTTAGATGGAACAAATATTTATATTTGAGAAATTATCTATGCAATAGGCATAGCATTAGTGATAACACATAATATGTGTTTACTTCGTTTAATATAAATAAACATTTTGTAATGTTTAGCATTTCAAAATCTTGCTTGTATTTAGTAGACAAAATACTTCTGAAGATTTGTCTGTTATCTGCATGATATGATAATTTAATAATAATTACATCTGCAGGGCCTCCTGGAAAGAACGGTGATGTAATCACTGAAAGGGTTATACCTTGTCTAAATAAACCTATATTCAAATCAAAGCAAATTAAGAAAAACTAATAATGAACAAAATTAAACAACATTGCATCAAAAATAAAAACAAATCATATCAAAACAATTTTTTGGATCTTTGTTGGGAATATGGAAAATACAGTATAGGTCTAGCATGTCTAGACCTACATCAATAAGACAGGAATATCACTTACATGAGCTAAAGGCATACATAATATGATTGCATAACTGCGGATAAAATACAGTATGACTGATTTTGAATATAAAATATAATAACCAATATAAAAATTATACAAAAATACTACACAAATTGTCCTTGCATTTTTTGATCCATCGACAGAGACTTTTACATAATTTTTTTTTCTGGGTATTGCCAATATTTCTCATATTGCAAGTGTATTGAAGGGCGAATAAATAATAAGTGTGAAGTTGAGTGGATAGTAAAAACACTTGAAGAATTTCTGTTTGTGTTCCTTGATGCTGTCAACGTAGCTTTTTTGGGTGCAACAAATTTAAGATTCAAGAGTCAAGATGCTTGATGGGCAGACATCGATTCATCTCATTGGGATGTGTGTAATGAAAATGGCGAATGACTTGCATGGAGATATTCTACAATTGCTTCAACAATATCCATATTGTACTTTATTATAACATTTACGAGGAAATCTCTCGAAAACTTTGTAAAAATTGATACACTGGTGAAAATCGTACTCGGAAACCATGTGGAAATTCCAAACAACAACACTCTTTCATTTATATTCTCATGCATCACACAAATGTCCCGATGGCATCAAGTTTGCAATGTATCACATCCGTATAGTGAAACCAAAATTGTGATGTTTCCCCCCAATCAAGTTTTCTTATTGCATACTATGAGTACGGATGAATATGATTTTCTGGATTACATTTCCGTCATTCTATTTTATTATAATTTGCTCAAATTTATAAATGAATAAATAATACTGTTCTTTTTTTTTCTATATAGAAAATCATGATGATGACATTCTTGTGTAATTAGAATGAACCAAACATCATGATTTGGTACCATAGAATTATATTATTTATATTCCATGATAATGCTGTTGCAGTGAAAAATATCAAAATCGGGTTGTGACTAAAAAGACGACGTGTTGACTGCACGATCGCTTTGATGTTTTAATGATCTGAGTAGGCTTAACCGCAATGAATATTAATTGGTGTTTATTTTGTGAGCAAAAAGCGTTTGCTTAATTAGGACATCGGTTAATCAAGTCTCCTTTCTAGTTCAGCCGCTTAATATTAAGTTTGATTAATTTGATATCATAAGTGCTATCCTGTCGAGGTGGTATTTTGGTCGTTTTGGCTAGTTTGTCCTAATTTTTTGTAATAACCTGTTGCAGAAGGAGGTATGTTGCAATCATAACTGAATATATATAGTTTGGGTGACGCAGATGGTCTAGTTTGATAATATTGATATCATAGTAATATTATTATACGTTCGGGCGCGCCAAATGATTACTAAAATAACTTAATTCTCACAGCATTTGCGGTGAAGGTAAAGATATAAATACAGCCGTTGTATCTTCAGTCATATCAATACTGATTAAAGAACGCAAATATGATTAACCAATTATTCGATTTCTTCGATCGTTTGTCTTTTTTTTTTTTTTTAAGTTTGCTAAGTTGGCCCTATAGTCTAAACTAAATTTCAACAGGATAATGTTTAAAAATGGAACTCCAGTATTGTCGGTTGTAGCTCTTACTTATAACTCCATCCATATATAATAGATGAATTAAGACTGCAAATTCCATCTTACGTTCGACATGTAATTCAAAACAACATCGAGTGAAATAAATGCAGTATGTAGTTCACCAGTTCAGTACAATCCATTTAAATAAATTTGTTAATCCTTTGGTATTTTTAGAAGCTGACACTGTACTATCCGATTGATGAAACGTCATTAAAAAGTGCAGAGTATCGAGAGGTAATAATGAAATAACTATGTTAATATTCATAGTCACCCTACTGAACTATTCTTCATCAGTTGTGTCACTACGAATATTAACATAGTTTTTTTGCTATGACTAAACAATCTTTTTTACTTTAAGTAAATAGCATTATTGTCACGGTAATAATATCTACTTAAAGGAAAACGGATGTTGAATAAAAGCATAAATATAATATTATTATTGCTGTATGAATGTGATATGTATATATTTTTTTACAAGACGTAAAAAAGAGACATTCATAAGTTTTTGGAATGTTCATCTATTTTAGAAGGCGTCAGTGGAAACGAGGGCATGTTTTAATATCCTTAGGCCATGTAGGTGATACGATAATTGGATACATAATTTATATCTATACTTAGTAACAACAAACCCGTTATGACGTCACGAAATAACGGCGCTCCGTTATAAAAGGATTATCCTGACAATTAGCGCAAAACCTCTGTCGATATAAAACATCATTCGATACTTAGCCTAATCCTCATGGCTCGCGATCGCGGCTATCGAGAAATGAGTCGTCTGCGCCAGAGCAAAAAGGGCGGCAAAGTCAATTTCGAGTGAAAACATGAAATTCGATTTCAAAAGAGTTTTAGAAAAAAAAATAACAGAATTTGTTATCTTGCCATTAAAATAATATATGATAACCAGTAAAGGGGTGATGGCATAATACAAACAAGCTTAGAATTGCTTTAGAAAACATGTAATGTATGTATGGTATAATAAGGCCGTAATGAAAAGCCCCCTTTCATACTTGCACATCAACGCCATCATCAGCTTTCCGAAAGAGATATTTATGAAATGCAACGAGGGCAACCAAATTCGATGGTAAATAATGAACTCCATATTAATTTGTTTATTTTTAATTATTAATTTTCTATTATACGGTTTAAAAGCATCAATACAAAAGTGTAAAATTATTGATTTACCATTTGCAACATGATAGAACATAACTTAAATAGAATAGGAAATCACAACATTGAACAATTAACATAAAACTGGAAACATAAAAGAACAATAATTCATGAGATAATGAAAGATGCATGCAAGGAAATTTTTATTAGATTGATTAAAGGTAAAGTAAAAATGTTTTACTGGTTTACAAACATGAGATACATTTGTGCGAATACCAAGATTTATAAATTATTGATCATTGGTAGAAGAAGTACTCTTTAGTATTCGAACAAAGTTACTATTTAATGATGCCACTTCATTTGTCAGTGATGTTCGCTTATTACGAATCTATTTGAACCAGAAACTAAGATTATGAAATGCCTATCTACTCAAATACCTTTAATGCCCTTCTGCTCCTCCAGCAGGCGGCGATGTCTAGGTATAACTGATTATCGATTTATCTTGAGTGACCCTGTTAGAAGAGGGATTTAGTGTATGAATAATTAATTGGCTGGAATAATAGCAAAGGTGTCAAGAAGAGGCGGTATGCCCGCAGTCTCTCATTGTAATAGGTGTTGTAACTGTTGGTATTGTCTAAGCATCTCAGGGTTATATATTGTCATTGTATTGGGTATCAATTGCAACAAAGGCATCGAAATTGGGACGTTATGAAGCTAACACAATGGGTCGAGTACTGGCATAGTCTACAGGCCAGACATTGTCTGCTATTTTAGTTTCAACGTGATTGATTACGCAGCATTTTTTTTCTTTGGCTCCTTAATGCTACAGTCACACAGACACTTACGTATACAGGGCGTCCCGAAAAGAACTATACACTTTTGAAATGGCTGCCAAATAAAAAATATTTGATTTTAGGTAACGAAATTTACATGTATGGAAAGCTCATTATCCCAACTTTCATATGACACAAAAAAGTCCGAAAATAAGTCATGCATGAATGAGCAGCGTTCACTTTTGTAAAGGGTATGGAAATTAGGGTGCGCAGGAATTGCCCTACCAATTTGTATGAGGAAAGTCATTTGGAGCTTATGGAATTGAGGATGATATGCAGAATTACTGATCAATTATGATGAGTTGGGGTTTGCTAAGAGAAATTTGTAGAATTGGGGATTATGATTTCATGCATGAGTGAACAGGAATATGTATTTCCTATTTAGCATTGTAGCCTTCCAAGTTGTCTTCAGTGGTGTGTTAGTGGTAGTCAGGATGGGGTGCAGAACAAGTGAGATGGAGGGTAAGATTTTTGATCCCTTTTGATGATCGTTTTCAAGATCTTTTGGATTGTCTGAATGTCCAACATCAGTGGCATTTTTTCTTCTTCAACAAACAGGTTGTGCAATCGAAAGAGGAGGAGGACACGTTGAGCATTGAACGTACAGATTTTTATTTTATTTTTTCCCCCTCCTTTTTGTTTTGTTACAGGATGGATGAAACAAGTGTAAAATCGAAAAGAACAAAATTCAACTGAAAATAAAGACTGACATGTTAATTTCACAAATTTGTGTTACACTGTACCATATTCCTTTACAAAAGTCCAAATTGCTAAAATGACTGGATAGTTGGTTGGTTGATCAATTGAGTTGATTGATTTATTGGACATGGTGATTGAAATAACTATGAAGATGATGTAATGCTTGATTGATTAGTTGAAACATTTGGAGACTGGTACACTGTTGATTAAATGATTGCTAGCTGGGTGTTGATTGTCTAATTTATGTGACTGATTGATTGATAAATTGATAGATTGTCATCAACCATCCCAATTTGGGTAAATGTGAGCAGACCGGGATACAGGAAGGTAATTGTCAGAATATTTGGAGTAGAAACCAATGAATATGAATGTTCAAAAACACACCCATGCAAAAAGAGAGAGAAAGATAGAGAGAGAGGGAGGGAGACAGGGAGAGAAAGAAAGGGGAGAGAGGGAGAGAAAGAAAGGGGAGAGAGGGATGAAGACCAAAGGAGTCGTGAGAGATGAGAGAGGAGAACGAGAGCAAAAAGGGAAGAGAGAAAGAGGAAGGGAGAGAAAAAGAAGAGAGAGAGAGAGATTAAAACACCACTGAAGGACCTCACTAAATATACCTTGGAAAGTTCCAATGCAAACAATTAGCGAAATACATATTCCTGTTCACTCTGCATGAAATTGTAATCCCCAATTCCACAAATTTCACTTAGCAAACCCAACTCATCATAATGATCAGTAATTCTGCATATCGTCCTCAATTACATAAGCTTCAAATAACTTTCCTCATACAACTTGGTAGGCAATTCCTGCGCACCTAATTTCCATACCCTTTACAAAAGTGAACGCTGCTCATTCATGCATGAACTTATTTTCGGACTTTTTGTGTCATATGAAATTGGGATAATGAGCTTTCCATACATATAAATTTCATTACCTAAAATCAAATATTTTTCATTTTTGGCAGCCATTTCAAAAGTGTATAGTTCTTTTCGGACGGCCCTGTTTAGTTACGTCCCGATGCGTCCAAAAAATTATTTTTCTTTCTGCGGATCCCACTGATGCCTACCCGTCCATAGTCAGCAGTGGAAATATTGATAATTTCGTTCATCCAGTAAAACAAAGAAATACATAAGAAATGATAGAATAGAAGATGAAATAAACTATTTGGCACCAACCGGACGTATCTATACGTAAGGTCTGTGTGACTGTAGCATTAACGTTGTAAGGTTGGAGGAAAACAGACCAGGCGCGGATCCAAGATATCCGAATTGAATACATTTGTCGTGCCCAATTTTCTGGGGACAACAGTGGCTACATTATGTTTACGCATGGGCCCGATACTTTTATTGTGTGACGTCAGGCTACGTCCGCTACTGCAGACTACCCCCTTGACAATTACCTCGAACATCTACCCCGCCAAAAATCTATACCTAACTCCACACCTAACCCTTACCCTGTTTCTGGAGGGCAGCTGTCCTGGACCCCGTAACACTAAGGTTTGCGATCAATTGCAAATTTGAAAGAACTACACTGATTGGTTGTTGGTCAGTCTTTTGGACCGAAAGCGTGTGCAATCACGATCTTGATTGGCTTTTGCAACTTTGCGATTAATTGCAAACTTTTGTGTTACGGGGCCCTGGGGTAATTGTCCAGGAAGTAGTTGTCTTGATACAGCGGAGTCATGCGAATATATACTCTGGAAACAAAAGAAAGTATGGTAATTGGAATTTACACATGTACACTTAATAGCATGCTTAGGGTAGATCAACAATAATTATAACTGCCTTTCATGATTTGTATCCACTTACTAGTCTAACATCAGTTGACCCAAGTCCCCGTTTGTCTAATTCAAATATCACGTGGGGTAAACCCACTAACAATTTGGTGTAATTTCCCATAGGTTCAATACATACGTTGGCCAAATACTCACTTGGTCTGGTCCAATAGCCCATTCGTCTAAAAGCCAAATTGTCTTATTGCTTTATCACCTTATTCTCAAATGGATAATTAGTCTACATTCCGTTTGTTATAGGAATTGACTTAGTTATGTTAGACCAAGCCGTCATTAGACGAAATGGATATTCGACGAAAAGGGAAGAAGGCACATATCAATTCTAGTTGTAAACTTAAGAGGAAGAGGGCGCTATCACTCTACGCAAATCAAACGCTGCCATAGACATTATGTTATTTGCCACCAGTTTTTTCACTTTGTTTTCTTGATTATGGCGAGCAACTACCTTTTCAAAAAAAAAGAATCAACTTGAATAATTACGCTAAGAGTCTTTTTTTTTTCAAAAATAGGAATAACTTACTGCAAAGGGGAAAAAAAGTCCTGTCACTTGTGTCAATTCGAAATCCTAATCAGATCAAATTCCCTGTACAATATGGCCAATTTGCTCTCAAAATAGCTCATACGCCACATAAATTATCTTCCTGGATAACGCATAATTATATAACAGCTTAATGATTCAAGCCGTTTTTTAAAAGCTTGAATTCTCACCTTCCAGAGATGGAAATTCATTTCGATGTTTAAAAAAAAGTCCTGTCACTTTGAACATTATCACAAACGAATTTTACTCTACTGATCGATGGTCAATATTTCCGCATATCACATGCACTATCGCGCATGTGGACGGCGTCTTCGCAAGATGTGACAAGATCACTATTATATCAATAATCGTTAGGAACATCAATCTATGTGAAATAAAGATTCTGATTACAACTTTAGCACAATGGTGTTATAGCTTGCCAAAATGTATTTCCCCAATCTGGTCTGACAGCATCTACCTACGAAAACTATGATTAAAGTTCAATTATTTATTTCATGTCCATGAGAGAAATTAGCTCGAACGGATCGACTGACCAGACCATTTTACCACAGGGAAGTTTTCTTAGGCGAGTTTGTTGTACGCTAATTAATAATTGCATGCAGTTGTCAATCGGTCGCTTCCCGCCGTTATAGCGCGGGTTTTGTTGACATTAATGTAGAACCGTATAATTTCTGCCGCCCTCAGTTGTATTTCCACTAAACTCATGAATGTAATGTTGCGTTTCCCCTCCTCAAATAATGGACGCCGTCTTTATGTTAAGATTTAATGTCATCTACGAATTTATTCACTGAGTGAGTAGAATTGATATGATATGGTTAAAAAGGTATAGTAGAAATGAGACGAAAGGTAATTAGACAAAGTTGAATGTAGATGAATGGAATTAGACCTTGTTGGTATGAGACCAAACGGGCATTGTCAGAGTGGGTTTAGACAAAATGGCAGTTTGCTCCTTTTATGGTCAATATTATAAACATTATTTTCTTTAGTTTAAACAGTCCTGACAATTTAAAAATATAATTATGGAAGGAAACACTACCTTCTTAGATAATCATCTACAGCAACTAGCTAGTTTCACGTCATTAGTCAAATTTGACTGGTTATACTGAGATTAGTCAAAATTTCAAACAAATGAACTAAATGAATAACCACCACCACCACCACCATCACCATCATCACCACCATCACCATCCCACCACCACCACCACCACCACCACCATCACTATCATCACCACCACCACACCACCACCACAACCACCACCACCACCACCACCACCACAACCACCACCACCACCACCACAATCACTATCATCACCACCATCACCACTATCATCATCACCATCATCACCACCACCACCATCACTGTCATCACCACCATCACACTATCATCACCACAACCACCACCATCATCACCACCACCACCACCACCACCACCACCACCACCATCACTATCGTCACCGCCATCACCTCATCACCCACCATCCACCCACCGCCACCACCACCACCACCACCACCACCATCACCACCATCACCACCACCACCAATCAACCATCATTATCACCACCACCACCACCACCGCCACCACCACCATCACCCATCACCAACCACCACCACCACCACCACCACCACCACCATCACCTTAAGTTATTACAATTTTATTAACAACATGATTAAGTGATAGAAGTATGGTTGTCGAACAAAAATGATATATGTCGGATTGTATCTTGATGACTGTATCATTGCATCAATATTACTGTTTCCTTTCCCAGTATTTGTTCTTAGCTTGCAACCCTGCATCATTATCCTAAAATCGATGACCAATTAAAAAAAAATGCTTATTCTTTCTCATTAACATGATTAAATGGAATGGAAGAAACCTGAACAGATTAACACAAAGTGAAAAGCATATTGGTAAAAAAGAAATCAGTATAAAATAACCATGTAAAATGTTCTCTTTTACATCAAAGTTTTAATGAGTAAATACTATTTTGATAACCAGATAACCCCACGCATTTGCAAAATAAATAATCTAATATAATTTAACACTAGTTCTACAAAATACTGCATTTGTTCAGTTGGGCACTGTTTTACAAATATAAAGATAAACATACAGAAGTTCCATTTTTAAGACAAAAACAATATTGAGAGCAAAAGTGTTTTTTGTTTTTTTGTTTTTTGTAAAAGACTGAAAATACTCAAATTAGTGCCTTTAAATATGCTATGTACCCGAGAAATGTTTTAAAAATGTATGATTATTTTGAAATTCACAAGTTGATTATTAATAGTCTGACCCATTTCAATACAATTTTAAAAAAGAGGTTCATCTCATTTCGCCACGATGCAACGTATTGCAAATTGGCTGTGTCATTTAGTGACGGAGTGTCATGCAAATACTCCGGACTCACTTCTCAAGTGTTGAAGTGGGTATAGAAGCTGAATGTGTAACATTACACCCTCGATCTTACTCGCTACTTCGGTCCATTACTACTCTTCAACATTCTTATTTTCAGTTAGGAAATTTTCTTTTTTCTTACACTTTTACAGAAACACACTACCTCCATACAGCAGTGTGATGTTGATAAGTCCACTAAAGTCATGAAAGTAGGTTCTTTCTTTAATTGGTTTTATGTAATGTTTTCATGAGATCGCAAAAGATTAGAAAGTTATAATTACAATAGTCCCATTGGCCTATGTCCAGGTGAAATTCTCATCCAAAGGTGAAATACATGTATGTAAATTTATTTGAAACGAACACGATGAATGAATATGTATTTATATGAACTATATTACATGGTGTCCACATTCGAAGAGGTCTAAATAATATGTTCTTTTACATCGTCATTAATTTAAATTTGAATTGTCTTTGCATACTTCTATATATAAATGATTATAAATATAATGTAGCCAGAAATAAAGTTACCTGAAAGACAATCACCATCATGTATGGGAATTCGATTCAATCCAGTGTTGCCCAACTGATAATTCGGGGAAAGTTTATGAGCAACGCTTAGGAATATTTCGACTTTTCAAAATTCAGTTACAACGAACCTAATGACTTTTACATTTTATATAACAACACATGTATTTATTAGGTCGAAAGGAAAGAGAGGACATAACAATAAAAACAATTGTAATGAACGTTACTAAGGGTGGTATCTCACTTCGCGGAGACATCTCCGCGACAGAATAGAACATTTCGTCTCCGCGACGGATAAAAACTATTATAGATGTCTCCCATATCGCGGAGACGTCTCTAACATGTCTAATACTTTTTATCCGTAGCGGAGACGAAATTTTCTATTCTGTCGCTGAGAAGTCTCCACGAAGTGAGTTACCACCCTTATATAGCGCATATCACAAACATAAGAATGTCCCTATGCACTTAAAAAGAAAAGATGGCAGTACAAAAGAGTATGATCAGGTACAAAAGTATGAAGTATAAGGTATAAAATGATCAAGGAAAATAAAAGAGGGAAAAAAAGAAAGAAAGATAAATCATGGAGACTGATGATAGGACGAGTGAGAGAGTGAGTAAAATAGAGAGACAGAAAGAGAGACAGAGGGATAGAGAGAGATAGAGAGAGAGAGAGAGAGAGAGAGAGAGAGGTGGGGGGGGGGGGGGGGGGGGGTTCGTAAATATGAAATATGTTGAGATATGTGAGACTACTTTGGAACTACACACTAAGAAATAGAGGTTCAACTTAGCACCTTGAAGGGTGCACAGCTTTGTCGCTATACCTATACCCCTAAGGGTGCAAGTGTGCACCCCAACGATGGGGTGCAAACTTGCACCCCATGAGAGGGTGCAAACTTGCACCCCTAGGGTGCAATATTACACCTTTTGGGGTGCAACTCTACACCCCTTTTGCATTTCCTACTGAACTTATGGGTGTGAATGCACCCTTTAGGGTTCAATTCTGCACCCAAGGGGTGCAGCCATGCACCCTGTCGGGTGCAAATCTGCACCCAAAGGGTGCAAAGACACACCTCTATGGTTCCAGAGTGCACCCCTAAGGTTCAATTCTGGACCCAAGGGGTGCAATCCTGAACCCTATTGGGTGCAAAGATGTACTTATGGGGTTCAAGATTGCACCCCTAAGGTTCAATTCAGCACCCATGGGGTGCAATCCTGAACCCTATTGGGTGCAAAGATGCACCTATAGGGTTCAAGATTGCACCCCTAAGGTTCAATTCTGCACCATATGGGTGCAGCTTTGCACCCTATACGATGCAGGATTTCTCTTCTCGGGTGCAGAATTGAACCTTAGGGGTGCAATCTTGCACCCCTAAGGTTCGGTTTTGCACCCAAGGGGAGCAATCCTGAACCCTATTGGGTGCAAAGATGTACTTATGGGGTTCAAGATTGCACCCCTAAGGTTCAATTCAGCACCCATGGGGTACAGTCCTGAACCCTATTGGGTGCAAAGATGCACCTATAGGGTTCCAGATTACACCCCTAAGGTTCAATTCTGCACCATATACGGTGCAGGATTTCACCTCTCGGGTGCAGAATTGAGCCTTATGGGTGCAAACTTGAACTCTTTTGGGTGCTAAGATGCACCTATAGGGTTCAAGATTGCACCCCTATGGTTCAATTCTGCACCTGAGAGGTGCAATCCTACACCATATTGAGTGCAAAGGGGGTTGCCAAAAAAAAAAAAAAAGTTACACCTACAGGGTCGAATATTGCACCTTGCGGCCAGTCATGGGTGCTACAACAGAAACATACACTCAACCTGATGCACATACCCCATGCACACCTATACACGCTTATAGTCCAACCAGTATGCACATACAAATCACTTTACGCATAATATTGTGTCTAGAAAGATAACGTATAATAAACCTGGAATTTAGTGAACTTCATCAAGTTATTACTTTAATTTCCCGCTCTAATTCGTATAATATTTATATATTCCAGTCATTTCACTGTAAATTATACATACAAAAATTGAAATAGTTACAATATGCTTAATAACATAACTTATTTGAAGGCCTGCTGTTTCAATAATAATATTAAAGAACTCATTTATTTGTCATGACTATAATAAATTTAAAACGACAAGAAAATAAACAGGCTTGTTGCTGTACAAAAAAAAAAAAAAAGGGGGAAAAAAAAAAAAGAAAGAAAGAAATTAAACTGTTCTACATTAGAAGCTACTACTTTATGACACTCAAATTTGTTACCTATATTTCTATGGCACATATGAATACTATGTTTACAAAAGGGCATTACATTGTACATAGTCTCTATAGCAATCAACGCAATGTTTTTGAAAATGCATACAGTATAAATGTCACCATCGTGGAATATAATGCTTTTAGCCTATGTAAGTTAAGCATTAATTCATCTAAGCACAAAGTCATGGATAAATACAAGGAAGAATATACAAGGTATTAATGTAAAACAGTTTAGGATTAAGACAACATTATATACAACAATTTAATATTACGGTAAAAGCATAACTAAATTGGGCAACAATTTTTTATTCAACATTATTTTGGCACCCTTCCAACCGGAAGTTAAATGTCAGTCAAAAGTCAAAGTTAGCCATACATTGTCATTTTTAGATAACTAGTATAACATCTAACTACATGAAGTCATGTATATCATGAACCATTACCCGCAAAACGTATTGCATCATAGCTAGAAATATATGCATTTTTTCTATTTGCAAGTCTTTTGTATGTTGTTTTATTTAGTTCATAACGTGAGTATTGTCGACCACATTGGTTTTTTCTGAAAGGGTAGAATTCTTCCTTTTCACTCCTGAGAGCGGTTAATGACCAGACCTCGTCATTTCTGAAAGAAAAGGGGAGACAAAAGAACAAGCGCTCAAAAATAAAATTTGATGAGATGAGGATTATCAGTCAATGAAATCATAATACATGTTTCACATTTCTCCTAAAGTTTTTAGATTTCGTTTATACATTTTTTCTTCTTCAAATGAATAATCGCCAAAAGATACCGGTACAATGGAAAACAAAACAAAACAAACCAACATCCCAAAAAGAAAGATTCTCAAACGTAAAGGAGTTTACGCCGTTGGGATATTAAATAGACAAATATTTTTATTCATTTGTCTCCAACGGTAACCATGTTGGTATAAGCACACGCAACTGCTGTGTGATAAATTTGAAACCAGACAGCTATGAAAAAAATCATAGGCTGCCCGGGCGGGATTCGAACCCACGACCTGTGGATTGCTAGACCACTGTCATTACCGCTAGACCACCGGAGTGCCCTTGGCGGTGAAGGTTCAAACTATCCCATATACATGAATATCAAACGTAAAGGAGTTTACGCCGTTGGGATATTAAATAGACAAATAATTTTATTCATTTGTCTCCAACGGTAACCATGTTGGTATAAGCACAAAGATTCTTTCGCGCCATTGCAGTGCTGGACCATTCTTACTCACGTGTGTGACCGAAATTATGCAAAATCTTGACTTTAATTGGCTATAACTCTAACAATTTTAAAAATATACTGATTTAATGTTTATATCATGCTAATATATTTTGTTGGCTATCATTTGTAAATATTTTTTGATATTTACAATATGCATGTTCAAGGTCAGAGGTCAAAAGAAGTGGGTCACGTGTGTGACTTCACAGAACGGCATGATTTTGAAAGTTCAATTTCATTTTGAAATTCCTGTGAATTTTAAAATGATGAAATGTTTTTATTGCTGTGAGATATGCATTATGGACCTGTTAACCAAAAAATACCACGGGATAGGAGTCATCTCTGAAATTTCTTTTTTAATATATTATTTTATATCGTGATGTCGGGTCACGTGTGTGACATTTTAGTGGGTCACGTGTGTGACCTATGGCAAATTGTACAGAAAAATGAATATATTATGTATTATGCAATAAATGTACATTTCGAGCAATTACTATATCCGCTGTGGTAAAAAAATTTATGAACTCAACCCTAGTCAGTCAATGGGGTGTTTTGGTAGCTGTCAAGACTGGGGGAGGGGCGGGTAGGGACGGGGGGCCATGATGCCCCCTATAAGATCTTGGCTGCTGATCGCGCGAGCGCGCCGAAAATTTGCACGATGGTAGTGTGTGATGTAACTACAAGAAAGCGCTGTTAATTTTTCCATAATAATAATAATTTATTTTATATGAATTAATTATGCTAATTTACGCATTGTATGAAGTCATAATTTTTGTTCTAATTGACAAACTACAGCTTCTGGAAAGCTAATTTTGTGTTTGCATAATCTTTATAGGATTCCTAACAATTGTACTTGGAAAAAAAATTGATATCGAACCAAATTCCTTGTGTATTTTATTGTTTTATGAATTTCATATGTATTTCCTTGTTTTTTCGACCATTTGTTTTGTTTGTTTGTTCTTTTTGTTGTTGTTGTTTGTTTTTTCGCAAAAATTATTGCAGAACCATTTTGGAGCATAATAATACTAAAATAAATTAATTTCAGCCAATGAAAGTGAAAATAATCAGAATTTATGACCGCACCCACCCAGCGGGTCACGTGTGTGACCAATTTGTTTGCTAATTAATAATCAAATTAAAACTTGTCATGGATTCATATTTAGTGAGATGCAAGGTACATTAAATCTAGCTTTGAAGAAATAATTATAATAATACCAGAGCCATGGTTAAGACGGGGCATAAACTTTTTGTGTTTTCTGGTTACTTGTGTGTGACATTTTGAGGGCAATTAATTTCCAGGGTTGATTTTCTTAATATAATCAATTTAACAACATTATTTTTTGGGGTTAGATTAAAAGGAATAGAGGTAAATAATAATATAATGACAGTAATCAAAATAAGGAAGTCAGCATACCCATTCCAGTCAGGGTTTAAAAAAAAAGATATTTTATCTACCGTTTTTCCATTTAATCATCATTTATGTTAATTTATGCAAATGAGCATGAACAATTGCAAAAATCACGAAAAAACCTCAGTTCATGAAACTTCAGACATTGCTCTATTTGAATATGCAGCTTAAAATCAAAAAGCAAAAATTTATTTGTCCCCAAAAGGTTCACTTTTCAAAGAATGGCCGAATAGCCTGGTCCCTCTTTTTTAAGGCATGACCATAGTTGGTCACACACGTGACCCGTGGGTCACGTGTGTGACCAATTTCAAAGTTAATTTATAACTAAATTAAAAGCTGTCATGGCTTAATATTTGGTGAGATGCAAGGCACATTATATCTAGCTTTGGAGAAAAAATTGTAATAATAATAGAACCATGGTTTTCGGGGGGCGTTAACTTTTCGTGTTTTGGGGTCAAGTGTGTGACATTTGATGGCAATTAATTTCTTTAGTTAATTATCTTAAAACAATCAATTTAACACCATTATTTTTCATTTACATTTAAAGGAATGAAGTTAAAAAAGGGTATCATGACAATAATCAAAGTAAGGAGACCAGCATATACAATCAAGTCAGGGTCAAAGAAATGATATTTTACGTACCTTTTTTCTATTCAAATTTTTTGCATGTTAATTTATGCAAATGAGCATGAAAAAATTTGTAAAATTAAGATAAAAAATGCATTTCATGAAACTTCAGACAATGCTCTATATGAATGTGCAGCTTAAAAACAAAAAGGACAAACTTCATTTTTTCCAAAAAAGGTTCACTTTTCAAAGAATCACCCTGCTGCGTTGCTAAGGAGAATGCTCGCCAAAATCAGGGGTCGTGATTATGAAACAAAATATGTAATAAAAGAAGCAAATTTGGAGTGTTGCAGAAATTACAAACCGGCTTTGCAATACAAGACTTGATTTCCCTTGGCAACGGCAGAAAAAAAATTATCCTCTCTAGATCTTGGTGCTTTAATTTTCCATTGTACCGGTATGTTTTGGCAATTATTAATTTGCAAAAAGGTATAAACAAAACGTAACAGATATTTGAAACACAGTTTGTAATTTTATTCACTGATAATCCCATCCTCCAAAATTTCATTTTAGGGCCATTGTTCTTTTATCTCCCCTTTTGTTTAAGAATTTATCGGATCTGGTCATGCAGTGCTCTGTGGAATTACAAGGGGCAAGATACCTTTTGAGAATATACCAAAATGGTCGCCAACACACCGCTTTTTAATTAATAATTATAACATTTAAAACCTGTAAAATAGAAAATGCATCTAATTTACTTTTCAGCCATGTTGCAATAGTTGTTGAGGGTGAGAGTAGGTGTACAATGTTTCGCTATGTCTATTTACAGTGGCGGATCCAAATAGGGGCGCAACAGGTATGGCCCCCTCTATTATTTTGAATTATTTGAAAACCACTCACTGAACCCCCTATTCTTTCAATTTTGGACTGCAACCCCCCCCCTTCCCTCCCCATTTTCAAATGCTATACCCACAGCGTCCATTCTTTAGTATATTTCGAAATAAGCAAATTGTCACGTTTTAAAATATCTTGTAAGAGCAATAACATTTTGTATGTTCAGAAACATTTGATGTAAAAAACAAAATAAGAATGCTGATTTGTGTAAAATGACAAAGCAATTTATAACAGATAATGACACATAGACCTAATGTAGGGTAAAACTTAGGAGCTGTAGGACAATAATATCTCTTGACACACATGAAGCTACAAATAAATTTTGTGGGTAAACTACCAAGATATAAAAAAAATTTCGTGGACATTTCAAACCAAATAATGTAAAAGGAATCAAAGGGGCAGCATCTTCGTGAATGTTGACGTCTTGATGATCAATGGATTCCTCTGGATGACTAGGGCTATAGGGGTTGGCAACACCGGCTCCTAAGATGTAAAAAAGACAAAGAAGATATTTTAAATAAATCACAATCAGAATTTGCTATTAGGGATATTAGTGCAATAAAAGACCTTTTTTAAGATGAGAAAACCTAACATTTTCACTGCAAATTTATTCCGGGGTACTTTCAGGAAGACACAAGGGGAAATGTGTTTCTTCTCCTTTTGAATCCCCCACGACTCCGAAAAAGTTCAGGAATTGAGTGAGTGAGTGATGATATTTATTTTCTTATATTTTCTTTCTTTCTTTTTTTTTATAACAGAAATAAAGGATTTCCCCATTTTGTGTGTGTGTGTATTTTTTTATTTTTAAAAATAATTTTTGTTACCTTATTGATGAAATCCTTCTCGTTAAACGTCAGTGGAATTGTCAGGTAACATGCAGCCATCAAATCTGTATAGTTAGTAATGAAAAATATATTTGTCTTATAAGTAAACAGATAAGGGTCAAGCCAGATTATGTACTACCAACATTTCTAGGCTTTCACTGGAATGCATGACCAACGCACTCAAACTATTAAAAAATGAATACTGACTTTATAGGCCTACATTTACAAATACAGTAAAACAAAAAAATGAATACTGACTTTATAGGCCAACATTTACAAATACAGTAAAAAAAAAAAAAAAAAAAAAAAAAAAAAAAAAAAAAAAAAAAAAAAAATTATAATAATAAAGATAGACACTAATATAATTACAATCAATTAACATGATTAACAATAAAATATGATCCACAGGCATGTACCTATCGTCAGAACTTGCACCTTTCCACTACAGCCTGCGCTATTTCAGAGTCTCTGGTGATCCATCCGTCACACCCTCCGGAGAGCCTCTGGATCCAAACAAAGACAATTATGCGATAAATATAAGATTTCAAACATCAAATATTGATAAAGTTGTACTCGTGTGCGGTCATCCAGCTTGCCTCGATATACATTTTCCACATTCCTATTTGTTGCTTGATTAGGCCCTTAAATTTGAGATATTTAAAGGCAATAAAGTGACCTAGTATTAGTAAGAGCACCATCTCAAGTCCTAATCTACTCAATCTTGCCCCCCCCCTTCCTTTAATCATGGAACACAACATTATTTGAGCAATGTAGTCTAATAAAATATATCAAATTGATCGATAACACATTTATTCGTTAAGTACTCAAAACCAAGAAGTGAAACAAGTGATTTTGTTCTCCTCAAAACATTTCAATTTCCCTTAGTGAGAATTGTTATAGTTTAATTTAGGAAATGTAATCTCAAAAGATATATTTTATTGTATATTAAATTTTATGAGACCAGCTTTTATAAAAGTGAGCTTATAAAAACCCATAACACCATCCACGTCAGGTCAGTCTCGCTTTAGATGATAATATTTTTGAAATATGAGGGATCAAACTTACTGTTAATAGCTTGGATTTAAAAAAAATGTCCGGTAATAGTCTCTCAGCCAATTGTACACTCGTCCCGATCCTGTCCATCTGCATGTATACACAAGCCATGATACAGGAAAAAATAAGGAGAATTCTACAAACACATCTTGATAATTGTGAGATGTTTGACAAGAAAATTGATCACTTACTCTCAGTTTTGTTGAATATGCATTTTACCGAAAATTGTATTTGAAATAGAAGAATAGTTAAAATTGAAATCTTATTTATTTTATTTTTATTTTTTTACTCATTCATTTGCTTTCTTTCTTTCTTTTTTCTTTTTTTTTTTAAACTCATTCTTTTGCTCATTTTTTTTTTCACTATTCCCTTTTCTCTCTTTTTGTACTTTGCTGTCAAAGTTGACAAATTCGATGGACCCTGCGAATTTTGACCTTTCCTGTGAGTTACAATATTCTATAATGGGTGAACTAGGTGACCTACTGAAACTAACTTCTCCCAAGAGTTGAACCATCGACATTCTTTTCCCTTGGCTTGTGTTCACATCTGCTATGTAGCCAAACACCCTCTTACTTGGGGCATGCTGCAATACAGGTAGTGTATAAGGTGTGTTCATACCCGACTTATTTAACGCCTGCTTTCTATACAGATATGCATGTAGCGATAATCTAATCATATTTGTATACATATTAATGTGAATTTGGGTGAATTGTATTCATCATTATTCAAACATTTATAGAAAAGTGGTTTTAGCTAGGAGGAAAGCAAAGGTTTTACGATTTAACAATCCTAGCTTAAGCTTCATTGTCTTTCTAAACAACAACAAAAAGATATCAACACCACAAAGACAAGTTCGCTAACAGTATATTAAAAAAAGACAGGACGAGCAAGGTCTTAACCAACATTTGAAATGCAATAATAATAATAATAATCGGTATGTTGGCATCAACGGAAATACAAATGAATAAAACACTCACACTACACCAAATCTACTCCCTCTTTCTCTTGCTCTCTATTTCTTGGTAATAGAATACAAATGAATAGTTGATATAACATACTGTATTATAACAGACATTATGAGATAATCATAATATTTCAATAACTCAAATAATGGTAAAATAGTGGATTTCTTACCTGTCAATAAGGATCACATGGAGAAGTCAGTACACAGGAAAATTTCAAAATGAATAGTGGTGACGATATCACTTGATAATGCTAGTGGACTCTTCCACTTTTCTGGGGGTGTGGCAGAGGTGTTATTCACTTTGGGGGTAATAGACATATAGTTTCTCTAATGATGAAATTAGTACTGGCAAAAATATAATAAAAGAAATTGGGTGCGATTTTCTGCCAGGTCTTACAAAAAAACAGCACTACAAGAGTGTTAAAACAAATTGACATCGAATTCCATAAAGTACCACACCCTTGAACTGAGTGAGATGGGCCACATTACGGTTAGAAAAGCCGCGAACATTAGTCTGAGTTATAGGCACTTTCAGACAAGAATGTCAAGTCAGTTGATAGTTTTCCATTAATATCCTTATAAAAAAATAGTTGATGGAACAATTTTTGCTTAAACAACTTATTTTATAACATGAAACCAAAATATATATGATTTTATTTAAAATATAATGAGTTAAATAAAATTTTATTTTCTGGCAGCCATCATGTGAGACTATAAAAGGGTGCAACTTTGCACCCCTGGTAGTGTGCACCCCTTGGCCGCAGTGCATGCACCCCGTGGGGTGCAAAAGCACGTCCTTTGGGGTGCACACGTTCAGAAAAGACGGTGTGCACCCCTATGCACCCTTTTTGCACCCTTCCAGTTTTTAGTGTGTATATTGATATGTAATCGATGTTGAAGTAAAAGCGCGAGAAGTTAAACCACGTGTCTACCTGAAAGACCCCCTGCGGCTCATAAAACCGTATTAATATCAACTTGGCAGCTAATACAAAGGCCTGAAGCAAATTGCTGTTTTCAATTTTCCTCTACCGATAAGCATTTCATCCCTAGGATATCATTTTCTGAGGAGGCTATATTGGGTACTTGTTTTTAAATTATACCTTTGTTTTTATTAAATAGAAACATTTGTTTCAATTTGGAACTGACCCAGATCCATCTATCAACTTGAAAAAAAGAAAAGAAAAATAATGTTTTCGCAACTTTCTTTTTCGTTTACATGGTTAAAGCACAAGGAAAGGACTTTGAAATTACTGAAACTGTGGCATCATTGGATAGAATTGATGTCCAAGATAAATAAAGAATCAGGGCAAGAAAGAAAAAGAGAGAAAGAGAGAGAGAGAGAGAGAGAGAGAGAGAGAGAGAGGGGGGGGGGGGGGGGGAGAAAATTGTATTTATTGATTTATTCAATGTGTACATGAATACATGACGTAGAACATAGGAAATGTGGTAGGGAGGGGATCCATCGAGTAGGAGTACTTAAAAACAAACAGAAGCAATCCCATTTTTATACACTCTAATTAATTATTATAGTAAATTGCCGGCAACTCTGCTGCACGATAATTTACTGTAATTTCTTTTCTTTTCTTTATTTTTTACATTAAGGTACTTACAACTGTAAATTACTGTAAAATCCTACTAGCTATAGGAAAATACCACGGAATATGTTGTTATTTACCTTTGCAGTCGAGTTGCCGTTAATATAATGAAGAAAAGAAAAGAAAAGAAGAAGAAGGAAAAAAAAAGAGCATGTCAAAAAAAAAAAAAAAAAAAAAGATCTCAAAACTTCCACATCTTCAGTAGATAGTGCGCTGTTGATCAGCAACCTGTAATACCGACTGATCGAACATTTGAAACAACCATTGTGATTGATTTAGAGAAAGACTTTTATGGAATGACTGCGTGCAAGTAGGACCTTGATTGGCTACTATCAATTTATAAATGATCGTAATTTTATGTAGCAGGATAGTATAATATATCAAAGTAATTTTGTTAAAAAACGGTCATATTTTAGGGGATTGGAGTCAGGATTAGGTGTATTGTATCAGTGATACTCGTCTTTTATCATCATAGCCTAACATTCATTTAAAAAAAAATATATTTCATGCTGCAAATTAAATTTTATTTTTGTTTGAATGTTGCATGTTTTTAATGAATGGAACACAATACAATCCTCTCCTGCAGTTAATCTTCGGGTATAAAACCACTATCTCATCCGTTTCTTCCTTTTATGCGATAAAATAACCAAACAATAATATTGCAAGGAAAAAGTGGATTTGAGCCAGAATATAATATTAACCAAATTTTCAATTTACTGCCTAAAAGACTGATATCCATATATTTAGAAAAAAGATATGGACAATATAGGTGATCATGATGTTGCGGCAGATAAAATACATACATGTTTATTACAATATACTATACTATAAACCATTATAATATATAATTTGTGTAGGCATTTTGTTAGAAATGTGTGTTTCTGGCGTTGAACATGGCGGCGCAACGGAGGTATAGATATCGACGAGCAAATGTCAAATCACATGTCTCGTCATGGTCGTATTGCACAAAGTTCAATAAAACTCTCATCCGTATGGTGTTCGATGTCAGACATGATTACGGATTGATTGGTTGAGCAACGGATTGTTTCTATTTGAAGAATTTCATTGATCGTCATCAATTTAGAGAGAAATGTGGCTGAAATGGGCTGGTTTCAAAATGTCTTTGTCAAATTCACTTTCGTAGGACATTGATAACTTGGAAAGGATATAGGGTAATAGTGGTAGGTATTACATACCGGATATACTGTACATGCGAAGCATGCACTCACTTCACCCCCACTCTCTATCTCTTTCGCTCTATCTCTCTCTTTTCTTCTCCCTTTCTCTACCTTGCTGTCTTTCTTTCCCTCTTTCTCTCCCTCCAGATTTTTATTAATAGTCGCTTTCCTCTTCTATCAGCATCCCTTTATCCATTTCTTCTCCTAAATTACATTTAAAAATGTCTTTATATTCGCCAGTAGGATGTCTGTCTGTCCGTATCTTTCCTCTTCTCATCCCCCCTCTCTCTAAACATTGTGTTCCCTCTTTCCCCCCTCTCACTCTCCCTCCCTCCGTATTTATATCACCTTATCTTCACTGCATCAGCGTACACTTATGGTCGCGGATCCGCAGGGGCTAGGGGGGGGGGGGCTGCAGCCCTCCACTTTTTTTTTCCAGCAAACGTGTACAAAAACGCGAAAATGACCATAGGTTTTGTTTTTGAGCCTGTTCAGCCCCTCCACTGTCAGCTCAGCCCCTCCACTTTCAAAAACGCTCCGCGGCCCCTGCACTTCTCCGTTTTGATTCTTTCTGGATCTTTGTATTTCTATCTTTTTTTTTTGTTCTTTCTGTTGAAGTCTCTTTGTGATATTCCACCATTCCCCTTTATTTGTCACTCTCCTCATCTCACCCTCTCTCATACACACCGTCACCCACTCACTCAATCAATCCCTTATTTCACTTCCGGGGCCATGACCTCTTCTTCGCCTAGATGTAATTTTCACGGTCAGACTTTGATTATCAGATCGTGATTATCATTGATAAAATCCAATTTGTGGCAAATAATTTGACCTTGTGACTATGGCAATGATACTGAAATACGAAACTGAAAAATTAATCGTATCTAAAAAATCTCTCGAGAACAATGATCATAACCTATGATTTAATTGTCGGAATATTTTCACTTTATCATACCAGCGTACGATGTATCCTCTTCACTAATGAGGGAACGATCTCTTTTCAATTATTCTTATAATTGCTTTTGAATTGACATATCCATTTCTTGCATTGCGGCAATGGAATCCAAAATTTCTTGGAATCTTTGAAATATTTTCATGATAGCAGATCTGATGGATAAGATCTGCATGGTCTCTTTCTTTGTTTTAAATGTTTCTTTTTCTTAATCGTTTTCCCTTCATCTTTATCATGTTTATCTTTGTACAAATGACTTGATATATCTTTGTTAACTCATTGTATCACATTATATGATCGTTCGAAGAAGGTACGTAATCGTATTGAAAATTATTATCATCACATTTTCAAGTGATTATTTTTATAAAGTTAACCCCATATTTTTCCTCTTACACAATGGAGATATCTGTATATGTTTCTAGGGGCACGACCTCTGCCCATTTTTAAAATGCTACATTGATCTCACTTTCCTCTCCCCCTCATCCGATCCTTTGCTCTCACCTAAATTTTCCTTTTCGTTCTTCTTCTCCTGCTTCTTCTTCTTTCTCTACTTTAATTGTCTATGGTATTCTATATTTGTTACCTCTATTTTGTTCTGGTATTTGTTTTGTTGTGTTTATGTTTTTTTTCTGCCTATCTTTAGGATGCTACAGGGATCTCACCTCCCCTTTTACCTCTTCCTTTCTTTTGCTTTCACCTGATTTCTCGCTCTCGTTCTTCCTCTTCTTCTTCTTTTTCTTCTTCTTCTTCTTTCTTTTTTGAATTAAACAAATAAATAATCGTATTCTATATTTGTAATCGGGTGTTCCCCCTGGTTTTTTTTTTGGTAGTATTTATGTTTTTTAGGGGACGACGACGGGGGGAGGGGGGGGGGGCACGTGCCCCGTCATTAACCAATTTCACTACGCCACTAGACAGACATCGTCTGTCATCACGTCACCATTCAGACACGTTCATGGTTCTCTGAGTCTTCTTGACCTTCGAGTGCTTAAGACTACTCCGTATCGACTTTCAGTCATCACCCAACCCCTCAATGCACTCCTCAATGCATTGCCCTGGAAGTTTATATGCAGCATGTATGCCTTGGTGGAGAATGCTGACAACCAGGTGTTGGTGATTGTGACCGGGGTCGCGTAGGACGGGTACTGCAAATACAACCGGAAAATTATCATTATGGGACTGAGGAAACAATATTTGTCAAACAATGGGTCAATTTATAGTACGATATAGGGTACATGCAGGTAATATGGGCCAGCAGGTAATATGGGCCACCTGAAGCAAATCATGTCGTGACCGTCAACCGATGACCGGTGACCGGTGTGAGCACCATAATGTTGTTCATATGAACTGTATACGAAAATATATCGTCGTGAGAGCATCTGATGCCGAAATTTCTCAGAGAAAATTGCTGAAAACCAACAAGGTAGGTAAAACTTACGGCATTTTTTTACCCTGATGTAAAATTTGATATTTCACAGAATGTAATGGTGAAAGAGTGTTTGAGGGGGTAACCTCAATTGTTTTGTATATTTAGTAAGCTTATAGTTTCATTTTGATCATACTAGCGTGTACAGGTCATTTTGTTTTAGTGAAGGGGTGCAATGTGGCATTGAATGCTTGCCTGACACAGCAACATTAGTGCAGGTAATATGGGACATTCAAAATGGCGGAAATGATTCTGGTACTTAGTATTGGGATGAGGCATCAATCTCTTAGCTACGATTTTTTTTGGGTATATTCACAGTATATAATTAATATAAATAACTTATTGTAGGCCTATTGACTTGAATACTGAAAATAATATTTGAATAATATTTAAAAAGGATATAATATACAAAATACATAACAATGAAATATATAGTCAAAGGATTTACTGAAGGGTCTTATAATTTCAAATTATCTTAAGTTAATTAATTTCAACATTTAGCAAATTCCAAGACTGGTAAGAGTCACTGTAGTTTTTAAAACATACCTAATGCGGCGGTCACAACTCGTCGTAGGCTACGGGGCACGTGCCATCGACGTAGCCTGCGATGCATGTGCAATGCACGCACAGGTCCTGGTTAACTTCGCGATTCCTGCGTTTCTATAGTAATGCGGCGGTCACAACTCGCCGTCCATCGACGTGCAACTCCTACGACGGATTCCGTAGAAAATTCGTACAGCGTTTGCACGATTTTTTCAGACACGCACGTCGATGGTACAACTCTTTGAAGATTATTCGACATGTCCAATAAATTGCGATTGGATTCTACGATCGACTGCATTGCACGATGCAGGCACATCGCACGCACCTCCACGTGCCTGCATGGCAAGTGCTTGAATGTCAATCGTGCGATTCTGGTGGGTGTTTGATGTTAAAAATTAACGCACGTTTGATGCACAATCAATTGCACAGGCAATGTAGTGCATGTACGAAGTGGGCAAGACAGACGCAAAGACCCTACAGTCGTCTTGCCTTCAACGCGCGTCACAAGTGCCTTCATCTTGCGTCGCAGGCAAGTTTCAGACTTCATTGAATTATGGTTGCCCACTATGATTATGTAACTTGCAACAAAAAATAAACAATAGTCCTGTGTCGAATTTGAAGGAAAGAGAATGAGAACAAAAATATTAGGCCAATTTTGCATGGGGGGGGAAATTGAAATTAATATTATACCTCAGGCCTCAAATATAGTGTTGTAATAATGTGAATTTTCTGCATGCATGTAATAGTGGGGTTTGTTATGTCATTATCCGTGATATTTGGGTGGATTGGCTTGTAGAGGGTCCCGCTCATCCAAAACTGATGGGGTTCAATTTTTCAAGATCTCTCCATCATTTCTTATTGGGCCTTTTGGGGCGCCATTTTGGCCTAATATATGATTTTTGGTGTCTTCCTCCCTAATTCAAAATTATTTCCGCCAATTTCACTGTTAAGTTGTCCAGAATTTCAAAGAATTCATACGGAATAATATTGCACCATCAAAATTTACTTTCTTCACAGTTTAGGGGTCCCAAATGACAAAAGACTGTGAAAAAGAAGGCGTAAGTATAAAATGAGAAAAATGTGGCGTTTTTATTTTATTTCAAGTTAGGATGTCAAAAAAAATTAGTTGAAATGGTATTAACAATTGGAATAAATGAAGAACAATTGTCACATACCATTTAGATGGCTATTCCAACCTTTAAAGGTAAAAATATACCCCAATTTAGTCTTTTATCAGATGTAAACGTTACTTTGACAACAGATGGCGACAAACATATTTATAATGTTTTTTAAAAAATACTCTTAAATATCAACGTCTGGTCACTTAAATGCATGGATAATTCAAAAATAGATAAAAGTTTTGAACTGGAGTACTTTACAAATAATGTTTACTAAAATCGCAGGTTTTGTTTTGTTACAAATGGTATTTGCCGCCCTACACTCATCGCCTGCTTGAAATTTCACATAAAAATAACAGGGACGTGGACACTATTTCTTTCATTAAGATGCTACGCGCCAGTGGCAGATCCAGGCGGGGGCGCAGGGGACGCACACCCCAATAATTTTAAAACCAACTCATTGACTGTACATGTTAAATTTGAAATTTTCCGGCTACGTCCCCTAATTTCTCAAATTTTTGGGATGAGCCCCAGTATTTTCTTTATCCTTGATCCGCCCGTTCTTGCATGTTAACTCGAAAAAGAAAAGACAAGAATTGGTTTAAAATAATTGTATCATCTTGTGCGCATGCCCGCTCCTCAAAATGAGCAAAGGAGGTGGGATTCCATCTGGATTTCTAGGCTGAACACCAACATAGGTATTGCCATAGCTCAGTCGGTAGAGTACCAGTCTAACAATCAGGAGGTCTTCGATTCGAATCCCCATGGAATCCTACTTTCTTGTGATGGGGTATGAAATAGAAAGAAAAAAATTTCACTGGGCCCCCTTGATCCGCACCGGACTATTGCTAACGCCAAAATACGAATAGTTGGGCTGTTTAGACATTAAATCGTGCGAGCTCGTAGAGGCGAGCAAATAATTTTATAAAAATATACCTTCTTATAACTTTGATAACAAATTGGAGGCAAGAAGGCTCAAGGATATGAAGTCCCTGCCCCCGAAATATAGCTGAGCCCCAACAAAGATAAAGTAAGGAACCCTCTGGTTTCTAAAAAATAATTAACTTAAAGGCATTCGAGCACGCAGGACGAGCTGAAAATAAAAGTCGTGATCTTGAGGATAGACCTGAAGAGTTATTTTATAGCAAATCGGTAGCAGGGAAAAGGGGCTCAGTAATATCGCAGCCTCCTACAAAGGGAGAGGGGGTTAAATGGCTGAGTCCTTTGTAAGGCTCAATGATAATGAAGACCCACCCCACAAACAACGGGGGTGTTCAAAGGCTGATACCCAATCCAGATAGTAGTGACCCTTTGATTCCTACAAAAACTAAACTGAACTTTAAAATTTGCAAAAGCGCAAAGTGGGCTATATATATAAAAGGATGTTATTTGAGAGATTTGAAATGTATCCGGGATGTTTCAAAACGAATTGGGAGGGGACAAGGAGGGAAGGGGCTCAATAATACCCATTCCCCCTCAAACATTGGGGTTCATAGTATTCAGCCCCAACCAAGACAGTCAAGGGGGGGGGGAGCTCAGACCCCTGCAGTATGTGGTATCTTTTTTAAAATGCAATTTAATCTTCCATGAGAGTGACCTACATGACCCCGAGTATACGTCATAAATATTCATATTAAAAAACAAAAGAAAAGTTTTCTCCTGCCACGTACAATCATCTTGCAATCGTTGTACGAGCACGCACCTTGCACGCACGACGATTGCACAGTGCCTGCACCTTCTCCGTACGTTTTTTCCTGCAAGTGACGTCATCACATTTGCAGAGAAATTGCAAGACGAACGTACGTGCAGGTACAAACGACGTACTTAGCAGGCACGACGAAGGTACCTGTCCTGCAACCAATTTTAAACCCGTAGGAGTCGCAGAAATTGGCCTGCATGCAACGCAGGCTACGTTGATGGCACGTGCCCCGTAGCCTACGACGAGTTGTGACCGCCGCATAAGGGTATTGTAAAAACTTCCTGCACGTCGTGCGTGCATTGTACCTTCGAGGTACCTCCGCTGCACGAATTTTCTACGAAATCCATCGTAGGGAGTTGCACGTCGATGGTACGGCGAGTTGTGACCGCCGCATTAGATACATGTGCCCATATTACCTGCACATGCAGGTAATATGGGCACTTTGGTAATGACGTCAACATTTGAATATTGCAGACAGGGGGGTTAGTGAAAATTGTTTTTCATCACAATAAAAGTTGGAGCAGTAGTTATTGATTCATATAAACAAAGATTAGACTGTGTGTCATTTCGCAATTTTATGCAAATTAGGCAAATGAGCTTAGGGTGCCCATATTACCTGCATGTACCCTACTATACAGAGGCAAGATGAAAAGAGGAAGGACCTACAGTCAGGTCTTACTGTGTAGGGGGTCGGGATGCATAAACATACAACAAAAAATTAACATATATATTTAATTGAAATATATGTAGGGATTCTGCAGATATGATCTTCATTGGAAGAACATTACACAACAATTTGAGGGTAATAATACAACAAATTGCAATCCCTTTAAAATTATACATTTTGACTTAAAATGGACCGGTTTCATCCGCTCGACTTTCCTTTAGTGCATCTATGCATTCAACCAATCATTCTAATTAATAATATTAATAATAAATTAACTCTCTTTTTTCCATTATAGTCATTATAATCATGATAATTAATAATACTAATCGACATAGTTAGTAAATGATTAGGGTAAATATTAAGCACTGCATACGAATTTGATGATGTGAGAATCGCGCACCTATAAAATGTAAGCAAAGAGAGTAAATCGTTTATTGCTAGTTACCATGGTAACCAATTTCAAATGGAGCTCACAAACTGATTGACATGACATGTGTATATAAAATGGTTAGTTTTTATGATCATTATTAGAGCGATTTTATGTGTTTGCTAATACGAAATCATGTTCTTTAGGCGTCAACAATGTCACGTGGGTCGTGTATGCAATGAGATGGGTTCATGCACAACTACCCCCTGGACAATTACCCCGGACGACTGTCCCCGCCAAAATCTACCCTCTATCTACTATCTATCTTAACCTTATTTCTCGGGGTAGTTGTCCTGATAGGCACGAGAGGACATTTTTTTCTAGAAGGAGTTTTTAGGGGAGGTATTGATCCATCTCACTTTTAGAAAATGAGATTAATATCGTTCCGATTAATATCTTGCGGAATGACACACCAAAGAAGTACCAAATTTTTAAACAACTCCATTCGAGCTTCTAAAAAAAAAAAAAAATAATAAAAAAAAATAAAGAGAGAGAGAGAGATAAAGAGGGAGAGAGATGGGCAATTCTTTGTTCCAGCGTGCTGAGTGTAAAGTACTCAGTGTTAAAATAAAAAAAGTGCAGCAAAAATAGCAAATGGTTTTGACATTGAATATTGAAAGTCATGGTACTCAAATAAATGATTCGATTTATTTTTATTCATACGCCCTTTGTAAAGTGAGTGTTTTTTGTGGAACACGTTGTATAGGAAATAAAAGAAACACTCTAAATGACATTGAGATTTTTCAGTTGGGTAGACACCTTACGCATCGGGATAGTAATATTTATGGAGGCGTGTTTGTTTAACAACATGAAAGTATATACACAACATAATTTTTTTTAGCTCAACCAGCTAGGTTTTCGCCAACCTTGACAAACAAGTTTTCCAACATGTCCAAAGTCGAGTAATGCGGCGGTCACAACTCGCCGTACCATCGACGTGCAACTCCCTCCGATGGATTCCGTAAAAAAAATCGTACAGCGGAGGTACCTTGCAGGTACAATGCATGTACGACGTACAGGAGGTTTTTACAATACCCTTACTACAGAAACGCAGGAATCGCAGACGAAGTTGACCCAAGACCTGTGCGTGCATTGTACATGCAACGCAGGCTACGTTGATGGCTCGTGCTCCGTAGCCTGCGACGAGTTGTGACTGCCGCATAAAATCATGTTTGCGCTTCGAGAAACCTGAGAGTGTCAAACACAATCTTTGGGTGAGAATGTCTGTCAAAAACGATGATCAGGCGTGAATCCGGAAAGTCAGATCAGAAGGGGAAAGGATTTTATTTTTTGACCTGAACAATGATTACAGCCCTCTAAGCGCAGCTCCGGAAGGGCGATGTTTAACTTTCAGACAAAAATGTTACCTTTTATCGATAAATAAGCCTTCGTCGCTATCAGGTTCGTGACTCTATCAGATGTGATTGCCCGAACTATATGATGTGAAGATTCACCTTTTCCAAACAGTGTGGACCCGAACAAAATTGATATTCTAGACATGCCAGAGGTAAAGTATGGAAGCTTTGATTGCTTGATTGATTTTACCTGACTGCTAATGCGGCGGTCATAACTCGCCGTACCTTCGACGTGCAACTCCCTACGATGGATTTCGTAGAAAACACGTGCAGCGCACGTACCCTGCAGTCATGTTGTATGTACGACATGTAGGAAGTTTTTACAATACCCTTACTACAGAAACGCAGGAATCGCAGAAATTGACCCACGACGGCTGAAACGTACATGCAACGCAGGCTACGTTGCATGCACGTGCCCCTTAGCCTACGGCGAGTTCTGACCGCCGCATAAGGAAGCAATTAATGCTTTAAGCGACCAGTGGACTTACAACTTAAGTCCTATCCGAGGGACTTGGTATTGGGGATTAATGCCTTACCAAAGGGCTTTAGTGCTTCGACGTGGTTTTCAACCAGGGATCTCCCCGTTGCGAGATCATCGCTCTACCAACTGAGTTATCACGTTTCATTGATTTGAAAATTATAATGGTGCCGTAGCTTATTTGCCGGTGGCGCTGATTACTGTACGAGATACTTCTTCGGTTCGGTACCCACGTATGTTCATAGCGGCAAGACTGAGCGGGTCGCCATGTTGAAAAGAATCAATGCACCTGAACAATGCCATGAACAACTGAACAATGCCATTACATGAACAATGCCGCACGCGCACGCCTAACCCTAATGAATATTCATGAAGCATAGTCCCACGCTATGTATTTTGTGTGTGTACTTAAACGACGATTTACAAGAAAGCACACAAAATACATCTTTGCCAAATATCACAGAAACATCGTAGATATACTTTTAAATAAGATACAAGATACAAGATAGCCACAAAAATTCAGAGAAGACGACGAACTGGGTTGAAAGTTAGAAGTTCCAAAAAAAAAAATCAAATTATGATAGTAGGCTTGCTTCAATTACGTAAATCATCAAATTAGTTTGTAATTGCCTTTGGAGCCTGATTACCTAAATTGTTTATATCGATGGAAGATTAATGGGAAAACGTCACCAAATTCGTAAGAAGAACATTTTAAATCTCATTAGATATTTTACTGAATTTTTTTAAATTTTAAATCAGCCTTGGAGTGAGACAACCTCGCATGACCTTGTTAGCATAATGATACATTGTCCCACATGATGTATTTTGTGTATGTAATTAAACGACGATTTACAAAAAAGCACACAAAATACATCTTTACCAAATATCACAGCAACATCGCATTATACTATCACATTAGATCCAAGATACAAGATAGTCGCATAAATTCAGAGAAGACGACAAATTGATGAAAGTTAAAATCAAATTATGATAGTAGCCTTGCTTCAATTACGTTAATTATGAAATGAGTTTTTAATTGCCTTTGGAGCCTGATTACCAAAATTGTTTATTCAGATGGAAATTTTAGGAGATAACATGACCAAATGCGTAAGTAGCACATTTTAAATCTCAATAGATATTTTACTGAAAGTTTTAAGAAATATTTTCAACCTTGGAGAAAGACAAAATGAGAAAATAATCAGCGGCCTCTTGCGCCCATGCCTATATTTGTGTCAACATGGCCCCGCCTTCAGTTCCCCCATTGGTTGTACATATAATAAACATACGTGTACCTGAATCTAATGCGTTGACATTGGCTTGCATCATCTGTGAAAGGCTGAGTGCCTAAAGTAATGCTATGACCATGATGACCGTCACGCGTGAAAAAGACAAAGAGAAGTCTTTTTTTTTCAGTACGGTGTTCTGGTTCAGGTACATGCATACCAATGCCAACAATTGCTATATCAAGTATTGCTGATTGAAAATATCAAAACCAAGAAAATCCTAGAGAAGCGCTAAAATGTTTGTCCGAAAAAAAGCTGGAAGCAAAAGAATTACCTTAATATCCCCAGATAATGCAACTGACGCTTGCAGAAATCCTAATTAAAAAGCAGGGTATACATCATTTGACGCTTTCTGACCACATTTAGCGAATTTATAGCTCAGAGCAATGTATTTAGTGACCGATTGATTTCTGAATAATTGATATATCCACAACATCAGACCAGCCTTAGGATACGATTAATTTCTACTGGTGGCACAAATGACTAGAGCGGCTTCTACTGGATGCATTAAAAAAAGAAAAGAAAAGGAAACCCAAGTTTGTTCAACAATAATTTCGGAAATATTATATTGGTGATTATGAAATTTATATCACTGGAAAGTGCAAGTCATTACCATTTTGATGGAACCTCTCTCAGCTCACTACTGTCACGCATCATTGAACCCCATTATTCTGAAAATGTCTAGCAAAATTGTGAATGGTTCACTTTCGTGCTTCCTGAGATTGGTTGCTTGAATATGCCTCAACAGAATTAGCCATTTTAGGTAAAGCATTCCAATGATTTGTAGAAACAGGGCTTTCATAAATGGGTTTGAAAGGCCCAATTATTTAGTCCATCAGGCTTATCAATCATCGTGGTATTTTCATGATGTTACAACTCACGACAGCCCACAAAACCTTCAGTTCACTGTGGATAATGTAAGTATAGCATGAAAGTACACCAATCACAATTTTGTGATAAATTTTCAGAACAATTATGCGTAACATAAATGAGAGAGGTATCATCAAAATAGTAATGAGTTATGATACAAACTTCATAATCCCCACTGTAATATTCTTGAAATCATTCATGATCAAACTTGGGTTTCCTTTTTATTGATACACCCGGTACAGTGCGTAAAAAAGGTGATATTCAATAATATTTTAGAGGGCCGAATATAAAAACTGCGTTTAGATTAAATCAAATCGTACATCGATTAAAACCCAATCAGTCATGGCATATAAATACACATTGTTTTACGTACTCTTTATACTACCTTGACTAGAGCGTGCGGTTGTCTCGTTTGGTTTAGGTAAATGTTAAGCGGGCCACCCATCCAAAATAATCGAAAAGGACTCTAAATTTGATAGTGAAGCTATTGTAATAAATTGCAGTAAATTCATTGATAACATGTCAATCGAATACCTTCAAAGGAAAGACACCTCCATCATTGATTTGACTTATTTAGTAGACACGTTGGCCTATTGCTGTCGAATCAAACCTTTCTCAGGGCAAGCCCTATCGTGCCCGGACCCTGGTCGACCCTGGCTTTTATTTCTACATACTTCGCCAATTCAGAACCGCTTGCATGGAAGGAGAGAAAACCAGTTTGAAGAGTTCCCAATTTCGAGTATTTCGGAAGGGAATACTCCCTGGATAGTCAAAATAAAAAGCTTTGGTTATTGTTGATCTGGATCTTTAAACATTTAATCGGTCTTTCATTATTAAAAAAATATTACAAATAAGTAAATTTAATACTCTTCACCTTCATTTAAAATTTACAGCGTGACACATGCATGCGATTGGAAAAGAGAGGAGTTAAAACAAAATTATATAACAAGGTAGACATATAGACTTGGAATACGTGCAATTTACACTTTTACCTTTTATTGATACACACTGTATAGTTGCCTGTGGTCACATGGTTTTCAATCAAGGGAAAGATATGAGAAGATGAAAGCCAAGATGCTACAAGATGGAAGACATGATGATGACGATAGGGATAAAGGGGATAATAGGAACATAAATATAGCGCTCACCTGGGATGACAAAACAGAGACAAATTAGTGCCATGATCCAAACTTGATAGAATAGCAGTACACCTAAGGGTGGCTTCCTATAAACAGATTTAAACATATTCCAATAATAGAAGAAAACAGTTAATGTATAGCCCATTTTGTATGGTTTCTGAGAAGAGAGAAGAGGTCAGAGATTCGAGGTTGATTGGAGAAGTAATTGATAAAGTCTAACAAAGTTATGCTTATGATTATTTTGTAATAGTTAAAATGAAAGTTGATTTACTTGCGGCGTGTCATTGAATTTATCGCCAATTCTCTACTCAAAACAACGATTTCTAAATGTTTTTTTTTTAATTAAAAAAAAAAAAAAAAAAAAATGTACTGTTTCGATCTGCAAGGTTTCGATTCCAAGAATGATGTCACATTTGCTCTCATTCCGGACAGAAGGACTGTTGTGATATGTGTCTTTAAAAAAAAAAGGGATAAAAAGTGTTTAAAAAACTTTTTATACTGCTTAAACGTATATAGTTTTGCTAAAAATACTTAGCCCTGTCATCTTGGAAAGAGATTCAACCTTTAATTAAAAGTAGGGGAGACCGGGTATGGAAGTTACACGGGTCAGTTGTTACAGTTCTCAGTGTGCTAAGTTGGAACAAGAGAGTTCGGCTAACTGGCATCTATTATACAGCTTAAACATAGCTGTGATGACACTACCGGTCGTGAAGTTTCTCCGTTGTTTTATTAAAAAGTAAATCAACAAAAACCATTTTTTACAGTTCTAAGTGAATTTTGACAAAAATTAAAATTTGTAATAGTTTTACAACTGAAGGCACATGATGATGTCTTGTATTGTGAATATAGTACATGTTATGTCACTAATATACCCCTAAGCCATGCCCTGTAATTCTGCCTAATGGCTTTGCTACGGTTGATTTTATGTGTAAAATCACCCATGGGTAGGTTGTTACAAACAATCTACCCATGTCGATGTAACAAACCTACCCAATTACATTACACATGTAAAGTAATTCTGTTTCAATTTTCTGGTGTTAATATTTTGATATTTCTATTATTACTTTAGTCTATTTCTAGAGCCTAATTGATCTACTGTTAACGATACCAAGAACCGGAAAGTTGAAATAACAAAAGTATGGTATAATTTACACATTGTAACAAATTACCCCTTATGTTTACATCTATCAGTGCGTATCAATAAAAACGGGACAGTTTTTGAAAGTCTGTCAAAATTTTGTTTCTAAATATATGATTCTATATTTTTGTATAATTCGTTAGAGTGTGAGATGCTGTATAGTCTTATCTTCACAATGCAATTTAAAAAATGAGTTTCGTTCTTGCTGAGTACACACAGACATTTTTGTCGGGGGCTCAAAAAACGGCTTGCGCACAAATGGAAAAATTGAGAATTACGATCATCAGACTTTCTAGTAATGAGCAGTCTTCCTCTTATTTTTTTTTTTTTATACTTTGCCATTTTTTTTCGAATTATGATTTGAAATTCACTTACAAAGCTATTGATTTACTTGAATTGTTTTGTTTGTTTTTCATTTAATATGTTATCGTTTTACAATAAATATTCCTTTAAACTTTTTTTGTCAACCCATAAGAAAGGGGATTTGTTGATTGATTTAATTGATTGTTTTTGATTGATTGATTGATTGATTGTGATACTTTGTTTATTTGTTTTGTTCATGCTTGAGCGAACACGGAAAGTTCTTGTCGAGGTTTAAAAAAAAAAAAAAAATAAATAACTAAATAAAACTTTGGTTAAATTCAAAGGATTTATTTCTGAATCATTATTCTGAATCAGGTACTCCCATTCGGATTGATTGTTACTTTCACTGTCAATAATTATGTTAGTCTTTTGAGTCGATTTCCTGTGATTCTCTCCAACGATTTAATCAATCATTTGAACAATCAATCAAAAGTAATCGATCAATCGATCAATCATTCAAAGAAACAAATGAATTAATCAAATGATCAATCATTCAAATAGTCAATCTATCAATCCTTCATTCAATCAATCGATCAATTAATAAATCAATCCATCAATCAAACAATCAATCAAACAAACGAAAAAACAAAGCAATCATTCAATCAAATAATCAACACAACCAACCAAATCCTCTGTCTTTGGTTGACAATTTTTTTTTTTTTTTTATTTTTTTTAGTTGAAGGAAATATTCAATGCAAAGATAAACATGTTAATATGTAAAAAACAAAAACAAAAAACAAAACACAAACAATTCATTAAATAAATAGCTTTGTAAGACATGATGTTCATAGCATAATTCGAAATAATGGCAAAGATAATAAAGGTGTAAGATAAGTCTGCTGATTTTCAAAAAGCTGATGATCGTAATCCTCATTTTTCTACCATTTTGTGCGCAAGCCTTTTTTGAGCCCCCGACAAAAACGTTCTTTTGTGCGCTCAAGCATGAACGAAACTTAATATTTTAAATAGCATTTGAAAGATAAGACTTCAGAGCATCTATTAACATCAATAATATTAGACATAGTATTTGAAACGAAATTTTGACAGACTTTTCAAAACTGCTCCGTTTTATTTGATACACCCTGTATAAGTAACAATCTACCCCGTATGGTTGTAACAACTTACCGCCGTATACGGGTAAGTTGTACAATAAAATTGTCTCATTAATAAGCTGTAGTTAATTAGTGTTTACAATGTTTCAATTCTAGGCCTCAGGTTTTACACATTAAAATAGGCTACTACATACCCAAAATGGAGTGCGTGAGTACTTTCATTAGAATTATATGGCCCAAAATGTGAATTTTGTAACGTCCATACCCGGTCTCCCCTATTCTTATACCGACTATAGACCACCAGAGTCAAAATACACTGTTGCCCATAAAGGTTGGATATTTTCTTTAGTGCTCCAGTAACACCATTTTGCTCCGGCTATAATTTCTTGAAGTTGTTTGTCCCCGCTTCCACTTATCGGGACCCTGGCTATATCTTGGACGTTCCCCCAACTATTTCAGGGGAAAGAAAAAACAAATAACTTTGTCAGCCCCCAAAATGCCTATTTTCGCAATTTTTTTGTCATTTTGGGGCCTCTTTTTGTTTACCCAGCTGACCAAGGCCCCCTCAATCCTACTCCCATGAAACGCGTCTAAAGTGTAGGGTTGTTATTGTTCTTTATGATAACTCAACCTTTAAGGTTAAAGGATTTCGTCCCTTGTCTAGGGGAAGGTCAAAGTTTATTTCGATAGTGGTTAAAAATTGATTTTATTCATTTTTACAACAGGGAAATTTCTATCATCCCAAAAATGTATGGTAGAATCTCTGCCAAAAATAAATCATAATGAAACGATAGACTCAAGTTACCATTTACAACCTTCACAATAAGGCTAAAACAAAATTTTGGGGAAATTATAATTATCAAGGGTTTATGGTAGTTTTTTATTTCCTTTGTTTTTACCATAAAGTTAGGGTAATATATTTCAATTTTTCACCAATCTCACTTTTTACTTCAACCCCTCCCCTAGACAAAAGACGAAAGCTTGTAATTTTAAAACTTAATTTAACGTAAAGAACAATATTAACCCTACACTTTAGACGCGTTTCGCGGGGTTAGGATTAAGGGAGCCTTGGTCAGCCGGGTAAACAAAAAGGGGCCCCAAAATGACAAAAATTGGCAAAAATGGGCATAGTGGGGGCTGACAACCCTTTTTTATTTTTCATTCTCCGGGAATAGTTGGGGAACATCCAAGACATAGCCAGGGTCCCGAAAAAGTGAAAGCGGGGACAATTAATTTCATGAAATTAAAGCCGGAGTAAACAGATGTTGGTGGAGCACGAAAAAAATATCCAACCTTTCTGACCAACAGTGTACTACTGGGATCATCTGATCATACAGTCATGGCAGTGTAAGTATTGTTGCGTGGTCATAAAATATGCTGAGTGGGAAACGATTTGTTCGCTATTCACGATACACCATTATAATCAGAATTCGGCACCTATTTGATAAAACCAATTCAACCAAAGAGACACTCAAGACATAATCCATGATCTCGATAGTGGTAATGCAAAATGACGTGTTTTTCTTCTTCCATTCCAAAGTGCTTATTCAACCAGTGGTTTTAGAGAACTTTTGCATCCTGATCACGTATGTTCGTCCTTGTATCTTGGTGGGGAAAGTGGGTGGGGCTAGTTGTTGGTGGGCAACGAAGCGTTCGTTAACTTCTTATCGTGTTGTTGTTCTCATGCTGTAATACGAGTTTGACAGCAAAATTAAAAAATTCACCGAAATACTCTAAAACCGGCAAAACGGTGAATATACACCTCTAATATGGATATTGGTGTATCAAATCAACCAATTCAACAATCAATTTGGAGATTTTTTGTTCAGTTTTATGCATTTTGAAAGCGTCATCAAAATGATCATCAAAATATAGAAATTATGTTAGCTTTTGTAAAATAATACTTTTTCAAATGTTGATTAGAAGTTTTCTGAACTGATGCCGTTGTTGTTGTAGACTACATGCTTGAGGTTGCATGCAATATAAAGATTTATGAAGCCTGATGGAACGAGGGAGAGAGTATAAATCTTGGAACACAATACGGAGGTCGCACTTTAATCAGTGTTCAATCCACTTAAATGTGTAAATCTGAAATATGAGTTTGATATCAGAGACACAAATCAATATGCAACTCCATCTTTATAATCAAGAGTTTACCTTCTAGTTTAGTCAATGACCTTGTTGTTTTCAGAGGATGGGCTGTATATTTCATGGGCTTTTTCAAAGAAAGTCTCATTGTCAGTAAACATCACCTTCAGTGTATATAGATTCTCTTTAGAAAGATAATCTTCTCATATACCACCTGATCCCATTTTGTTTCATTCATTATTTATATTTGTTTGAATTTTCCTTGTTGTCTCACAATTAGATTTGTTTTTCTCCCTCCACCTGGAGGGAGAATGAGGCGGGGTAAATCAAATAATCTTTTATCGGTGTTGCCGTTTTTCTCTGACCTTGTCTTGTCATCTCAGTAGCGGATCCATGATTTTGAAATACCGGGGGCGCATCCCGAAAATTTGAAGAAAAAGGGGGCACAGCGACAATTTTCTGACTTTAACATGTGCATGCAGTCAATGAGTGGTTTTCAAATATTATAGAGGGGCGCGCGTCCCCTGCGCCCGCCTGGATTCGCCACTGCATCTTATGACTATCATTAATTTGCTTGTGAACATAATCAAAGAAACATGTTAAGAGTTTAAAGCTCATGTATAGTTTTGGGAGAACAGATTTTTTGTTTTACTTCCATAGCAGAATAATATGAATTAATACCTCAAATAACCTCTGTGTACAAAATGATTTGTTATAAAATCCACTCTAAGACCTGAATTTAGTAACAAAACTGTGTAAATCGATCTGTTGTTGGGCCAAGCCTAAACCATGTAAACAGGATCACACTGGGGAGAGTGCAACGTGGAGTGGTTTGTGTGCAAAGTATATGCTATTGATACACAGACTGATACACACAGAATTCACCCACGCTAAATACCAATCAGCAGTGGTGTGGTATGCCCAGAGTTCTGGGGTGAGAGTGAAGGTAGTATGGCCTCATTTTGTTGACCATCTCTCCATGTTTATGCGAACTATAACATATCATGGAAAGACATATGTCTTTCCATGATATGTTATAGTTCGCATATTTGGTACATAGTTATATTGCTTGTCCATATATTGATATGTCATTGGAACAATATGAGGACAAGTTGAGTAATTTTTTTTTTCTTAAATGCAATTTTCTCTACCAAAACTATATTTGGGCTTTAAGGAGTAATGAAGATTATTTTCAGGTTTGCAATTTCGATTACAGCATTAGGTAGAAGAGTGATTTTTTAAAGATCCAAAAGGACGTTAAACAACCCCTTTAAGTTTTGGTTATTAATCGTATTTGAAGAAAACAATTCTAAATACAACTTGAATGGTTTGTCATGCTGAAGTATTTCAACTAACATTAATCAATTAGGAAAACGCTGTATGAACGAAACTTGCTGCATAAAGTCTAAAACAATTATAACGACATCATCTTGACTAATGATGCACTATTCTTAGCCCATCTACTTGTAGAACCACCATCGTTAGCCTAAGGCGACATATTCAACACCTGCATTAGACACTGCACATCAATTTCATCTCAGAACACTGCTTCATCATGCATCGTCTGATTAAATGAACACAATGCCAATGACCAACTGGTTATACGAACAAAAAGAGAAAAAGAGAGAAAAAAATCGTGAAAAAATTATGAAATTAATTGTTGGTAGACCGTCTTGTGATGCATTTGAATGTATAATTCATGCAACATGTTCCAAGCTTTTGTAGTTCCGTATACCCAAAATGAAAATGATGACATTAAAGCGTACACACCCAACACGACATGGCTTATGTAGTTTTTAAATAAACACAATGTTATTGACCTAATTGTTACACAACAATACACGTGTATGAAATTGAATACTTTGCCTAATGACAAAGAACGAAATTCACTTCTTATGATAATTTCAATAAATGTGTTGCTACACTGTACGTCTCCCACATTACGTGACGCATTCACTAATGGAAATCAAATGTCATTGACATCCTAAACATCACCAAATGCATTGAATATTATGATTTCTGTCTAATAAATTTTCATAATGATGTCAATTGTTGCCACAACGAAGAACTCTTAAAATTACGTGATATATTCACTTATAAAAACAAGTTTCCGTTTACTTGTCATTAATCTTGCCTTTTAACAAATAATTACATTCACCTCTATTAAAAGAAATTTTAAGAGAATGAAAGTTTCATTTATATAATACATTTGAACTTAATGTCAATCATATTGTTACTTTTGTGATTTATTTGGAAGAACGATTTGTACTTCAATTCAAAGTACGATTTGTATAAGTTTTTAGATAATGAAGTCATTGTTACAGTATTTTTTTTGTAATCAAAAGATAGAGCGCTTAGAAACATTATTATTAGGTATTAAGTGGTAAAAATGTTATGATTGTTATTATCAATATCATTTTTATTATTAATGTTATAATTGAATAGATTGTGATTATTATTTTTTTTATAGCTTATTCTCGTTGGTTGGTCGGCTTTGCTTGCTTTGGATGGTTGGTTGGGCATGTTATCATTAGCTGGATGGGCTTGTTTTGGTTGTTTGGATGGGCCTCTTTTTGGTTGGTTGGATGGGCTTGTTTTGGTTGGTTGGTTGGGCTTGTTCTGGTTGGTTGGTTGGCAGGGCTTTTTAGGCTGGTTGGATGGGCTTGTTTTTGGTTGGTTGGTTATGCTTGTTTTTGGTTGATTTGGATCAAGCTCGTTCGACTGTTTCTGATATTGACCAGTTTTGTAAAGGCGGAGGGACTGAATATTCAGGTCAAAGGAACATTGGGGAGGGGAACCTAACTTTTTAAGTATCCTGTCTTGGAACTCCTGCTGGATGTCTTCCTCAAGGAAGATCACGTTCAGGTCTTGAAGCCTCTCCCTCCTATATTGAGATAAACTTTTATTGAATAGATGATAAAACATTGATGAAAGGCATTTGCATGACTTTCTGGTATAAAAAACATACATGATATAAAGAATATAAATATCTATCTCTGTTCGATGTGTATAAGTACAGCGGCATGTATTGTAATGAAGATACTATCATAATAATTATATGAATATATTATTTTTTTATCAAATGATTATTGATTGAACAGTACTTACATTTGTACATATTTCGTTTCATTGTGGAATAATTCCACACCCTATACTCTGAAATGATTAACATTTCCTTTATCGAACCCATGCATCAATGCGATGATCATGCGATTATAATGGCGTGTGTTTGCAATGCAACAGTCTGATTAAAAGCAAGTCTAATTAACAGTTCGAGGGAAAAAGAGAGAGGGAGAGAGAGAAGAGAGAAAAGAGAAAGAAAGGGAGCAGTTTAGAATACATGTTTATTCTAGATTGATATAGAATATAGAGAGAGAGAGAGAGAGAGAGAGAGAGAGAGAGAGAGAGAGAGGGGGGGAGGGAGAGAGATGGAGAGAACGAAAAATAGACCTTTTTTTTGTGCATAAGTCAACTCTGAAGCTTGTCGGAATAACTAGAAGAGAAATAGAAATATAGATATAAAGATTTAGAAAGAGAGAGAAAGAGAAAGAGAGACGGAGAGAAAGAGATGGAGATAGGAAGAGCACGTGTTCAGACCACTTAATGTGTAAATCTGAATATGAGTTTGATATCAGAGACACAAATCAATATGCAACTCCATCTTTATAATCAAGAGTTTACCTTCTAGTTTAGTCAATGACCTTGTTGTTTTCAGAGGGATGGGCTGTATATTTACATGGGCTTTTTCAAAGGAAAGCCTCATTGTCAGTAAGACATCACCTTCCAGTGTATAAAGATTCTCTTTAGAAAAACATTTCTCATATACCACCTGATCCCATTTTGTTTCATTTCATATTTTATATTTGTTTGAATTTTTCCTTGATTGTCTCACACAATAGCATTTGTTTTTCTCCCTCCACCTGGGAGGGGGAGATGAGGCGGAGGTAAATCAAAATAATCTTTTATCGGTGTTGCCGTTTCTCTGACCTTGCTTGTCATCTCAGTAGCGGATCCATGATTTTGAAATACCGGGGGCGCATCCCGAAAAGAAGGAAAAAAGGGGCACAGCGACAATTTTCCTGACTTTTAACATGTGCATGCAGTCAATGAGTGGTTTTCAAATATATAGAGGGCGCGCGTCCCCTGCGCCCGCCTGGATTCGCCACTGCATCTATGACTATCATTTAATTTGCTTGTGAACATAATCAAAGAAAACATGTTAAGAGTTTAAAAGCTCATGTATAGTTTTGGCGAGAACAGATTTTTTTGTTTTACTTCCATAGCAGGAATAATATGAATTAATACCTCAAATAACCTCTGTGTACAAAATGATTTGTTATAAATCCACTCTAAGACCTGAATTTAGTAACAAAACTGTGTAAATCGATCTGTTGTTGGCCAAGCCTAAACCATGTAAAGGATCACACTGGGGATGAGTGCAACGTGGAGTTGGTTTGTGTGCAAAGTATATGCTATTGTAACACAGACTGATACACACAGAATTCACCCACGCTAAATACCAATCAGCAGTGGTGGTCGTTATGCCCAGAGTTCTGGGTGAGAGTGAAAGGTAGTATGGCCTCATTTTGTTGACCAATCTCTCCAGTTTATGCGAACTATAACATATCATGAAAGACATATGTCTTCTTGATATTTATAGTTCGCATATTTGGTACATAGTTACTTATTGCTTGTCCATATACTTGATATATGTCATTGGAACACTATGAAGGACAAGTTGAGTAATTTTTTTTTTTCTTAAATGCAATTTCATTCTACCAAAACATATATTGGGCTTTAAGGAGTAATGAAGATTATTTCAGGTTTGCAATTTTCGATTACAGCATTAGGTAGAAGAGTGATTTTTAAAGATCCAAAAAAAAGGACGTTAAACAACCCCTTTAAGTTTGGTTATTAATCGTATTTGAGAAAACAATTCTAAATACAACTTGAATGGTTGTCATGCTGAAGTATTTCACACTAAATTAATCATTTAGGAAAACCGCTGTATGAACGAAACTTGCCTGCAAAGTCTAAAACAATTATAACGGACATCATCTTGACTAATGATGCACTATTCCTAGCCCATTCTACTTGTAGAACCACCATCGTAGTCCTAAGCGACATATTCAACACCGCATTAGACACTGCACATCAATTTTTCATCTCAGAAACACTGCTTCATCTTGCATCGTCTGATTAAATTGAACACAACATGCCAATGACCAACTGTTTATACGAACAGAAAAGAGAAAAAAGAGAGAAAAAAATCGTGAAAAAAATATGAAAATAATGTTGGAGTAGACCGTCTTGTATGCATTTGAATGTATAATTCATGCAACATGTTCCAAGTTTTGTAGTTCCGTATACCCAAAATGAAAATATGACATTAAAGCGACACAACCCAACACGACATGGCTTATGTAGTTTTAATAAACACAATGTTATTGACCTAATTGTTACACCAACAATACACGTGTATGAAATTGAATACTTTGCCTAATGACAAAAAGAAATCACTTCTTATGATAATTTCAATAAATGTGTTGCTACACTGTACGTCTCCCACATTACGTGACGCACTTCACTAATGGAAATCAAATGTCATTACATCCTAAACACCCAAATGCATTGAATATTATGATTTGTCTAATAAAATTTCATAATGATGTCAATTGTTGCCACAACGAAGAAACTCTTAAAATTACGTGATATATTTCACTTTATAAAAACAAGTTTCCGTTACTTGTCATTAATTCTTGCCTTTTAACAAATAATTACATTCACCTCTATTAAAAGAAATTTAAGAGAATGAAAGTTTCATTTATATAATACATTTAACTTAATGTCAATCATATTGTTACTTTTGGATTATTTGGAAGAACGATTTGTACTTCAATTCCAAAGTACGATGTATAAGTTTTTAGATAATGAAGTCATTGTTACAGTATTTTTTGTAATCAAAAGATAGGCGCTTAGAAACATTATTATTAGGTATTAAGTGGTAAAAATGTTATGATTTTATTATCAATATCTTTATATAATGTTTAATTGAATTAGATTGTGATTATTATTTTTTTTATTAGCTTATTCTCTTGGTTGGTCGCTTTTGCTTGCTTTGGATTGGTTGACTGTTGGGCATGTTATCATTAGCTGGAGGCTTGTTTTGTGTTTGGATTGGGCCTCTTTTTTGGTTGGTTGGATGGCTTGTTTTGGTTGGTTGGTTGGGCTTGTTCTGGTTGGTTGGTGCAGGCTTTTAGGCTGGTTGGATGGCTTGTTTTTGGTTGGTGGTTATGCTGTTTTTGTGGTTGATTTGATCAAGCTCGTTCTGACTGTTCTGATATTGACCAGTTTTTGTAAAGGCGGAGGGACTGAATATTCAGGTCAAAGGAACATTGGAGGGGGAACTAACTTTTTAAGTATTCCTTCTTTGGAACTCCTGCTGGATGTCTTCCTCAAGGAAGATCACGTTCAGGCTTGAAGCCCTCCCTCTTTATTGAGATAAACTTTTATTGAATAGGATGATAACAATTGATGAAAGGCATTTGCATGACTTTCTGGTATAAAAAACATACATGTATAAAGAATATAAATATCTATCTCTGTTCGATGTGTTAAAGTACAGCGGCATGTATTGTAATGAAGATACTATCATTAATAATTATATGAATATATTATTTTTTATCAAATGATTATTGATGAACAGTATTAATTTGTACATATTTCGTTTCATGTGGAATAATTCCACACCCTATACTCTGAATGATTAACATTCCTTTATTCGAACCCATGCATCAATCGATGATCATGCGATTATAATGGCGTGTGTTGCAATGCAACAGTCTGATAAAAGCAAGTCTAATTAACAGTTCGAGGGAAAAAGAGAGAGGGGAGAGAGAGAGAGAAAAGAGAAAGAAAGGGGAGCAGGTTTAGAGATACATGTTAGTTTCTAATTGATATAGTATATAGAGATAAAGGGACAGTGAGAGAGAGAGAGAGAGAAGAGAGAGAGAGAGAGAGAGAAGAGAGGGGGGGAGGGAGAGTGATGGAGAGAACGAAAAATAGACTTTTTTTGTGCATAAGTCAACTCTGAAGCTTGTCGGAATAACTAGAAGAGAAATAGAAATATAGATATAAAGATTAGAAAGAGAGAGAAAGGAGAAAGAGAGACGCGAGAGAAAGAGATGGAATAGGAAGAGAGAAAGATAGAGAGAAGAGAAGAAAGAATAGAAAGCGAGATAAGAAGAAAGAGAGATAGCTAAATATATAGAGAGATAGAGAGAAAGAAAAAGAGAGACATTAC
>CALNVZ010000674.1:9390101-9420070 GCA_940671915.1 Paracentrotus lividus | reverse complement strand
GCATTAGATTGGTGATAAATCGAATAATCAAGTCAAGAGACACACTTCTTTTTTTGTTTCAATGTCCACTAACCCGTGGAATTGCCCTATACATGTGTCATTATGAATGGGTTTTAAAACACATCAATGTTCTATGTTACATACATAGAAATAAGAATAAACGGACAGAAAAATGTAAATGATGAAAAATGAAGAGAGAGAGAGAGAGAGAGAAGAAGAAGAAGAAGATTAGAGGACATATAGAGTAAAGAGTATAAAAAAAAGAAAAAAAGGGCCTGTAAAAAAAATGTAGACACCCCTACAAGAAAAAAAAAAAAAAAAAAAAAAAAAAAAAAAAAAAAAAAAAAAAAAAAAAAAAACCCTTAATAGGCTCTAATAGCATATCATTCATTGTAGGAAATAAGTTTATTCCAAAAATTTTGTTACAGTTTCATTTGATATATAATATCGTAATTCATGGCATTCATGGTTATAAAGAGGTAATCCCGTTATAAAAGCCCTCAACTTTTTATCCTTTTTCCTTTTTTCCAAAATTCAAGAGGAGCAATAACTAGCAATGTCATGAATATAACACTACGTAACCATAGTTACCGAATTTCATTAGTTTTCAATATTCTTAAGTTTAATCCTGAGATAATAAAGCCATAGATTTATGCCCAGATAATTGTATATGAATAACAGAGAAGGGGTATTTAGTTGGGATTACTGATTTATACAATCATGACAATGGAACAAAAGATACAAACTGACGTCATTGAAATACATCTACGGCAAACGTAAAAAGAAAAAAGAAAAAAAAATGAATTACTAGGAAAGGTCTGAATGAGACCTCATAACCTATGAGGTTATGTGTTTAATATGAAAACTGTAATGGAGTACATCTGAAGGTTATTATTCACAATAATGCGTACTCAATAACAAAAGTATGACAAGCATGATATTTGAGGTCAATGCACTTACCCAATTAAAATTGTAGACCTATAGCTTTTTTTTGTTTATTGACGCACGGAATAGATAATAATTTTTGATGGATTTATATTTCAGCACCATAAAAATGTAGGATGACTTAATGCTTTAAAAAAAATAAGTGAAGGTTATTATCCAGTATCTCATCATTATTGTTATTAATTAAATTTGAACTTGTCCTCTTAATAATGCTTGAATAGTATAATATTATGTAGAATTTTCGTATAGTCGAATGGTCTGGGCAGTCGACTGGGGACAGTCGTAGGTTCAATCCCCGATACGGTTCTTATGTTCTTTCATTTTATATAAACCATTGATTATCAGCCATTGTAAATTGGTAGATTTTAGAAGACTCATTGGAATGGAATTAGTGTGCCTTAATAGTGGTACTTCCCTTGATACAGGTTTGATACTAGTCACGAAGACGTCTCGGAGAAGACCCGGCGACGCGACAGTTTGATATTCCCGCGAATCACGAGACGTCATGACGTCTCGTGATTCGCGGGAATATCAAACTTGTTCATATCCATGAGATTTAAGGTTGGTCAGAATCGTCTCTCCATGAGACGTCCCCGCAAGTGAGATACCACCTTTCCTGGCTTCCATGATGCTAAAGTTATATGTTAGGATACATATTTATGAATTTAATAATGTGATTATGTACGCAAAATGGTCGCACAAATTAGTTCCAATGTAATTTGCAAAATTTGTAATTTCCGCGCTGAAATCAAGCCTAGAAATCAAATAAAATTACTGACTGTGCCCATTTTAGCTATCACAGGTAAATTTAATTCCGTATTAATTTCAATAACCCATATGAGGCAAGATACCTTTAATAAGATAAGTCGGCAAATCCTTTTGCACATTCTTTTATAGGCCCTAAGATTATTATGAATTGGAGCGTGTAACCAATTAAGATTTATACCTAACGTCATTAAACGCTACAAAGCAATAAACTGGTAGAAAAATGCAGGGAGACAGGCTTAAAAAGAGTTGAAAGTGAAGAAGAAGGCTTACGACAGATGATATTGAATAAATAGACATTTTTATGTAATTTAACCTCATAAGCTTCATGCGAATTACATTCATTACTTCAATTTTTGAAATATGATTTGATGGCATCTTTTGATATGTACGATCAAGAGAGGTATGATTTAATTACGGTACACTCTAGCGAAACGGACATGACATTCATAAATATTATTTGGTTGTTCGAAACATCTTGGAAGAAGGAGAAAATGTGCCTTTATTTCAAAGGGAGAAGGGAAGCTGAGGGGAAACAAGATATCCAAAAACAGCCATGGGGATGTTTCACAAAGCCGTTCGTAATGTTACGAATGACTTTGCGAATGATTGGTGATCAGTTCATGTGCGCTGAAAGATCCAGGATATGATTAGAATAACACCCAACACACGTTCTAGTCGTTCGTAATGTTATTCGTAACTTTACGAACAGACGACCGACTTTAAAAGTGAAACATCTTCCGGGTACACTTTTTTTCTCTCGCTGTCTCTCCAATGTTTGCAAAAGTATCAACAACATTCGGATACCTTTCGATAGATTCTATTTGAAGTAGATGGAAGTCTTTATTGCCCTTGTCTGGAACAGACAAGACACATAGACAGGAAGGAAGGAATAAGGAAACAATTGGAATAGGTGAAACTTCTTAAAGTAATTGTGTGTGCATGGCCGACGAATACCGTTGACCTATGTCATGTTTTTGTCAGCTAAACGCATACAACATATTTCATTGACACCTGTAAAAGAAACTTTAGAGCAAGCACCATCTCCTCATTCATGGTAATGTAATGCCGTGCCTGGTATGGCGTCGGTGTGGTGCTGGAATCGTTGGTGCGACTGATCTTGAACCCCATTATGAAGTACATTGATGTCGTTGGTTGGTCCACTCACAAACACTCCACTTAGAATCGTGGATGAACTCGCAGTGTTCTTGTCCCCTTTCACGGCACACTGCCCCCATCTTCTCGTTCTCAATCGGAACCATTTGCATTCTCCAGCATCCCTGCTCCTTCTTCTCCCTCCCCGCCTTTCCTCCATCGCCCTCCTCCTCCATCACCTCCTTTCTCGACATCTCAATTCTTGTTACCCTCTTCTCCATGCTTCATCTCCAAACTGATCTTCTGTTGAGAAGAAGAAGGACATATTGTAAGAAAATTTTGTATTCTAAGCACCTTTAAAAAAAAGGTGCTGACATTGGCACACCGGCAACCACTTTGTACGGTGTATATTTTGTGCCTAATAACTTCCACTGGTGTAACAAAACATATTTTAATCAAGAAGAGCTCAGTTCCAAAAGGTACTACATCCACTTTGGATGAAAATTGAGTTATTGATATGACACCATTATTCAGGTAGGTACCTTTCTTTGAACAAAACTTTGAAAAAAAAAATGAAAGCAACTATAAAAAAATGCACTTTCAAATTTCACTTTTCCATAGACGCCTGTAGAAAATATGGAAAACAAGTGCATTTTACTCAGAAGTAACAAAAGTGGATGTAGTACCTTTTGGAAATGACCTCTTCATTTTATTTTATTTTATGTCTACTTATATACAATTGTTTTGTATAAAAGTATTTCTAAAACAAGAGATTTACTGATTTAAGCGTGTGTGTGTGTATGTGTGTGAGATAGATAGATAGATAGATAGATAGAGACAGAGAGAGAGAGAGAGAGAGAGAGAGAATGGGAGAGATGGAAATAAAGAGATGGAGATAGATTGAGAGAGAGAGAAATAGAGAGAGAGAGAGAGCATGAAAGAGAGGGATGGGTATGAGAAGAGAAGAAAGAGCGACAGATAGAGAGAGAGAGAGAGGAGGGGGGGGGGAAGAGTTATAGATAATGAGAGAATAAGTGAGAAAGAAAGAGAGACACAGTGTGAATACATGGAAACTCATTTCCCCAAAAGATATCGATATCATGTCAGTGTAATCAGGGAATTGTGGTCACATGGTTAAAGTGGATTTGTAAGCCAGCATCTCTTGGAATTGTTTACCCGACCTGAATTAGTTAACTTTCCTCTATGTTACTAAATATTATAAAATGTACCTGAAGCAAATATGTTTTCTAATCAGCCAATTGCGGGAGTACTTCGAAGAGCAATGGCTAAGTTGTATTTCTCACAATTTTTTCCCCCGATGTAGACATATAATATTTGCATTCATTTATTATGCCATGTATACCTTTGTTAGTTGTCACTGTATCTGGTATCTTCAAGCTCGCAGATAGGTGTTATCCTATCTAAAAATCGCAAGGAAAGAGCAACTCTTGTAAAACTGAATATTTAAGGAGTTATGAATCTACGAAGATGTAACAAGTGTATTTGGGTTGAATGATAACATAACTGCCAGCTCATTGAACCAGCGGGCTCACAAGATGTGACTTGCTGCGGTGCGATTTTTCAAGAAAACTCTGATATTATTTGATACAAACATTCAAACAAGGAAATTCATACTGTCTAAAGTTGTGGGTATACCTATGAATACCAAAACTGAAATTCAAGGCCCATTCTCTGTATAAAATCAAATTGTTTCCATGCCGTGGTGACGTCACAGCGATCTTGCGATTTTAAGGTATTTTGACCTTTACTCCTAATTAAAGGCTCGCAGTGAAACAAAATTTCGATAACATTGTTCCTTTATAATTTTTACCTCCCATAAGATAACTTTGCATGTTTCAAATTTCGCATTAATAATGAAAACTACCATTTGTTTAAAAAATCGCATCGCAGCAAGTCGCACCGTGTAAGCCTGCCTTTATACGCTCTATTAAACTTTTGGTTGAACTAACAATTCATTATTTGATGTAAATATGAAAACAAAATTGATGCATATATAAATCATTGTAAATTACACAGAGATTTCAACTTAATGCAATATAGAGAAGAAGAAGAAAAAAACCAGATGTAGAAGTTATGGTTCACAAGAGTACAATCTTGGCATAAAACGGTGAAAATCCACTTTTTTAGGAGCATGTCAAATGAGAGGACATGTGTTTGGGTGGATTTTTAATTAATAAAGTGGGATTCAATATTAAAGACATTTCTACCCTTTAGTCGGAATGAAGTTGCCACTTTTTCTGATCACTTGATATGAATCCACCTTTTCAGAAATGTCCACTCTTTAGTCGGAGTGAAGATCTCGCTCTTTCCCGATCACTAGCGAGGAATCCAAACGTTTTGTGTATAGCCAGAACATGATTTCAACTTAAACTCTTCCCATATTCATTATCAATATCACAATGGTCAAATATTTAATGAACAGTAATACATTTTGATTTATTTTCCTTTGTTAATATTGATTAAATCATTAATAATAGGTCACACATATTCAATTACCGTGTCATATGCTGTTGATATGACTTGTGTGATAAATTATTGTTTGATATTTATGTAAAGCAGGAAAATCAGACTTTCTTCTGCAATTTTTTTCATCAAATTTGGTGTTTTAGTTTTTTGAGATATGACTAGTTTTCTACAATCAAGAAAAATCAATTTTTCGCACGCCGTCCCATGCCTTTGTGTATAGGTTTCGTATAATGGCCATCAAATGCTCAATTTCGAGTTGTTCCTCGTCGCACAAAATTTAGCATAACTTTTGTTTTACGAAAGCAAATTATATAGAACAAACCGTATCAGCAGGGAAAATCTTTTGGCTTTATTTTTGTACCACATACACACATTATTTGAAAATATTTCACACCTGAATAATGTTTTTCCGACTGTACCATTTTTTTTTACACAGACTGTAGTTATTCATTAATTGCTTTCAATGCCTTTTAAAATGATTCCATTAACGAACTAAATGTGGTTGGCTTGAAAATGTTTTTTTGACTTTTATAGGTTCAATCAGTATTTTTAATGATGAAATGTACATGTAAAACGATATAATACTGATGTATATTATGAGCAGTAAATACACTTTAGACCTACGGTCAGTGTTATTACTAATAGTGTTCTAGTATTAATTTGTCTCTAAAATATAGGAATACATTCTTATCTGACCTACACTTAGTTTCGCTCTTAATCTCCCTTATTACAACATACGTTGTTTATTTTATTTATTTTATTTATTATTATTTGTTATAGGGATAATTACAATTTGTATTTATTCATTTCTATTTATTCATTTTTTTTCCATCTTTTTTTTCCGGGGGTGGGGGGGGGGCGTCATTTTGTTATTTATGACTTCATTAAATAAGAGATATAGGCCTACCTTTTTCAACACAGAGTGCAGCATATTGCAATTTATATATTTTTTTCAATATAAACTTGATATTATAAGACTAACAAATGTAGACAAATTTTATTAGTATCTAAAAATCAAATTTAATTGAAAAATTAAATGTATACTGATGCATGAAAAATATTATTTGAAGGACGCATCTCTAAATGCAAAATACAATTTTATTTTACAACTACTCAAAATCAAATTTGATGTTCTATGTACTAAATCATTTCTGTTACATGCACTTGTACTTCCATCTTTATGTTTTGATAGGCATGTCTTGTATGTTGCTTGTAACTGAGACATGTTGCTTGTCTTTAATCGGGCTTCTAGGCCCGGTATTAATGAAGGTGCCTTATTGCCGTCAGACGATCCACGTAATTGCTGCAAGTTGCAATGAACCCGATGTATTGTTTGGAGTATATGGGAAGAAGAATTGCCCAGGCTAGTTAGCTTGATTGTTTGGGCGACATCAGCATTGAATGAAGGATCGAGAAAGAGAGAGAGAGAGAGAGAGAGAGAGAGAGAGAGAGAGAGAAGGAGAGTGAGAGGGAGAGTTCATATGATAGACTATGAGAAAAATATAAACGAAAAATATATGGGGATGAATAAAAACAAACTATACAAAGGGAGAGAGAGAGATAGAAAGAGAGTTAAAGAGATAATTAGAGGGAGATTAATAGAGTTGGTCTGTATAGACAAAACGAGATAGAGATAGATAGAGATATACTATACATACAAATATCAAGAGAGAGAAAGAGAGGGAGAGAGAGAGAGAGAGAGAGAGAGAGTGAATGGGAGTAGATGGGAAGATGCGAACAACAAGGGGGGGGGGGATAAGGACAGAAATATTAAAGTAGAGAGCTATAGAAAGATATGAAATACATTAGATAGAGAGAAGGAAGATAGTGAAATAGAAAGAAGAAAGAAAGAGAAAGAGAGAGAGAGGGGAGAGAGAAGAAAAAGAGAGAGAGAGAGAGAGAGGAGGAGAGAGAGAGAGAGAGGCAGGAGCAATAGCCTCTCTGGGAACGACACGAAGTGACAGAGATACTCAAACCCATTCCCATCCAAATGATGACGACCGGCTCGTGGACAGATCAACGTGTCAATTTTCTCCCCTGGCTAAAGGTCCGTGTATCGCTTTGTAAGGATCCGCCACTCAATGGATAGCGATGAGATATTCCTGTATCAGTACCAATTTAAAGGGACACCCCGGATGCTCTTATGGCGCAGTCAGTCATGAACGACGCATGATCAACGTGCAGTGCGCGTTGGGTGCGCGTTACTCATTCGTCGAGCGCGTTATGTCGACTATGTATACGCTCTGTGTGCGTGTTGTCGGCAATGTTCACAAATTTCAATGCGCTTGTTTTGTGTTGTGTACATGTGACTGCTGCTTAAGATTGCAAAAAAAAAAAAAAACCCTCTTTTTCTCTCAGAAGGAGATGTTAGACCAAATATCCTTAAATCGCTTGGTAAAAATCAATCACTCTTTGGATAGACAGATGGATAGATAGGTAGATAGATAGAGAATGTTTTATTTAAAAAAAATGAATCCACAAAGGTATGAACAATTCATAAAAACAAAACAATATTGCATTTTAATAATTCCATCATTTTGTAAAACAAACACGTATACAATTTACAAAGCACAATAAACTGAAAGACAGGATTACAAGATTACAGACATGCAAATTAACAAAACATATTACATGGGATTTTTATTATGGCATTGTGCAAAAAAAAAAAAAAAAAAAAAAAAAAAAAAAAAAAAAAAAAAAAAAAAAAGCTTTTAAAAATTACAAACAACTACTTCTTGCTGTAAGTGTTGGGTTTGGCATTGCAGTTTATATATTATATATCCTTAATTGTATTTTTGTCAAACTCGACTGAAAAATCAGCATCGATTCCCCCTGAACTCCCATCCTGCCCATGGCACTTGAACGATACCTTGACTCTTTAACGGTCAGAAATGACGTCATAACATAGCCATTCTACATCGGGGTTTATTCTCTTGTATTGTGTACATGTCTCAAGAGAGTGCAATCATCAGAAAACGAAATTAGTGATTTTTCTTGGTTTTTTTTTTCACGCTAATTAAGCACCTGACATGTATATGCCATAGAAGATTCTTCCTTTAGATCCGAAAAGAATTTTTTATTTTGTAAAATTTGAAAAACATACTCAAAATAGGCCAATTTCTAGTACAAGGTAAAAAGCATAATTTACTTATGAAAACGGTATAGGCCTCAGCCCGGATTTCGACATTAATTATACTGGGGAAGAATCGTAACCTCAATTTTCGCTTGAAATGATTACATTTTTTATAATTATTATGGCCCACTTGCTCTTACACAAGCAATAAAAACATGTATTTTCAAGGTTATGGTTTAAATAATCCAGGTTGGAACATCATGAATAGGGTAAATAATTCTCTACTTTCGAAAGAATGACCTTAATTTAAGTAATTATCATCTGGCTCACTAGCTCTTAGACGAGCAATAATGTATTTTCAATCCAAGTTGGAAGATCATCTTAGTGAAAATGGTGCTCTATTTTAAAAGGAATGACCTTAATAAATATAGTTATCATGATTATGATGAACTTTTCACATGATATATATGTTGGTTCTCAATCAGTGCAGCATGGGGCTCAAACACTTTCAGGTGGGCTTTTCATGAAAGGACTTGTCGGACGTTTTATCCGACGAACTGTTATAAGCTACTGAAATGCTTGCATCTGATTGGCTGACAGCAAATTTGTCGGATAAAATGTCCGACAAGTCCTTTCATGAAACGCCCCCAGGAATACGAAATGAAATGAGTTCAACCGTGGAAATCTGAGATGGAACAGTGGCATCTTAAAGTCATGAACACTTATCATGCTTATACCCCCATTCGGAGCCTCATCTGAAGCTCATCTGATCCCTAAATGTCAGCTCCGATGAGTTCTGATGAAATGTTAGCCGACAAGCGAGTTTTAGTGACCCTGATTTGTTGAATAGGCCTATCCATGAGATATCTAATATTTATCCGAGGTAATCGGATGAAAGACTAGTAGCGGCTCGATATTTTGTCCGCCGTTTTAATCGGCTTGTCCGATTGCTGTGGGAGGGTAATTTAACGGTGGCCTGACTCTAAACTGACACTTCGGACACCCATCTGATACACGCCCATTATGTAAACGTGTAATTTCTCATTATGCTACATAATGCGATGGACATGATGGACGCATCTACCTCATTATGGAGGTGATACACTAATGATCATGTACGGTTCATTTCTTCTTGTCTCATGTAATTCCATTTTACCCTCTCGTATTCGCTGTTTTAAGTGATAATTTTAAAAGATCATATGAAAATTGTTGACACGTCAGCATAAATAATGTAGTGCATTAGTGGCTGTATTGTTTGAAGTAGGGAAATTAGGCATACACATGGCGTAGCTGCCATTATTGTAAACCAAACTTAAAGGCGCAAACATTATCACGCTCACACACAAAAATTTTAATTATGCCTCTGTGTTTAAATTTATACTCAGGGCTAAATTGTGTTTTATTTGAATCAAATATATTCTGGAGATAATTATCATTCATTTATATATAAAAAAATGTGTATGAATATTTTGTCCGAAGCTGTGATTAGTCCATTATCGCAGGATATAGACGGTGTCCATGAAGTGTTTCAATGCATCTTTTATAAGAATCTTGTTCAAAATTCTTCTTGAAGTGTGATAGTATTGATAATAGTTCCAATCAAAATATCTTTCACATTCAAAATACATTTTTATGACAATTAAAAGGTTACTATTTATCAACATTATGTATCTTTCAACTTCAACCAATGTGATGTTGATAAAGTTTTGCTTAACTTTACAGCTAGGTGAAATATTTCCATGGTTAGTTAGAGAAAGTGAAGGCCTACCAGTAAAAATAATGAAAGGGCCCGTATTTCATGCCGAATTATTAACGATTTAATAACATGTCAAAGGCGTTGTATTTTGATAAGGAAAATACTAAGTTACAGAAAGAGTTTTATACATGTGCCTGCACAGTATACAAAGCAGTTTGCCTCCAAATGAAATAATTAATAGTGGGCTCATTACATAACACCTCTGGGGTGTTTCATTAAATTATTTGTAATCTACGAACAATCTTTAAAAGACTTTAGATATGAAGTGCCATTAAAAAGATGTTAAAATCACTTTTTATTTATAGTAAGCTAAAGTTGAAAAATGCATATATATTGATTACGCTTATATAGTTCAGAAACATCTAAAACGGTACGGATATTTTTTAGCAAAAATTTAATTATTAAGATCACGGAGAAAAAACGGTGAAACCTCAGGAAGAATTTTTAATATCAAATTTGGCTCTTCATATCTAAGTCTCTCGTAAACTTATTCGTCATGTTCGTAGCTCGAACGACTTGGTGCACACCCTCTTGGTGGTAGGTTTCTCTCCCATATACATGCGCGTATTCTGGGAGGGGGGAGGGGCTTTCGGGGCCCAAATCGACTTTAGGGGGGCGCCAAATGGAGTAACAAGTAAAAAAAAAATGGAAGAAAAGACATGTTAATAGCTGATTGACCCCCCTTAAACCTACACTTAAGGCTGACATATTTTTTGAGCCCCCCCCCTTCTTATCGCTCGGCCAGCGTGACGTGAAAAAAAAAATGAGTGTACCTTTTTGCTCGCCTGGCGTAACGGAAAAAAAAAATTGGGTGTACCATTCTGGATCCACCACTGGGGGCGCCAAAATCATAATGACGTCGCCCCGCCCGGGTGTCAAATCCTGGATACGCGCATGATATACTACTATCACCAAGTTACCCCACTTAAGTTGACTGTGGCGAATGTACATTGATGTTTTGCTAAAGAAGAACTTAGTGAAATAATTTGATACAAATAATCATATAAATATAAACAATCACTTTCCCCACAGTATTCATTATGTTGTCCATTATCTTATCTTCAATAAGGCTTCAATGTCAGTATAATGCTAACGAGGATCGAGAAGTCGATAATCTCAATAATGAGATTTGCAAAAACATACATTTCCTAACAGGTACTTTTTAAGTAACCGCAGAACATCAAAACAAGCAGAAGTTCATTCAGTGCTCAATAATTATTTCCTGAATCGACGTAGAAATGAATATGAAAAGACCCTCAAGCTATTCGAGTTGCAACAAAACAAACCTGTATGAAACTATTACTCTCTCGTATTTCATTTAAGACAGAAACCTTTAAGCAGATATTAAGCCCGATGTATAAGATGTAAACCTAGCAGATGCACTTCAGCGTTTTCGTTCTCCATCCGTTCAGTTTTCAATAAGTTTATTTTTGCGGTTTAATGAGCAGTATAATCAATAGATAACAAACTAAAAAAAAACGTACATAAAATAAAAGATAAGATAAGATAAGATTTTATTCGTAAAAAACATAATTAACATAATTAAGTGAAAATGCAATTCATAGTAGGCCTAAGTTTTAATAGCTGGTAATGATTTTATAGTAAATTTTACGAGACACAGAAATGATATATGTATATTAAAATAAGATGAAACTTAAAGTGAAAGTTAAAAGTTTTTAGGTGTATGTTCCAAATAGGTTGTATTACCACAGATCATATCACAGGGGCCCTACAGCTCTCTAAGCTCGCTTACATGTTCGTCCCATAAGTCAATAAAACAATAATGTTTATTGTTCACTTTAATTTTATGTTATTAACGTACTCGTACAGTGTGTACCTTTATTGCAATTATCACGCTGTTTCTTATTATTACATTTCTTTTTAGATGTATAATATGCATGTAATATGTTATTTAAAAAGAGAAGAGGGGTAAATGCCTTTTGTGAGAGCGTTTCATGAAAGGACTTGTCGGACGTTTTATCCGACAAACTGTTATAAGCTACTGAAATGCTTGCATCTGATTGGCTGAGAGCAAATTTGTCGGATAAAATGTCCGACAAGTCCTTTGATGAAATGCCCACCTGAACCCGCAACTGGCATCGACGCCCAAGATTAAACATGTATACTTGAGGACCCCACAGGACTCTCCTCTATCCCCACTGTTATTCATTGCATTCATGCAGTGATTGATGCAGTCAGAAGGTGTGTCGGGGAATTCGGAATGTCTTATTACCGGTCAAGTGCTTCACTTCCCAAATCTACAATCCCTGCCATAAAACCAGAGTAGATTGAATTCACGCATACATGATATTTTAATTTCAATGTCTATTCATCGGCGTTTATACTGTGGCCCAGCCATTGATTGATTGATTGATTTTTTTTTTTTGGGGGGGGTGGGGGTGGCATGTCGGATAATTTGTTTGCCTACAGCTACAAATACCACACATCAAAAAATAAGGCGAAATTTTTATGAGAAACACCGATAACCTATCACACCTCATCCCATATCCTCCATGTCCTCATAGTGACGATTGGAACTTTGGGTGAATGGAGATGAAACAATTTATTTTAATTACGCAACGAGCCTCCTCTCCCCCGCATCACGTTTTATGGTATCCTCTAATCTATTAAGGGTGATTTTGTGGACTATTTATTGCAGCAAGCTTCGTTTGAAGCTAATCAACGTGTATTATGTTCAAATTACTGGGAGATAGTTTTCCATTGATCTAACATCCCAGGAGCACAGACTAATTTTGTGATAACGGGCATTGCAACGACAAACGAGAGAGAGAGAGAGAGAGAAAGAAGGATAATCAAAGTGTAGCAATACTTTCATTTGAACAAATTCATTTGCAGCCCACATGCGGTAAGTCTTTTCATGTGGGACTTTTTTTCCTGTTCATTTGCTTTCTATAAAGATACCGACCATACTGGGCGTTTAAATGGAATTCATCAACGAATACTCATAAAGTCGATGAACCCATTATCAAATTCACATTTTTAGGTAAGGTGGATAACATCGCATTATTCAGATAGAATTTAGGCTGTTTTGTTTTGTTAGGTATTTACCCATGCTGTGGTATTTATGAGCGATTTCTATACTTTATGCGATCCACTGTTTTAATGAAATATAGTTATGAGTATCATCATCATCATTTTCCCCCCTCAGTGTAAAGGGCCTACAGACGAGTGAGGGCGTATATCCCTCCCGTACTCTGCCACATCTTGACACAAAGTATGCCAGGACTGCTACCAAGCCGAACTTGTTTTAGTGTTTCCCATCGAAATGGAAATTACAAAATTTAACGATAATTCAACCCTTATCTTATTTTAAGAGTTAGATGATAATGATGTAGTTCATTATTTTGCGCTTTTGTTTCTGATTGTTCTAAACTCTTCCATAAAACAAAGACAATGTGTCATCGATAAAAAAAAATAAAAAAATATGCAAAACATTGTCAAGACTGTTGTCTCTTCGTTATTAAGATTGTTGGAGTGATACAAGGATATTTATCTGTAGGCCTTTACTCGGTGTTGGTTTATTTGGTTTTCTTGGTTAGATTTAATGACACTCGTACTTCAGGTATTTATGACTCATTTATCCTCTGTCAAGTTCTTGTATTGCTTCATTAAACGCACTGATAACTTGCTCATTCATCTTTGTTTAATGAGTAGTCCCCATGATATCAGACTCAAATCAATCGTGTGGTTGGTTAATGCCCTAATTAAGTAAATTTTGTGTCATTGCGGTTTGCCAACGTTGGTGTTTGATGTGTGTACATTTCATTGTGGGATGGCTGCAAATTGGCTTATATCATTCGGTGCTCAAATTAATGATAAAAGAATGAAAATGGTAGGTGTTCTAATTTCAACGATTTTTATTATGTTTAATTTATTAAAACATCAAAGCGGGGAAAAAAAAACTATACCACGACTATAAAGCATTTTTATGTTTTCCCTCTGATTCTATACAATGTCTCGTGTTTTGTTTCTAATTCCATTTACTCATGTCAATGGTATAGGAGCTTTAGATATCCATTTATTTACTTTACAAGTGGTACAAAGAAAGGCAGAGGATGTCGATCCCTTCCCAAGTTATTGCTATTTTTCTTTTGATATGTAATGCTTTTCCCATCCTACAAATAATCATCCAACAGATTAATAGTTGTATTCAAGACTAATTAATTTAGATACAATATGATGACCTTCGTAATTACATGAGATAATTGTACAAAAAGAAAGCGATGTGTGAAAGGACCTAAAAAGTGGATAAACCAAACTAAAAAAATAAGAAAGAAAGAAAAATGAAGATTGAGAGACAGAGAGAGAGAGAGAGAGAGAAGAACATCTAACGAATCGTTGAAGATATGTCATGATATATTAGAAAACTGTAATGACAATGACAATTCTTTTTAATTTCTTATAACTTAAATTGATGAAAACTCGTTGGCATTTCGTATTCAATTTGCACATAACATTCTTCATATTGACCTAATATTCAGGCTCCGGGGAATATTTGAATACTTGAAATTGATTGAGAGTCCCCACAATTTGAGCGGAAATACCTGAGTCTCCGAGGAGCTTTGTACAAAGAAAGCATTGATAATCGATATCCCCATTGGATAGTAATTATATGAGTCAATAAAATGATAGTTTGATCAAGTCGTGCAGGATATTGAGTTTAATATTAATCAAACTGGTTCATATAAAACTTATTTATGTAATATAATTGAGAGCTCAGACAATACTGTAGTTAAAAACAAGAAATATATACCGAGTGAGTCAGAAAAAACTTTATACCTAGACAAATGTCAATAAAAAGAAAGCCAATTTATAAACCCCAAATTATTTTACATATTCTGAAAGAGTAACTCCTCCCGCATCTCCTCGTACCATTTTCGTGTGACAGTATGTCTTTACGCTTAGATGAACAGGACACATTGTTTGTGAACATGTAAATTTGGAATTGTGCAAGGGTGGGGATGAAATTTGAAACAACAAAAGTTGACAAAAAAGCAACTCCATCTTGAATGAAATAGCATAACTTTTTAACAAAAAGGTTTTGAGACAAATAACTTGGCAAGGGTGTTGCTACAGTTATCGACAAGATTATGTGTACAAATTAGATTGATTCATAAAGTAATCCATGAATGAGTACAAATCAAAAATTAAAATGTCACTGACAGATCTAAAAAGGCCTCTTAATACTTTTGAAAAGTGAATTATTTTGTCTTTGACGTGTTCTCACTCATGCTTGACTCTACAGATCTATCCCATTTTCACCCAAATTGTAGTCGATATATGTAACAACGCCCCTGCCAAGTTATTTTAATAGCGCTAAACATTTTCGTTAAAAATCAATGCTATTCTAATCAGGATGGAGTTGTTTTTGTTTTTGTTTTGTTTTTGTTTTTTGGGGGGGATAGCTTTTGTTGCTTTGATTTTACTCACAATTCGAAATTTACATGTTCGCAAACAATGCGCCGTGTTCATCCAAGCGTAAAGATATAACACACAGAATTGATACCAAAAGATGCGGGAGGAGTTACACTTTCAGAATATGTATAATAATTTGGGGTCTATAAATTGGTTTTCTTTTTATTGACATTTTTCTAGGTGTGAAGTTTTTTCTGACTCACTCGGTATATTTTGATCATTTAAATGTGTTTATATCTACCCAATATGTTTGTATTGAGTTCTTTATACATTTATATAGACTAAAAGACACTTATGCCCTTAAGCAAAATATTTTATCTACATTTGTTTAACACTCCACCCTGGTGTAAATGGGTACCCAGAAGGATAAATTCCATAAAATCTCCTATAAAATGTGTGGCAGCTGGGATTTAATTCATTGATTTTGGTAATAATACACTATAAGCGCTTTGAGCCTTATCGGAAAAGCGCGTTATAAATATTATCATTATTATTATTATTATTACTATTATCATCATTATAAAGGAATGGACCGAGGGTTGGCAGATAGGTTTATAGAAAGTGATAAAACATCGAATTTATGGAATATCATGATAAAAATCGGGTAGATGAGGCACTGCAAAACTAATATAGTAAATTTGATTGTGGTTTGACAAAGTGATAATGTTCAGACGAACAACGTTTCGAACGTTGACTGCAGTTTTTCTTAGAGCAAACAGCATGAATACAAGAACAGTGAATAAACAAGCTTACAAAATTGTTACCAAACACCTTCTGATGAAGTAAAACTCATGCTTAGAAAACATTGTAAATATGAAGTTTACGGGGAAAATCCCTCATGACTTTGACAGCCTATAATCGGTAACCATGGTATCGTTCCTCTATTTTCTGGAAGTCTAATTAAATACTGTCAATCTCGTATTCTAGTTTGCCTGTTATAAATCTCAAAATTAGCATTACATGTAAATTGAGTAGAAGCATGGTGTGACTATCTGCTCTAGTGGTTAACATCCCGAGTTCTACATCCATAATCTGTCAGGTGTTTGTGTTCTGCATATTGAAAGGCGAACATAAAAGGTGCGTGGTATCAATGGTATGCGTAATTCTCATTATTATCAAGCCTTTCCTTGAATTTAATTTTTCGTCATTTTATTTTCCAAATAGGTATTTCCGTTTTTGTGAATATTTTTTTTATTCGTAGAAATTCTTCTGAATGTAATAATAATTTGTTGGAATAAGATTTACATAATTATTTACATTGTAATGTATTTTACGAATTAATATTTTTGTATGAAATTACATTATTTTTTTACACACGCCGAGCAATATCATTCATAATTTCGTTAAATATAGTTATTGTAATAAAGACAATGATTATCTCATAATTGCACATTACAATGGTAATGATATTTAGGCCAATATATTTAAATATGACTTCACAAACTCTAGATAGATTGATATTTATTGATCCTCCTTTCACATGCTTTATACAATGTAGGACAAAATATTATATTCATTAATAAAATTCATCAGGTTTACATTGATACATAAATTAAGTAAAGTTAACAAAAAATATGAAGTTTATTTCTTGTAAAAGAAAGACGAGGATATCCTGGTAAAAAGCAAAGCTTGTAGGGTTTAGGGTCCCCTCTTCACCGAAAACTTCCGGTGGTGCATTTATAATCATATAATTATAAATATGAGTAAACATATTTCTTACAGCTTCATACTTATGATTCATAGGACGAAATGGGTTTGGCATAACAGAAGCAGAAAGGCTGTGTACAGTAGGGGAACATGACTTGAGACTTCACGAGACAGGAAAGAAAAGGGAAAATAGAAATGAGAAAGTACAGCACAACATAACAACAATTTTTAAACTAGAACATGTTTTCTTCATAAACATGTAAATGTTGCCTTTTCGGCCTCTTTATTTGACTCTGTAGGCCTATATTGAGTTGTAGGCTGATTATGACGTTGTTTAAATTGTTTTTAGTTTCCGTTTCTCTAAAGATTGTTACTGAACAACATAAAAACAGTATGTATTCGCGCCTTGAAAAGAGAATCAACATCTGTATTGTTTTTTGAAAAGTTTAACATCTCTGATAACAATAACACAATTATCCAACTTTCCTACACTGTAAAAAATATTTGTATTTTTACAGCAAATCTGCTGTCAGCAGAGTCGCCATAAAAAACGTATTATAAAAAAACAGTTTTGTTGTAAATTTCTCCTGCAAATAATTACATGAGAAACACAAAATATACATCAGGAGTAACACATTTGTTCTGTTTTAACGAACTGTGTAAGTTATAGAACTCTAATGATTTTTTTTCTTCTCTTTCATTAATTATTAGAGGAGAAATTTACAGCAAAACTGTTATTTTAAATTACATTTTTGTATGGCGACTCTGCTGACATCACTTTGCTGTATTATTTTTTTTACAGTGTAGAATCCCTTTCATTTTTCTCATGGGTTTGCAAAGTGGTTACTAAATGATGTGTAAACAAAGATAGACATCTTTATTATTGTTCGATTATGTATACCAAGTTCCATAACAGATGAGCTAATTTCTCTCTAAATTCTGTTATGAAAACGGGAAGAACAATACAAGAATATGTTTAGATTGGCCTTTTTGGAATTAATGCTAGTCATAGCCCCTTACAGCAGTCACATGTGTTCTGTATTAACTTAATCAATTTAGGTCGAAAGTGTCAAATAATATAGTGTCAAGTACATCCTCCCATATCACGCGAACCAAAGGGCTTGTAACACTAAACCTCTCAAAAGCATTTTGACCGAATTCGTTGATCACCACGCAACGGGACCTCCATTTTACGAGAGATATAAATTTGATGAAACTAAGAGCTAATATAAGTAGACCTGATGATATATGGAAGAGGTTGATTTATATTATTCCGAAATGAAATCATAAAAATTATCAAAGAAAAAACAACCTTGGTTCAATCAATGGTTTGTTTATTTTCCATATCATTGCGTAGTTTGTGACGCTTATAAATTTGCAAAGATTTGTAGTACATTTTGTTTCAATGTAATGTAGGTTTCGGGATTTTTTGTTTCTTATGAAGGATTAAGTTTGGTAATGATGACAAAATATCAACATCTTGTCTCCCCATATATCATTATTATGATTACATTCCATCAAAATGCATCATCCTTTTTTTTTCTGGTCGGGCAGGGGGGCGGGTAGGGTAGGGGCACCTGTTTATGCCCCTTGAGCCCCCAAATCCGTGATCATGATGATTGGGGTGCAAAATATTATATAGGTTTGGGGTTGCTTCATTTACCCCCCCCCCCCTGGATAACGTTATGTCAAGGGCATAACAAACCCGATACGCCATGCATTGAACACACCTGTCTTGACAATGACAACCGAGTAATGTTTGCGGGAGAGGAGTAGCAAATACTGGTGCCCCGACCTCACGAAATAAGATACCTCAGAGGGGAGCCGTTAATGATTGCCTCTTATGATAGGATCAAACCGAACTGAACTTCAAAGTCACCCCCCCCCTTTCCCCACTCAAGGACTACACGACAATATAGTATGTTATCAATTTGTGTTAAAATCATACAGGAGCAAAAGCCTTCAAAGTTCCATCCTTGCATTTTAAATTTTTTTTTTTTGCTGTTGGAGTAAAAGTAAAGTTCTGGTATATTTATTCTTTATTCTTCAATTATATTTCCACTTTGGGCTAAGTCTAGTCTGGAAGCACAGACTCAATTTGACACTTAAACAAATTACAGTCTAGAGTGGAGACTAGTCTCCATACTCACTGTCTGTGTCAAATAAGAGAAGCTATAGTACACGAGTGTATCTAGTTCTTAACTTCAGCTCCTAGTAAGCGAACAACCTGGGTTTGTGCCTGCAAACTAGGCTGTCATTGGTTCCCCCTTATAAATATTATTTAGGTTCACAATTTGTTTGACACTGAACTCTGCGTGATACTATACCAGGAAAGGAGGGAAAAGAGTAAATAAATTATGGATTATGTTGTGTTATTAAATTGATATAAGAAGCCAAATAAACATGTCTTCCAAAACAAAAAGAAAAACTCTTCGTTATTATATACTATGATTTTATGCCTTTACTCATATCATAATGATACGGGGCTATTTCAGCCCTTACTGGAGGCGTGCGGGGGGGGGAGGGGGGTTATATCATGCTCTCTTGCGGAGAGTTTTCTAAATCTCCGTATACGCTTGCTTGTCAATCGAATGTATGTCTACCATAGTAGTTACACTCTAAAAAACTGAAGTGCTAATTTATGGCGTGCTCGTATAGTGACTGCAATTGAAGTGCTAAATCAGCACCTGAAGTGCTGTTTTAGCACTTACCCAAGTGCTAATTTATCAACAAAATTAATGTTCATGGTCGGTATGGGATTTGAACCGGGTTCACCTAGACATGGAAGAGTAGGCCTACCGCTGACGTTACCAATAGACTAAAGGAGATCTCCCTAACTTGATTGAATTATGAAAGCATAGCAGATAATTATGGCAACTTTGAAGAAAGTTCATCATGAAACAATATGATCTGCTGGCAATCGTGAGATGTGAATTGGTCTAACGTGCTCGTAAGCGCTTCTCATCGACGGGACCCAGGGTTCGAATCCTAACTAAGTCACGCCATAATTGCCCATTTTTCCTGAAATTTCAGCTCACGTGAACGTGTTAAAACGGCACTTTGAGTGCAGTTATAAAAAGCACTTTGAGTGCAGTCACTATACAAGCTCTTAAAAAGTGCTGATTTCAGCCTATGAAGTGCTAAAAACAGCACTTCAGTTTTTAGAGTGTATAAGTGATATAATAAGGATTCCCTTTTGTATCCTATATTAATGTTATGAAGATGAATGTACCGGTTCATTAACACACAGAACAATAGTCTCCGCACAGAGAAGATGCTACACCAATGAAATATTTAATCTATATTATTATATTTTTTTTCTCTCACTACAAACACAACAAAATATTTGTATACGGAATTATTTATTTTTTAGGTAATATTTCTATTTTTATTTTAGAAAAGTATGGGATGTTGTATACTTAATTATATTAATTTTTTAAAGTTATATTTTTGTTTTAGAAAAAAGGAGAAGAGAGTTTATCCTACACGACACACCCGCCTTATATGCTTCTTGCAATTGTAATTAGATAGGTATTATTTTCATACAGGGAATGATCAAAACAAGAGAAATAGTATGCAATAAACAAAACGAAAATGAGAACATACACTAATACATTTACATAAAACAAATCCCCGAACACCCAGAAGCGGGATTTTAATCAATTTGATTAAGTCGTCGACAAAAGCACGTTTATCCAGTCTCGCCTCTCGATTTTTCAAGAACTTATCGATTGGGCATCCTTCGAATTTTCCCCAAATTCTCGTATTTCCCAGATTTTCGAAGAATCCCTCGCTCAATAACAACATCATATTCACACTTGATATGCAGCACAAAACAGAAGAAGATACTCGCTTCGATTTATGATTTTCGTTGGTTTCGTATACCATCGACACTGCTATTCGACATACGATTATGACGATTCACCATTTATGTTTTTGGTTTAAAAAAAAAAAAAAAAAAAAAAAAAATCATTATTGGTAAAATAATTCATAGAATAACGTAGTAAAGTCAGCAATTACTCCACAGTTTTTTCTTAAGTATGTGGGGAATCGGAATTTTTACATGACACGTTTAAGCGTTTAGATTACACAAAGGCTCTTTTTATCATTTTTTTTTTCTATAAAAAGATTGTTTAAGTGATAAAAACACCATAAAATCTCCCTTCTCTTTCATCATTGCTTGACATATTTCTTGACACAATAATTGAAATATTGCACAGACCGTCAACCATGGTTGCTGACATGGGCACTGTTATTTCTATGTAAAGTTTGAGTTGTTTGAAGGTTGTTACGATTTCTTGTCAATAAAGGCCTAGATATAAATTGATTTCCAGCAGTATTTATGCACAACTGGAGACCAGGGAGGTCTGACACTATAGTAACGTGTCACTCCAATTCCAGATATTGACCTGGAAAATAGAATATACGTATTATTGCCCCGAAGGGACCTCCAAAACCGAATTATCAAGTGCGACTTGTTTCACAGAGGTCACCAATAGTTTTGACATGTAATAAAGCTCTCTTTATTCCCGTAGTGGGTAAGAATATTAATATTTGTATGAAATGAAACCGTGCAGGCAAAACCCAATCGCATTTTCTGGGAAATTCTAAACCAACATTGCTCTTACAATTACAACCGAAGAAAACCGAGACAAAAAAATATATAAAATAATAATGAAATAGATAGATAAACAATAATAGAAATTATGTTCTGGAGTACCTCAATTGTTTTTGCCTCGTTTCTACTCGGTATTATCTTCTGTAAATGAATGTAAATGGTCGGACTTCGCATTTTCTCGAGTAGAGAGTGCTCCTAAAAGTGCAAAATTTTGATTAAATCCAAATGATAGGGGTAATAATAATCCATGGGGTGCTTGACGATCATTAAGCTGCAAATGCACTCGTAAAAATGTTGATCCCGTTTTGTAATAAAATTTCCTGTGTAATTTCATCGTATACATGGGGATGGCCAGGGGTATACGGGTAACAACAAATATATAAACAAAAATCAGGATACTTATTGAGTGAGCTGTAGTGAGAGCGAGAAAGTTGGAGAGTTGGAGAGAGGAAGACGAGCGTTAGAAAGGAAAACAAAACAAAAATAGAGATGATGATATAACGAATTTAGGAGCATTAGACCTGTAACGAAGTAATGATAGATGACGAATATCATATTATCAAAAAGGGGTTTTCTAGCTTTTACAAAAGTAAATCCAACTACCCACCACACCCCTCCAATCCCCTGCCCTTTCCAGATACTTTAATCTAGATTAAGCCCAGTACTTAGCAGACTGGTGTCTATGGATAGATCAGTTTACGAGCTCGTCTTGAAGATAGTTATCGATGACATCTCAAATGGATTGAAGACGAGATGCAATCACACCTCACCCATTCAGATGACGATTCTTTGGGGTTCAGTATAGTGGCGCGGATCCAGGATTTCATGAGGATGGGGAGGGGGGGATCGGATTTTCATATTTTACACCCATTTCTCTCCTTTTTTTTTGCGTTACGCGCACCCGCTGAGCAAAAATCATACAATCTCATTTTTTTCACATCATGCTGGCCAAGTGATATCTATCAATAATTTTTGTTTTCTGAGGAAAGGGGGAGGGAGGGGGGGGGGGCGGGGGAGAGGCCCCAAAATACCCGATTTAGGCTTTAAAAAAAAAGGGGTTGTGGGCCGGGCCCGTGAGTCAACGGATCTGCGCCTGCGTAGAGAGAGAGAGTCTGACAAGGGAGCTATTACAGTAATATCTCGGTCTAGCCATCTTGGTTTCAGGACAGGAGCTATCAATATGGCGCATTTTGTTTTGTATTTGATTGCCTAACAAAGCAATTTTGATTGCAACCGAGTTGTATTGGACAGACTCTCTCTACAGTCTGTGTCAAATAAAATGGTACAAGTGGAAAACATTTTTTTTTTAAAGTATGAAGATTAATCACATTCTAAAAGTGTTTGATATTTCTATAAAGTAGGAAAATCGGCCTTTCTTCTGCAATTTTTTTCATGTCATTTGGTGCAGTAGATCTTGAGATATGACCAGTTTTCTATAGTCAAGAAAAAAAAAATACTTTGATCATACTTGTCTATGGGTTTCGCACGTAATAGCCATGAATTCAGCGCACCGAAACAATAGATATGTGTAATTTCGATTAGCTCTTCGCCGCACAAAATTTAGCATAACTTTTCTTTTACAAAAGCAAGTTATACAAAACAAAGTGCATCAGCTAGAAGAATATGTTGGCTTTAAGTTGGTACCACATTAACACATCATTTGAGAAAAGTTCATACCTAAATAATTTTTTTTCCAGACTGTACCATTTCTTTTGACACAGACTGTATAAGGTACTATACCGAACCACCCTGAATCGCCATCTTAATCGGCCATGTGTGATCGCATCTTTTAGTCACGTGATACATGAGGTGAAATTGAAGATGATACTTAACTGCTTAAGGATCCCTCCCTGGATCTTGATCTGGAAGACGCGATGGGGCTGCAGGATGATGTTACTTGACCTGATAATTAACCATTTTATTCATGTTGGTCGATCATTAGCCTGATACCCATACAGTCTTACCAAGACGGGGACTGGACCTCGAAACCATCAAAATAAAACTACCGTACATTCCCTGGGGAAAGCTATTTATTGTTTGTTACATTTTAATTTCTATGCTGGTAAGAACACAGTGTGTTTGAAAATTGAACTCTGTAAAGTTAGGATTCACTGTATTATACGCTCGAATTTAACATTGTGGAAATGATTCAAACTTTGGACTCCGCAATAGTATGATAAAAGATATTGTTGTTTAATGTCACAACATAAATTTACTCTCCACAATGTTAAGGTGTCAATTGTTTGAAAAGTTGAATTAAACAAATGTTCAATCGCTTGAGTTCAAGAATGTGGAGTTGATTTTAGACCATACCAGGCTTTTCTTCTTAACGTTTCCACTTATGAGTCATAGGTATAACTTTAATTAATGTTTATAAAAATCACAAGAATGAATAGATTATTTTTTATTGGTTCGACTTTGAAAACCCCATTACATATTGACCATTATAAAAAAAAAATAAAAGTATGATTTTCGGGCTAAAGCTGTACTCATATTTTATTCTTTCGGGCTGCCGGGGGGGGGGGGGGGGTAACATCTTCACCTTTCTAAATCTCTCACATTCTCAATACCCCCCACCTCATTTGTCCTTAGTGGCAGATTCATGATCGTGGCTTCAGACCTTATGCTTGCAGTCACACAGACCACTTACGTTAGATACGTTTGTGTTGTTTTAATCTTATTTCATCTTCTATTCTATCATTTCTTATGTATTTCTGTTTTACTGATGACGAATTAATCAATATTCCACTGCTGACTATGAGGGTAGGCATCCGTGGGGATCCGCAGAAAGAAAATAATTTATGGACGCAACCGGACGTAACTCAACGTAAGTGTCTGTGTGACTGTAGCATTAAACTCACGTCATCCTCCTAAATCCCCGATAGCATATTTCTGGAGGATTCATGCGATCATCATGATCATGTCATAATCAACGAGAGTCGTTTTTTGTTACCCCCGAGTCGACATGACGACACCTTATCAATATGGATGCATGTCTAGAGCTTAACCTTGAGTTTCCAGCCTCACAATGCCTCAAAGCCCTGCTATAAGCATCACGTATTGATATTCATCTTTTTTTAAATAATGCACAATTGGGAATTGAGCCACATGTCTCTTGCAGGGATGAGGTAATAAGCCTAGCTATCGCAAATTGTATATCCCCAATAAGTATTCGCATCATGAACCACGTAAGACACAATATTTCAAAATGTATGATTACGTAAAGCCACGTAGCACCAATCATGCAAAACAAAGCCACGTAAAAGCAACGTAGACAACCCGTGACACACCTACTAGATACACATGCTTAACGTGTTAATATTTGACGTAGAAAATACCACGTAGACATATCGTAGCTGCCTCGTAAAAATACATAGCCGCCACACTACATTGCGTTACTGCTACGGGATAGCCACGTCTTACTCCGTCTGATACAAAGCTTGCCATTACCAAATTGATGCGTGGTGCAGTGCGACAAAGCTTTATTGATAATATCGAACCAACATGTGAAGCTGTACATAAAAATAGGAACTGGTGAGACCGACTCCGAAACAACATTAGACCGAATCAAATATTGCACTAGTGTAAATGTACAGTTTGGGGATAAGCCTTGTTACGACCCGTAATGTCGCATGATGCATACTGTCATAATCTGGTCACAAAAACGCTGTAATTACATCTGGGATCATCACCACCCGAAAGTCGTGACTGGGACTTGAACCTCGGTCCTATTCTAATCACTTTGTAGGCCTTTTTAGAGAAACTGACTGAAATCATTTGAATTGTTTACATTTTGGATAAAGAAATTCAGCCTTCAAATTGATGGTGATCGAACCGAGTTTCGAATCCCAGTCGCGTCTTTTGGATGGTGACGTCACAGGATAGTCCCATACGTAAGGCGCCTTCTCCATTCAAAAGGTGTCAGTTTCCCGCATCTTTTGTTCCAAACGCCGTTTTGTCGGCTTTTGAATAGAATCCCGAAATTTTAATACGGCTTAAAAGCTGAAAGCCGGATGTTTCCCGGGGTGGAACAGCATCCAGCGGGAAACTGACGCCTTTTGAATGGAGAACGCATAAATAGTGCGTCAGTGTAACATTATGCGTCGCTGCGACTTTATGCGTCGTTACAAGCCTGAGGTCGGACTGGCGGACGGGTGTGACCGAGGTTTAAGTGAGGTGATACTCCCGAGGAGGATTGACTATTATCCGAGGCGTCAGGAGGGGATATGGAATACAAGCTGACTTGAGCTCCAATGTGGTTTTCAATAAATGTCATATCAATCGATTAGGCAATTACAGAGAAACTCTGACAAGTTTGGAAGTGATTTCAAAAGGAACTGCGAGATTTTTTTTTAATGGGAGGCAGTTTGCAGCTCCCTAATCATGATTGTAAACATAAAACTTTTTATATACACGTACACTAGATTTTCAGACTCTTGTATCGTTGTATTTCTTTTTGCAAACAGGGGGGGGGGGGGTATTTGCGTATTATTGCCAATGTCGTAGCCGCATGTGACTATAACATCATTGTGAAACATATTCAATAGTTCCATAATGTATACAATTGTTTTCCTAGCTTCATCTTAAATATCTAGTATTGGCCCCAATATGCACATTTTCTGCAATCATCGAAGATTTAAATTTAACAAAGGTCAATATGGTAGGCCTACAATAATATATGAATTTGGTCGATTGATGTATCTTAATTAGCCGATTTATCATTACCCATTTCAACATGAAACCAATTTATCATTACGCCCTATAATGTGTACATACCTAAATGTTGCAGGATATGTTCATTACAAGGCGACAACCTCTTTTTAATTTTTTTTAAATAAAAAAGCTGTAAATGTTTAGTCCAATGCCAGCGATCCAACGAACGCTATGTTTACATCATCAGTCGAAATTGCCACATCTCATGACAATGGCGCAGTAAGATGTGTCTTCTATTAATCAGATATCATGTAACTGTCTCAGAATGTGCGACGATAGGAAAAGTGAAAAGCTTGGTGAAGAAAGAATGATATTACTTTTAATATCAAATAATTATATTCGCTTTAACGATAATAATATTAATAGCGATACCATTATCAATATCCACATTCTGAGGAGCATTTGAATTAGTTGTTTAGGCCTGCTATCCGATATTAATTCGTGTTATATATTAAATATACATGTAGGTCTACGTTTATATGTTTTTTTATTGTTTTTTTTTTTTCATTTCATATGGAAATTGGTGGCGGAGTTGAAAAGATTGTGGGTTTTATTTAAAAATGATTCTTAGAGACTTGTATGTCTTGGGAGTAAAATATTGGTGAATGCGGATGAGAACAAAAGTCGGATGAGAACAAAAGAACAATATTTTCCCTATGAAACATCCGTACCAAGCACATGTAATAAATAAATCAACATTGAATAAAAGCTACTATGATCAGGTGATGTGGCATTCCTTCATCCTACCAAGTGCTTGTTCATATTTTTCACATGTTTATTTTGAAATATTGTTTATAAATACAATCCAATACAATACCAAGTAGCACTTTACCACACCTGGGTCGCACGTGGCAATTGTAGGTTAATATTTTGCGAAAGGACGTTCGTGTATTGAGGAGGACTCTAATATCATATCATCCGCAATCTAGGAAATACATATCTATTGGACCATAGTAGGCCTACTCTTCCACTCAAAATAAAATCAAAATGATAGGGAAATGATATACCATGTATACGGTAGAGAGTGAGTTGTGGAGATGCACAGCCGCGAATCCCTTATGAAAGGACGGTACTAGCTGATCATCATGATTATTGGAGAGAGGAAGGGGGAAATTTTAATGGTAGGGGAGACCGGGTATGGACGTTACAAAATTCACATTTTGGGCCAGATAATTCTAATAAAAGAACTCACGCACTCCATATTGGGTCTGTAGTTAGCCTATTATGTTGGCTAAAACCTGAGGTATATAAAACTTGAAAACATGTAAACACTAATTAACTACAGCTTAATTAGCGAAGACATTTTTTTGTAACAACCTACCCCATATACGGGGTAGGTTGTTACACCATACGGGGTCAATTGTTACAATATGTAAACATACGGGGTAAGTTGACAATGTGTAAATCTCTTATACCATACTTTAATTTCAACTTTCCAGTTTCTTGACATTCTTAACAGTAGATCAAGTAGAGCTCTAGAATAGACAAAAGTAATAATAGAAAAATAAAAATATTAACACCTGAAAATTGAGACAAAATGTAATTTTACATATGTAATGTAATTGGGGTAAGTTGTTACATCAACATGGGGTAGGTTGTTGTAACAACCTACCCCATGGGTGATTTTACACACAGAAATCAACTGTAGCACAGTCATTAGTCAGAATTACAGGGCATGGTTAGGGGTATATTAGTGAAATACATGTACTATATTTACAATACCAGACTATCATCATGTGCCTTTAGTTGTAAGAGCTATTACAAATTTCAATGTTTGTCAAAAATTTACTTTGAACTGTAAAAAATGGTTTTTGTTGATTTACTTTTTAATAAAACAACGGAGAAACCTCACGACCGGCAGTTCATCACAGCTATGTGTAGGCTGTATATAGATGCCAGTTAGCACATCCTCTCTTGTTCCATCTTAGCACACTGAGAACTGTAACAACTGACCCGTGTAACTTCCATACCCGGTCTCCCCTACAGATGATTGACAGTGGACATGATGGAATAGAATAGAATAGAATAGAATAGAGGAAAAGAAAAGCAGATTGGTTACTCAAATCAGATTTAGTGCTCCGAAAACGTCAGGAGATAATCGATTAGTACAATTCATGATCATTCTGTTTCAGATGTGTCGCTGTCAAAAATCTCATTGCTATCATAATTATTGAATGTGTAGAAAAGGTCAATTGTATCAAACTGAGATCACTTGGCCATTGACATTTGAAAATCTACATTCCGAAATGGATTAATCCAATTTTCTTGAAAATGGAGTTACTGATATGATATAAAGTATTAACCCAACTTTTGTGAGAAATAATAACAAACTGCATTTTCTATGATTTTCTATGATAGACGCCTGTGCAAAATTTGATAAACAAACATCTTTTCTCCGAAGTTACAAAAGTGGAATGAAAAACTTGATTTTTCTTTTCTTAGCATCAAGTGTACTTTACTCAGCAGGAGGTCTTCTAAAATTGAATTTAAAATCTGCTCGTAATGTGTGAAATATGTACACGAATTATGGAATCCTGTGATATCCCATGACATTTGGCATTGTAAACACATTGCTCAGTATAATCATAGTCTAGCTAGTGTACATGTACTCCGTGAATGGGTAGATTTGCCACTTCTCAAAGCCTGGGAGCATTTCATGAAAGGACTTTAAAACGGACGTTTTATCCGACAAGCTGTTACAAGCTACTGAAATGCTTGCCTCTGATTGGATGAGAGCAAATTTGTCGAATAAAATGTCCGACAGGTCATTTGATGAAATGCCCCCCCCCCCCTGGAGTATTTGTAAATTATTTAATACACCGCTTTGGAGGATGACGAGCTATACGTAACAGCAGGAAAAAAAAAAATCCTTTCTTCAGTTACTTAAAATATTATCCCATTCAGTTCCTTCTATAGTTCATTTCCTCTAAAATCTGGCCTAAAACCAGTTATTCCTTGTTATTATAACATTGATGTGTTCAGCTTGAAAAATGTTGGTTTTAAAATAACTCCCTAATTCTTCATAGCTTAACCAGTTATGTTTAATATCGCTTGTATCATTTATATCTTGACAATTTCGACGTCTAACAAAATTCAACTTTCCCACCTTTATTATGAGGAAGCTGTCTGTATACAATCGAAATAAATAAATAAATAAATAAGGTAGAAAATATTTTTAAATGTTACATGTATATGTATGGGGTATCTAATTAAATTCACGATATATATGTTTTATTGGTATCATTTATTTCAAATAGGCCTAATTTGCTTTTGTAGAACAAAGGTTATGCTAACTTTTGTGTGACGACAAGAGAATTTAATTTACACAAACCTATTGTTCTTTTGGTTCGGTGTAAAAATGGCAGAGGTAAAAATGGCAGAGGCAAAAATGGCAGAGGTAAAAATGGCAGAGGTAAAAATGGCAGAGGCAAAAA
>CALNVZ010000674.1:9325756-9390076 GCA_940671915.1 Paracentrotus lividus | reverse complement strand
GAGAGAGATGTTGGACTTCAATATACCCTAAAGCCAATAACAGAGCGCGTCCAAAAATCTGTTGAACTTTAAAACTCTCGTTAATTGATCAAGTCGAACGAGCTTTAGAGAAAGCTCTTTTCATAACGCCCTCCAGCACTTCATTTCTTTCTGAAGCTTGTCATTTGAAGTCAGCAAGAGAGGAATTAAATTTGCAAAAATTTGGGAATTATCATGGAAATCAAAATAAATATTGCTAAAATGGCATGAAATGTATATTCATCATTTTATGCAGTGTAACATTGCCTTAAAGGCAGTAGCAATTCCATTTTATTTGAAAAAAACCACACCACATAACCTATAAAGAAATGAACTAAAAAATAACCAGAAAAAAGCTAAAGATGGCCTCTGACAAAAACCATTTAAGAAAAATGCACTCCCCCCCTCATAAACACTAAACATGCTTAAAGATAAGTATTTGTATCTGTATGGAGGGGTAAGGTAGTGCCCTAGGTGGGGCCTCTGAGTTGCCAGGCGATTAATTTGTTTGGAAAGTCGAACATGGGGAAGTCGTCCTGATCCAAGATTTAAAAAGTTAAGTGACTTACCTTGATTTTGACCCAAAGCATCTTCTCCAAATTTCTATGTTACCAGGTGCCCCCCCCCTTTCACGCAATACTTGATGAACCCGTACTGCAGAAATAAACATGAATAAAGAAAATAATATGTAAGTAAATGTGTATTGAAGGAAGATATATGGTCTGCTTGTGCGTGCTTTCAATATGTGTAAGAAGTTTGCTATGGCACGCCCCGTTAGAAATTAACGATTTCGGAAGGGGGGGGTGGTAATCGAGCCTTTCTTTTCAATTTGTTTCTCTTGAATGGAGACTAATTGATTATGATGAGAATGTTTAAATAATCGGGCAATAACTTATTATTGTAAACAACATGTTTTGTTGATGTTGGCGTTGTTGTAATCATTATCAGGCCTTCTTATTAGTTCAAATATTATTTAAAATAAAAGTCGAATAAATAGATAAATAAATCGATGAATCAATAAATATAGAAATGAAAAGAATAATCAAGTAAGTAAGTTAGATAATGGCTAAAATAAATGAATACTTGAAGAGTTTTTAAACAAGATAAATAATGTTAACAACTGCTGTAACTGAGACTAATATCAAACCAAAATGTGATGATGGAAGATACATCAAGTCACATTAATCTTTAATCCCTGAAAGTTTATTATTAAATCGATGTAAGATGGCAGTGGGTTTGGCCTCCCTTCAAAACGTATACGCAATTATATAGGGAGTAGTCTACAGTTTATTTAATATTCTTTGTTAATCGGAAAACTAGAACAAACTTAATAACTGTACAGTCTGTGTCAAAAAAAGGGTACAGTCGAGGAAAAAATAATTTAGTGAAAATCTTTTCATATAATTACGCATGAGGTACCAAATTAAAGCCAAGAAATCGATTTGTCTTGCTGATGTGCCTTGTTCTGTATAATTTGCTTTCGTAAAACAAAATTTATGCGACGAGGAAACAAATCGAAATTACGCGTTCTATTGTTTGGAGTACTGATTCATGGGCCATTATGCGAAACCTACACAAAGGCATTGGACGGCGTGCAAAAAAACATGGATTCCTTCTGAGTGTAGAAAACTAGTCCATATCTCAAAAAATTAGAGCACACAAATGCGATAAAAAAAATTGCAGAAGAAAGTCTGAATTTCCTGCTTTATGAAATTCAACAATAAACCAGGTTGTGATTTTATCTTCATGTTTTCACTTGTAACCATTTTATTTGACACAGACTGTATAATAGCTAGAGCAGGCAAAGTTGGCCCTTGACTGTTTATATAACAATACAACTACGCACGTGTAATATAATGCATCAATTGAGAAATTAATAACGTTCAGTGTATTATTGCACTTTAAATAAGATTAGCAACCAACATGGGACAAAAGATACACATAACTTGCCGATTATAATTCTCGCCCATCTCGCCCAGCAGATCAACTTTCAATTACGTCGAAAACAACTCGGCCTCATCACCCCAATAAACCTCGGATCAATAGGAATTCACTTTAAATATGATTCTCTCGTCTGCTCGATATATAGGTATCAGATCGTGACCTTTTGCTTCCTAATAGTCCCGATTTACGTTCAAATCGAGGTAGTTAATAATTTCCAATCGAAAACCAATCGGAAAATGATTAGGGAAATTACACACAGATGCAACTATCACGAATCCATGCTCCATAATATGTTGTTTACTGAGGAGAGGACCATTAAAGCACGTGGAGGGTGAAACAAATATCCACTTATTCGTCGATAAAACCGTATTTAATACGGAGGAAGGCTTGTCACCCTCTAATTGAGAAGTTTGCGAAAATTGTTTTTTGGATTGTCGTCATGATAAAAATGATTTTCCCTTGAATGACTTATAGCAGGCAAAATGAATGACATTCTAATTAAAAAAAAATATATACCAATTCGAGTTCTGTCTAAGAAATTATTTATTTTAATAGATAAGACTTCAGCTGTGTGCATAAAAAAATGCAAAACAATAATCGGGGCAAAAGTAATGAAGAGTAGAGAAATAAAAGGATGTGTCAAGTAAAAAAGTGATTTAAAAAGTTTTGATTTTGTGACGTCACTATAGAGACCCCCGTGTTGCGTATCTATTAAATTCATAAACTTTTCATACGTGTAATTCTTGATGAAGGAAATTAATACATCAGTGTTAATATATAATTATTTTAGTAAAATATCGAAAACAAATTTGTATGCATTCCTATTGATAAATTTGGAGATTTCCAACAAATAATCAAATTTAATTACATAACTTTTTAGAGAGCAGATTACCAAATTATCGATTTAATAAAATAGGTCATAGATGCATTATCATTTGTGGAGTTTTCATCAAACATTTACTGATATTTCTCTCATTTTGCTTTTACTAATACCAGCTTAATTTAAAAAGGGAGTGTTTCTTTAAAACTGCATCTCAAACTTGTTGATCCAACTGTTAATTAATAGCTTTGAGATGGCCTCGGTTAACAAGTCTGGGTTTTGAAGTGGAAACCATATAGCGATTGAATATTAAGGAAAAACACATACTAATCGAAATTTAATGAATTCGGTGGATGCCACCAATGTTGAAACCCTTGCCAACGAAATTGAAACCGCGATCTTTTTTAATGATAAGCTATAAGTAACTTCTATAAACACGGTATAACGATCGCAAATGAAATTAATTACATTTCAAATTATTATTTTATAGCACGTGTAACATCATTTAGGCCTATATGTTTCTCTCTTATGGTTACAAACTAGATCAATCAATGGCACAAAATTAATGAGAATTAGTTAAATGATAATGAAAAATGGAACGATTTTTAATTTATATATATGCGTGAAGTCATGATAATTGAAAATGGGCTTGCCATAAGCTCAGTCGGTATAGCATCTGTTTAGCAATCAGGAGGTCTGGGGTCGAATCCCGATTGATCCCTTTTTCTTGCTATTTTATTTCATATTACATAATATATTTCTGGGAGTTTCACTCCTTTCCCAATTGTATAGTTAAAGGCTGCAGGGACTGAACCAAATCCTTTGCATATTACTTTAAAGTTATTTGTATCCTTGGTTCTAATAGACTTGTGATCACTGTCTCCGCGACGGTAAACGTCTCCACGACGGATAAAAGTATGCGAGACGGCTCCGATAACTTTGCGACTCTCTCCGCGACCAATTTTTAAAAAAAAAAAGCTGTCTCAAGCAGTTTCAAAGAACCACCTTAAAGTAGTTTCATGGACTCATGAACTTCGGCCGTGATTGAGGAGATGAGTTGGAGACGTCTCCGTCTCCGCGACAAGTTTGAAAAACTGTCTCCAAGTAGTTTCCAAACCGTCTCAAGTAGTCCCAAAGTAGTTTCCGCGCAGTGAGATACACCAATTTTGCCGGGGTTCTCTGGACGGACATTCGACATAGAGGGGCTTGCATACCTAGTGGGTAGAAGCAAGTGTCTAGTGCAACAGGGTATCCGGATCAAATCCCGATGAATCAATTTTCTTTGTTAAATTATTTTTTCTTTCTTATTTTGAAAATTGATAGAAGGGCAATCTAATTTAAAAAACGCACTATGACTCCCATATTCCTTGAATTGCATCAATTTAATTGCATTTGTACTTTGTTGTATTAGGGATTTAGAAAATAAAAAGATTTCGGGAACACCAATAGATAAATACCATAATGGCCATAATACCATAAATGGCCATAATGGCATAATCATTAATATCGTTTGTATTTGAGGAATGAACTTGTTCATCTCTGTACGAAATTGTTTTATATCGTATTTCAAACAAATTAAAACGATGATGGAAGGGATTCCCATCACGTATTGATCGTTACAATGTTTGAATATATGTCATGTTTGTTTCCTCCTTCTTTTACTATTTAAATAAGATACATGATCAGCTGGCACGAAACAAAAAAATATTAATCATACTGGAGACAAGATCATTTTTCTCGAGCCTGTGGCAAGAAATATGATTAATATTCCGATGATATTATATTCAAAATCGTGTCTAACATGTCCTAAGGCTTGTGTGGAGGTTCGGAAAGATTGTGTACATTAGAAGAAATATTGCTGTCATTATTTGTAAAAAAAAAAAGAAAAAAATAGATTTACAGTTAAGCATATACGGGCGCCCTCTATTGGACAGTGATATTATTTTGGCCTTGATATACTCCGTCAAACATTTGTTTCATAGATTTAGATAATTTTATGTCAGAAATCTACAAGAGCATACAGTATTCCCTGAAAAAAGGGGTTTCCCATCCATTCTTATAAAATTGTTTTCAATGTCAAAGAAAAAAATATAAGCTCACATGCTAATACTAATTGTCTAAGGATCTTCGACTTTTGATTTTAGACATTTTATCGTAATATTATGCATATTTGCAGTAATTTAGATTCCTAACTATCAGCATTACATATTTTGTCATATACCATTTTCAGGCTTTCAAAAATACCAGGATTTAATTATATGAATATTAATATATTTGTCGGCAAGCACCATAAAAAAAATTTTAAAATGGGGCACAATGAATAATGTTCAAAGTAGTCACTTAATCAGTAAATCTGCTTTTTTCCCCCCCGCCTGAACAATGGACAATTTTCCAAAATTGTGTCATTTTTTTTTTTCTGACACCCATAATACAGGTAATTTGGCTCTTACAAGGTAATGCTGATGGACAATGATCCACCTCATTACGACAAGTGGATGAAATTGATGAACATGATCAGGTTTTTTGAAGGTTTTCATAACAATTTGTTTCTCTGAATTCATGATGTATTGGATGCGGTTTAACTCATTTTGAAGCTGGTATGCATTTGCAAACCAAGCATGTTGTAAATAACATTTTCCAAAATCAAATTCATTATGTGACAAAATCATAAAACTGGCCACCAAATTTGTCTGCAACTGATTACAATTGTATGTACATCTGAAACAATCCTTCCCGATTAGATGACCAGAAAATCCCCAAAATATATCATTTTCTCATATTCTAATGAAATAGTGGGCTGAATCTTTGTCCATGATTATGTTTTGGTGAAACCCAGTAATTACTTGCCTCCCATAAACAGAATGCTGATATGCCGATGAAGTCAAATAAAATAAACAATTTAGTGAAAGAGGTACAAAAAGTAATGAGAAGCTTTTATAGTGTGCACTACACATTGGTCACATTGCCAATGAAAGGATCTCCATAGCTTGGTGTTATCAACATTCAAAAATGCTCAGCTGCTTATTATTTGATTTTCTGAACACTTTTATTGAACTGTTTCCTTTGATATTTTTTTCTATTTTATTCAATCAAAACTGGTTTCTAGGGTTATTTTCCTTAAGAATAGGAATGTGAACCCTAACAATGATTTTATTATATCCCGCTATATAGCTGTTTGTTTCTTCTCTTTTTTATTTTATTTTTTTTTAATATTTTTTTTTGTGGGGGTTGTTTTATTGTGTTTTTGGGGTTTTTTTTCCCCCTTCGTTTTTTGTGTTTTTTTTTCTGTCTGTTTTTTTTGTCTTTCTTCTTCTTCTCTCTTCTCTTCCTCCATCTTTTTTCTTTTCTTTGACCAAAGACTTTCTAAACATTATAATCAATGCAAGAGAAGGAAGTAATGTTCGGCGATTTTCCGTGCGATGTGCTACAGATACCTAATGAAATGAAAAGAATTCGCCTCCATTATTTAACATGACGATTTTATAAATGACAGAACCGATGACGGGCGTGATTGATAGGTTAGACTTGAGATCCAGTCGGCATCGATACTGCTATTCACGTTGGTTTTCCCCGATCACATTTATTTTTACTTTCTTAGTAGCGTGATTACAATAGATTCCACCACCGATCCATTAATTGGGTGACTAGTAAACTACCGGAATAACTGATGAGACATACATTTACTTCTGAGCTAGTCAAGAATGCACATCCCGGCTCATCATGCTCATGCTATTCTATCCACAACTCCAATTATTCGCTGTAATGTCAAAGATTATTGGACTTTTGGAGTATATAAAATATACACGTATGAAGGCTTATTTTTCTTGTTTGCACTTTCGTACTAAAATGGCACCCTTGATTAGCAATTGTTTTAAAATTTGTATTTTTGTAATTTAATGATCATTTATGATAATCGGTTTGCAACCATACCTTTATTTTCGTTTTTCATTTTTGTTAAAATCTTTGAGAAGATTAGAAGACTTTCAATAATGCTTAAATAGTTTCAAGAATGAAATGACAGCTACTTAGGTCCAAGGTTTGACTTGAACCATACCCCCCCTCCCCTTAAAACTGAGATGTGTATCCCGGGTTGACCCCGGCAACCCAAACGTAAACTCATTTATCTAACAAATCAATAGAAAACGTAAAATGTGCTAATGAATTTTCGGTTGGACATGATTGTCAATATCACTGAACTTTAACCAAAAACTTGTTTTATTCCTATTCAAATATTCCTTTTCTGTTAAAATCGTATATATATTGATCATTTTTTACTAAAATTTTATTTAAATTTGGTGTCACTACAAGCGTACGTTTTAGTTTTTGGTTTCTATATATATATGAGCGTCATGCACTTTAATAAACTAGATTTGAAACATGAGGCAAATGGTTAATATTCTAAAAGAGCAAGCGAAACACAATAAGATGTTATTCAAGACTTCAGTGTTAAATATGTTACAGGACACCTAGCTTTTCAACCCTATGCATTTCATTATGAAGATTGTTAATATTCCCGTCAAAGTCCATGAATATAAGAATGGATGAGAAGAACGATTGGGTATAGACTGAGAGAGGAGGGAGAGAAAATAGGAGAGGTAGAAATAGAGAGAGAAAGAAAGGATGAGAAGAGAGAGAAGAGGACGGGGGGTATGAGTAGAGAGAGATGATGATGATGAAATGCCATTGGGGAGCAGGTTTCATTTATTAACGCTGATCTGCCCCCTAGATATACCAGCCACTACATACATGCCATGCAATTAACCACATCTAACATGGATGGATAAGATGCTAAGACACCTACCCCACATGTGACAACTATCCCTATAGAATAATTACCAAATCATTGACAGGACAACTACAGTACATCTAGGGTTAAGGGTTCATTGAGGTATTCTGTCCTGAGTAATTGTCAAGCGATCGTGGTTTTGTTAGGTTCTTTTGGGAACGGCCTAGTCCACGGGCTGTCCCTAGAATGAGACTTGCATTGTCCCGAAACAGAGAGGCAAATATATATAATGGGTATCTTCACCTGAGTTAGGGAAATACTTTGAAAGCTGTGCGAATTGGGGTTTTACCAGGGTTCGTGGACGGTTCGTTAAAATAGTCGCAATAAAGTTCGCAAACCAATCTTTTAACTACTGAGAATTTCTACTTTTTGCAAACATATATTCCATGCGTTAGGCAAGCTATCGTTTTGGAACTCGCTAACTTAATCTAGGCGAGTAAGAATAATCAGGATTGCGTCTTGCGAGTAGCGAGCCACCGAGCATTACCGTGGTAAGTTAGCGACACTGAGCGAATATTGATGAAAGGTGTTGCGAATCATCACTAGGACATTTGGCGAAGAGAAGAACTTTACGTGACTCGTTTTCGAAACCATTTGCAAACACGTTACCGTTTTTTTGAATGTTGTTTAACCCTGTTTTCAATATATGAAAAAAGAGAAAAGTAAATCTGTTTTATAGCATGATTTCTAACTTTTGATTTGTTTTTACTTTGTAAAGTTATCCTAATTACGAACCTCATGGCCTCCGCCCCGCCATAAGGTGAATAGTGAATTCTTGCGCAAGCCTTCATTTTCGTGTCCTTCAACAAAATAGGCAGGCTCACATCCAGCATGAATTATGTTTGGACTTTTGGTGTCAAGAAATGATATTGAGGATTTGAGCTTAATAAAGTTTTTTCCCACGGACCATATGTCATTATTTTTGCACTACTTCTAAAAGTGTGTTATTATATATATTAGGAAGAATGCACTGATAACATACATGTACATGTGCACTTGAATATGTGTTATGCATTAATAAAATTCAGGCACCAAGTCCGTGAAAATATACCTAATCAGCAACATTAACCTTAATTTACACATTTCTCTTTTTCTATTCATCTCCTCTTTATCTCAGTTTTTATTCTTATGAAGTAACCTCTTTTATCCAAATTTCAACTTTTAATACACAAATAAAAAGGCGTTTTACAATAAAAAATTGTTAAAAAGTTGAAGTCACTTTCAAATATCAATACCACACTTCAGAATTTATTAGTGTAGGTTTTTCAGGGACAACAGCCGAAAAGGTCATTTATGAAACAAGTATTATATATATTATACGATTACCATGTCGTAGCGGACGTTTTCAATAACATTATAAGAGAATCAATGTGCCGGAAAAACTTGGATTCTTCTTTCGCTAGAAGTCCACTCCATTAGTCATGCTGGGTACCATTCAAAAGATTCAAAGGCTCAAAATAGTTTGAATAGGCATACATTTCCATTTCTACAATCGAGATTGATGCGGAGAGTAGTTTGGAGGGACGCTGAAAAGAATAATGCGCCGTTTTCGTGAAGAGACATACGATTTTGAGTCAGAGGTACGTCGGAGAGCACGGCTTATCATTCATGCACTACCAGGGCTACATTTTCCATGTAATTGCCACAATCTCCACTTCCAGTTATTCTACAAACAGCACTTAGGATCATCTTGAATCCGGATGATATGACCGAAATGCTCAAAAATATTGTTTGTAGATATTATGAGAGTATTAGTATGCATTGAGTCAGTGTTTAGCACAAGCTGCCATGTTAAACTTCCAAATCGAGTATGGAACGCTTCAATACATACACTGAGAAGTTTGAGCCCGACCTATCAACAACATTATAGACTAAATATAATACCATGTTTTGCGATAATATTTTGATGCGAACACAGGTTTCAAATTGCTTTTTCTTGTTTCTGTGAAATTTGTAAGGAGAAATTTTATTTGGGTTTAATATATTTTTTTGTTTTTGTTTTGTTTTTGTTTTTTGTTTGTTTTTTTTTTTTGCTTTTGTATGTGTGTATTCATTTTTTGTAAAACCAGGGCCTTCGAGAACAAACTATTCAAACCGCTTCTTCTTAATAAAGTCTAGCTTTATGATTATTACAAAGCCACACAGGCCGCCGATCACTAAGAAAAATCGAATCGAATGCATTTCGGGGGCCCCCAAATGTCTGGGGACAAAAGCGACTCTATTATGTTTACGCATGGGCCCTGGTAAGTTCACTCGTATGAACCGGTCTGCGTTCCGCTCTACCTTATCTATGTTATTCACATGAAATTTTTTTATACTTTTTTATTTTTTTATATTTTGACACATCTTCTTCTTTTCTCGGTTACTACACTAATTATATATCACCAGTTTCAGTAGTTTAGACCATAGGAACTGCGGCCGCATGCCATAGTTGGTTAAACCCCGTCCAGGAATTCAGGGTAGGGTAAATGGTTTAATTATTAGATGAGGCAATAGCAGCAGGTATCCTATTGGGTCTGCTTCTTGTCCCCACACTCACGCACACAGTTTTTTCCATCATCGATAATGATGCAACACCGACACTGCAACCATACAAACTTTATATTAGTTTCTTAGATTTTGAATTTGAGGGATGAAATCTGAAATAAGATAAAAACCTAATCTAATGAATTAGAATATATAGTCGTAAATTCATATTATAATTTCATAATCTAATTTTCTGATTCGTCGCTCTTTGATCTCGATAAATTTCATATTTTTTTCATTTTAAAGAAGACTACAATTTCGAAAAAAAAAATAACAAGCGTTAATAACACTTAAACATTTGAAAAAAATTCTCCTTGTTTTTAACTTCAATAAGTGCCATGTTTATTTTATGCGCATGCACTTTAGCTGCAAATATGGCAATACAATAATAAATTACATATACAACCGAAATGTTGGACAGGTGTTGTGTTGGATGGTCATCATGTCCTATAAAACCGATTATATGGGATGAAACTTAGCTTTAAATCTCCCGAAGTTTCACACAAAAACATGCTGAATGTCACAATAATTTCGTTTAAGCTATGCATCTATCACCCCTTTTCCATTTATTACTCGATATCCATGGATAATTATGTGGTATCTTCATATATCACTGAATGCGCATGAAACAAGTGATGACTTCCGAAGACATTTTCACACATAATAACAAGGGCCAGAAACGGTTCCAAACAAATTCGCATGGTCTTTAAAATCTGTGAAATCTGAATAGATTCTAAATTGAAGTGTCCTCATGGTCCGTAAGTCTTAGTGGTCGTACCACTTGACTGGAGCTAATGGTTCTGAGTTCATTTCCCGGCACATTCACTTGTGTCCTAGGGCAAGGCCTTTACATCTACATTGTGCTCACTCAACCCAGGTGTAAATGGGGTAGGCCTAGCCTTGAATCTATATTCTTTTTGTATTTTTGTCCGAAACACGTGAAACATTTCATTTCATATTGTAAGTAAGACGTTTTAACTTCATCAATCAATACACCTTGAAACAGACACATTAAATATAAAGTTTATAAATATGACCCTACGTTTTCAGTTAATTTTCGGGTCACTTGATCAAGAGTTGCAGGCACTCGAAAGCTCGTGAACTTGTAAGCTAGTGATCACTTTTGCATATGTGGATGCACGAGATTGTCGCTGTGTGTGGTATCTCACTAGTAGATTGCGAGACAAATTGAATACCCTTATGCGATTAATATAAATGTTTACAAACATTTCTTTCGATCATTATGTTAAAACAGTAAAAAATTGTTTTAACCTAATATTCTATCATGGTACCTAAGTAGTTCAATGTATGTGTCGCTATATATTATTTCCACTGGAATATGATCATTACTTTAATTCTCTCCTTGAATAATATTAATAATGATTAATAAACCAACTATATGAGACTGCTTATGCGCTAAAATCCACCAAAAAGAAAGGTGCTCTAAGCGCATTTGCATAAGAAAATGACAACTTTATAGTTACGTAAGTACAAGATTAATAGGGAAAATGGTAACAAGGTATATATGATTTTGCCAAGAGATATTATCAAGTTCGCAAAAAACAAATAAGAAATTGGCTTTTTGATTTCTGCGACAAATTATAGTTTTTACTTTAAATATATTCAATTTATTTCACCCAGGCAATTGACTGTCTAGATTATTTGTATTATACAATTATGCACGATATTTGTTCTTATTATTTCATTATTCTTTAGCTCATAAAAAATCAAGAAGTTTTGTACTTTTTATGCAGACATTTTTAAGGCACTGATACCTATCGAAATTAGAAAAGGAAAAACCAAATATTGTGGGAATTTAGATTGTGTAAATTTCATTTTTTTTTTTCTTCATAGGAATGGAACACGTGAAATAATGATTTACTTCCAAATGATTTACGCATCACCTTGAAAATTTTTCATGTTCAAAGTTGGGTGCACAATGTTTAAAATCGGATCCTATACTCAGTTATAAATCTATGATAAAGTTACTTTACTAGGAAAAAAAAATAAAAAGCAAACCATGGATCAGTTTGTAATATGATGGGCTCCGATGTTGATAGTTCTCCAAACCAAATATAAATACCTTGGTTATATATAACACAATATGATTTTGATATTAAGTGATTACTGAAATTTGAGAGTTATTAAATTTTCAACCTTACCATATTTCTGGCTCCTTTCCTCTTCGTTAAATCATAAATCTCTGCAATTATTTAGTATACAATCAAACGGTGGCACTCCGGCGGGAAGAAATATGGTAAACTGGCATGAGTAGCATCTTGGGATTGTCGTCGTCTGCGGTGCCACACAAAATCAACCGGCTTCTCAATATTTAATCAGAGGTCATACTAACTCTCCTGATTTCTTGATTTGGCACTCAATGTCGCGCTATCTTGAGAAATAATTTTTGAGCAACCAGTTGTCCCCAAAACGGGTGCTGGGCTCCGTTTTGTGGTATTATATTGCGAGTTTGAAAATGATTTGCCAGAGCACATGCGATCTGCGAATCCACCCTCAAACCCATTCAACTCTCCAGCACATGTTGAAATTATTATCTGGCTGCTCTCCAGTGTCTCTCCCAGATGACGGTAATGCGATCATATATCTAGGTTTAGGCGAAACTCGTCTCTACGTCCGAACACTGTGGTTGTTCGTTGACGATTTGCTATCCCAATGACCGCAGGATGGATGTTGAGGAAATGGGGTCGAACTGGTTGGTCGAATCTTTGTTCGTCGAAGTAATGAGCTCAAATAAACTTGTCCTCGTGTCCGTAGTACGGATTTCTCTGTAAATCAAATCAAAACAAATCAACGAATCGACTACTGTTCTTTAATAATAATATGAAAAAGACATTCGATTTAAAAATTCGAATAAATAAACACTTTCACGTTCCCAAATGAGTTGAAGCCCGCGCTTACGATCGATCCATTCTTTAATAAATACCACCAAAAAAAAGACACTTTGCTATTAAATGCATTTTTTTTTTTTTTTTTTTATAACGCTTAGATATGAATTTCATTTGAATGACAGCATTGGAAGTTTGAGTATGAATCTATATTCCTGACTCAAAATTTCCGCCAGCGTTCTTAAAGAGGGAAATTACCTTGTAAACTATCCTAATTCCCTACGGTAAAACTGGGACCAAAAGCACTTAATGCGGCGCGTCAACAACTCGTCGAGGCTACGGGGGCACGTCCGCCATCAACGTAGTCTGCGTTGCATGTATGCAATGCACGCACAAGGTCCCTGCGGTCAACCTCTGCGATTCCTGCGTTCTGTACAAGTAATATGTAAGAAACTCCTGCACTCCTACATGCATTGTACCTGCAAGGTACATCCGCTGCACGAATTTCTATCGAATCCATTCGTAGTAGAGTTGCACGTCGATGGTATCGCGAGTTTGACGCGCTCGCATAAGAAAGGCAAACGAAATGATATTAACAAATTATTGTTTTGGGATAATCAAAGGCATAAAATGTAATTTCAATATACTGCAACAGCATTTAGACATCAAAAACGATAGTGATAAAATGTGGCGTGCACCCACACACGCACACAAACAAAAAACACAACACACACATAACCATCGTTCCACACACACACACACACACCCGTCACGCATACGAACGCGCGCGCACACACACAACAACAACACTACACACAAACACACATGACTTCCTCCTCCCTTCTGAACAAGCTTTTGTTAATCGAGTCTATCACATTTCTTCTTTTATTTCTCTCTCCGTCTCTCTCTCTTTTCTCTCTCTCTCTCTCTCTCTCTTCTTCTTTTGCAAACTGAACACAAACGTAAAAGGATTTTAAAAAGTGAAGGTAAAATTAATGAATTAGCGTAATCGTGGCTACCATAGCTATTCATTTGATTATATAAAAATAAAAGGTCACACCATTTTATTTTCCATTCCAAGCGTTAAAGGAACTTTAGTGAATGGGAGTAAAGGAATTTCTGATTGAATATTGCCTGAATTAGTCTCATATTACTTGGCATATATCATTCATTGGCATGTTATGACATTTTATTTATTAGCTTTCGATTCATAGTGATCTTCAAATTCCTGTCCTAACTCTATTATTTGATTTAGGCTGAATGATACCTTGTGCCAAATCTACTCGAATATTATGTGATTGAAAGATCGTATGCAGTATGGGGAAATCTTGTAGTGTGTTCTTAATGGCTAGACGAACACACTGCAAAATGGGCTACTATTACATGGCGCAAACATTATAATCGATTAAAAATAAAATCGCAGTGAATCATTATTGCTTTTCGAAGAGACCCTCCCGATTCTCTCTCTCTCTCTCTCTCTCCTCTCTCTCCTCTCTCTCTCTCCCTCCCTCTCTCTCTCTCTCTTCTTCTCTCTTCTCTCTCCCCTCTCTCTCTCTCTTTCCATTTTCACTCTTTAAAGATTATTTATCCCAATGTTAGCATGGTTACATTCATAAAACATTAACTTTTATTTTGACAGAGATCAGTTTATACAGCGATGAAGTGACCATACACGAAAGTGGTTTAAATTTTATTGGATTTTTATTCGTATTGTTAGTACTTAAAGTTGCTTTTTCTCATCTTTATTTGATGTTGCATTATAAGGTCACTTTGTGATGAACTTAAATGCAACAAACTCTGATTTCAAACTTGGGGTGTAAAATACTGTGGATCTAGAGCGCAAACATCCCTGGGAGAAAATTTAGCCGCCCCACCCCCGCCCAAACGTCATTTCCCTCAGGTGGAATCTTTCTTCTGTGACAGTTTAACTTACAAGTTTGAAACACCTCCCATTTCTAATCTCTTATATGTTATCTTGATACAATTAATACTTTAGACAGTGCTACGGAGTGCTTTACCTAGATTTATATGAACCTCGTACACTGTAGAAAGCGGTTTAAACAAATTTCGCCAGCATGTTTAAAAATGTGTTGGTTTAAAGTTAAACATTCTTGTTCTAATATTTACACATGTGTTTTAAAACCGAAAAGCGAGTTTTATAGTCTTAAAAAAGACACCGTTAAAAGATTAGAGTTCTAATATTAACATTTTTGTTAAACAGGCCGAGCAAATGTGACGTGATTAGTCATAGCTAATTGGGCATTCAGCTCGTTAGAATGCAAGATAAAATCGGAGATTTACAACATTTCAATCATTTAATCATGATTCATGGCAAGGACTTATGGCTCGCACATTAATAATGTGTGTACTGATGGTGTTGGCTCAGTGGAAGAGCGTACTGCCTTATTTTTATCGAAGGGTCGTGAGTTCGATACCCGGCCGCGTTAGCCAAAGTTGAGCGTTCTTTATTTTGGAGAGTAGCGTTAAAAACAATTACTGTTGAATTTGAACAATCATCTAAAACAAACAGGTTGTTTAAATTATTAACAAACAAGAGTTTTATAGTTTTAAAACAACTACAGGTTGTTTAATTTTTAAACAACGCTGTGCGATATCACCGGTTAACACGCAGTTTGTTTAAGATTTTAAACACACTTGTTTGATTTTTTCTAACAGTGTAGGTTTTCGCACAATACGGTCAGTTATGAATAAAGAAAATGGTAGCAAGTCATGCAAGTGCAACTTTGTTTTATAGTATGAAGATTAGTCACAACATGGTAATACTTGTATTTATAAGCAAGTAATAATGGCTTTCTCTCGAGTGTTTTCATCTTATTTGCTCCTGTAGATCTTGAGAATAATTTATATGACTATTTTTCTACAATCAATACTTTAAAATTTAAAAAAAATCATTTGCACGCCGTAGCCTTGCTTTGTGTATGTTTTCAAATACATCAAGCCGCACACATTAACCATAAAAGAACGGTGCCAGGTAAAAATGCAGAGGTAAAAATTGGCAGAGGTAAAAATGGCAGAGGTAAAATGGCAAGAGGTAAAAAGCAGAGGTAAAATGCAGAGGCAAAAATTGGCAGAGGTAAAAATGGCAAGGTAAAAATGGCAAGAGCAAAAATGCAGAGGTAAAAATGGCAGAGGTAAAATGGCAGAGATAAAGCCAGAAGTAAAATGGAATGTCTTTTCGCAATCCAATTGTCATAGCAAAGCCCATGCACATAGTTATGGCAAATTCCCTTTAGGAAAGGGGTAAAACATTCATAAAGAAAACTGAGAAGGGATTTTCAAATTTAAATGCTGGACGCCTGGAGGTCCTTATCTTTAGAAAGACTGACTTCCATAATATGTAGGACTATCTGCTATGAGATATTGCTATACCAAAGTGAACGATTTTTTATTTACATTTTTACCTTTTAACTGTAACATGTTAATAACAAATTATAAAATAAATTACGACGTCAGTGAGAACAATGCCATCTTAAAATAGGTGTGCACGTTTTTGTATTTAACGGACAAACAACAACATGTCTTAACAAAAGTAATTCTTTATTATTATTTACCTTATGAAAGAAAAATTGAATAATATTACCACTACGATTTGATGTAACACGTGCGTAATGACTATAACAATCGCCAACTTAGATATTGCAATAGCTCATAACAGCTAGTCCCAAATGGAAGGCAGTTCAATTTAAAAGTTAAGAACACCTCCAACAATGATATTTTAACTCAATCCCTTCTTATAACTAGCTTTCTTGTTAACTATTTACCGCTTTTGTATCTCACTTCGCGGAACACTAGTACATTTGAGACGATTTGTCAACATGGTTTTGCCATTATAGCTTGTCTCCTCAGTCCTCTCTTCTCCTTAATTTTCAGACACGTTTCTAATAGGTCCGACTCTTATATATACGTTGAAACAAAGGATTCCGTCGCGGGACGTCTCCGCGACGGATAAAAAGTATTAGAGACGTCTCCGATGTCGCGGAGATGTTAGCAGAGACGTCTCCGAACGACGTTCTTCAGACTCCGTTTACATAATCTGTAACAAAGCAATTTCAAAAAAACCGTATCAAAGTTGTATACGCGACTCATGAAACGTTTTAAACAAGTTTTTAAAAAAATGTCGCGAGACGCCTCTGAGACGTTTCATGAGTCGCAGAAACAACTTTGAGGCGGTTCTTTGAAAGTGCTTTGTTACAGTTTTTTTTTTAACTTCACGGAGACGTCGTGGAACAATCTCCGCGACGTCTCCGCAACATCGAGACGTAGACGTAATATTTTTTTGTGCGCGAAGGCGTTTTCCAAGAAGTGCATGCGGCGGTCACAACTTCGTCGTAGGCTACGGGGCACGTGCAATCAACGTAGCCTGCGTCGATTGCATCAATGCATGCACAGGTCTTTGGTCAATTTCTGCGATTCTTGCGTTTCGTAGTAATGCAGCGGTCACAACTCGCCGTAACCTTGACGTGCAACTCCCTACGACGGATTTTCGTAGAAAATCGTGCAGCGGAGGTACCTTGCAAGGTACAATGCTGTACGACGTACAGGAGTTTTTACAATACCCTTACTACAGAAACGCAGGAATCGCAGAAGTTGACCTAGGACCTGTCGTGCATTGCACATGCAACGCAGGCTACGTCGATGGCACGTGCCCCGTAGGCTACGACGAGTTGTGACCGGCGCATTAGGGTATTGGAAAAACTTCCTGCGCGTCGTACATCACGTGCTGCGAGGTACCTGCGCTGCACGATTTTTCTACGAAATCCATCGTAGGGAGTTGCACGTCGAAGGTACGGCGAGTTGTGACGGCCGCATAATGCGGCGGTCACAATCGCCGTACCATCGACGTGCAACTCCTACGATGGATTTCGTAGAATTCGTGCAGCGGACGGTACCTCGCAGGTACATGCGATGTACGACGCGCAGGAAGTTTTTACAATACCTTACTATAGAATTGCAGGAATCGCAGAAGTTGAATTAGGACCTGTGCGTGCATTGCACATACCAGCGAGGCTACGTCGATGGCACGTGCCCGCTGTAGCCTACGACGAGTTGTGACCGGCCGCATAAGATACCACCAGGGAATTGGCCATGTTTTTATTCATGGATTTCTTATGGACAATTGAATGTGCGTAAGCCTTGACATTTTACCTCTCCATTTTTTACCCTACCGAATTTTATAAAAAATGGCAGAGGCAAAAATGGCAGAGGTAAAAATGGCAGAGGTAAAAATGGCAGAGGTAAAAATGGCAGAGGTAAAAGTGGCGGAGGTAAAAATGGCAGAGGTAAAAATGGCGGAGGTAAAAATGGCAGAGGTAAAATGTCAGGTCTTACGCAATTCAATTGTCATAGCAAATCCCATGAATAAAACATGGCCAATTCCCTTGGGTGGTATCTTATGTCGGCGTCACAACTTCGTCGTAGGCTACGGGCACGTGCCATCGACGTAGCCTCGTGTGATGTGCAATGCACGCACAGGTCCTAATTCAACTTTCTGCGATTCCTCAATTCTATAGTAAGGTATTGTAAAAACTTCCTGCGCGTCGTACATGCATTGTACTGCGAGGTACCTCCGCTGCACGAATTCTACGAAATCCATCGTAGGAGTTGCACGTCGATTGGTACGGCGAGTTGTGACCGCCGCATTATGCGGCGGTCACAACTCGCCGTACCTTCGACGTGCAACTCCCTACGATGGATTTCGTAGAAAAATCGTGCAGCGCAGGTACCTCGCAGGCACGTTGTATGTACGACGCGCAGGAAGTTTTTCCAATACCCTAATGCGGCAGGTCACAACTCGTCGTAGCCTAGCGGGCACGTGCCACGACGTAGCCTGCGTTGCATGTGCAATGCACGCACAGGTCTAGGTCAACTTCTGCGATTCCTGCGTTTCTGTAGTAGGGTATTGTAAAAACTCCTGTACGTCGTAACAAGCATTGTACCTGCAAGGTACCTCCGCTGCACGATTTTTCTAACGAAAATCCGTCGTAGGGAGTTGCACGTCGTCAAGGTACGGCGAGTTGTGACCGCTGCATTACTACGAAACGCAAGAATCGCAGAAATTGACCAAAGACCTGTGCATGCATTGTGCAATCGACGCAGGCTACGTTGATTGCACGTGCCCCGTAGCCTACGACGAAGTTGTGACGCCGCACACTTCTTGGGAAACGCCTTCGCGACAAAAAAAATATTACGTCTACGTCTCGATGTTGCGGAGACGTCGCGGAGATTGTCTCACGACGTCTCCGTGACAGTTAAAAAAAAAACTGTAACAAAGCACCTTTCAAAGAACCGCCTCAAAGTTGTTTCTCGACTCATGAAACGTCTCAGGACGTCTCCGCGACATTTTAAAACTTGTTTAAAACGTTTCATGAGTCGCGTATACAACTTTGATACGGTTTTTTGAAATTGCTTTGTTACAGATTATGAAAACGGTATCCGGGAAGCGTCTTCGGAGACGTCTCATGCTAACATCTCCGCGACAATCGGAGACGTCTCTAATACTTTTTTATCCGTCGCGGAGACGTCCCGCGACGGAATCCTTTGTTTCAACGTATATATAAGAGTCGGACCTATTAGAAACGTGTTTGAAAATTAAGGAGAAAGAGGAGACTGAGGAGACAAGCTATAATGGCAAAACCATGTTGACAAATCCGTCTCAAATGTACTAGTGTTCCGCGAAGTGAGATACAAAAGGGTAAATAGTTAACAAAGAAAGCTAGTTATAAGAAGGGATTGTAAAATATCATTGTTGGAGGTGTTCTTAACTTTTAAAATTGACTGCCTTCCATTTGGGACTAGCTGTTATGAGCATTGCAATATCTAAGATTTGGCGATTGTTTATAGTCATTACTGCACGTGTTACATTCAAAATCGTAGTGGTAATATTATTCAATTTCTTTCATAAGGTAAAATAATAAAGAATTACTTTTGTTAAGACACTGTTGTTGTTTGTCCGTTAAACAAAAACGTGCACACCTATTTTAAATGGCATTCTCCACTGACGTCGTAATTTATTATAATTTGTGTATAACATGTTACAGTTAAAAGGTAAAAATGTAAATAAAAAATCGTTCACTTTGGTATAGCAATATCTCATAGCAGATAGTCCTACATATTATGGAAGTCAGTCATTCTAAAGATAAGGACCCTCAGGCAGTCCAGCATTTAAATTTGAAAATCCCTTCTCAGTTTCTTTATGAATGTTTTACCCCCTTTCCTAAAGGAATTTGCCATAACTATGTGCATGGGCTTTGCTATGACAATTGGATTGCGAAAGACATTCCATTCTTACTTCTGGCATTTCTCTCTGCCATTAGTTTACCTCTGCCATTTTTACCTCTGCCATTCTCTGCATCCTCTGCCATTATTTACCTCTGCCATTTTTACCTCTGCCATTTTTACCTCTGCCATTTTTACCTCTGCCATTTTTACCTCTGCCATTTTTACCTGGCACCGTTCTTTTATGGTTAATGTGGCGGCTTATGTTTGAAACCTACACAAAGGCAAGGCACGGCGTGCGCAAAATGATTTTTTTTAAATTTTAAATATTGATTGTAGAAAACTAGTCATATAAATTATCTCAAGATCTACAGGAGCAAATAAGATGAAAACACTCGAGAAGAAAGCCCATTATTACTGCTTATTAAAATACAAGTATTACCATGTTGTGACTAATCTTCATACTATAAAAACAAAGTTGCACTTGCATGACTTGTACCATTTCTTTATTTCATACTGACCGTATTGTTGCAAAACCTACACTGTTAGAAAAAATCAAACAAGTTGTTTAAAATCTTAAACAACTGCGTGTTAACCGGTGAATCGCACAGCGTTGTTTAAAAATTAAACAACCTGTAGTTGTTTAAAACTATAACACTCTTGTTGTTTAAAATTTAAACAACCTGTTGTTTGATGATTGTTCAAAATATCAACAGTATTGTTTAACGCTACTCTCCAAAAATAAAAACGCTCCAACTTTGGGCTAACGCGGCCGGGTATCGAACTCACGACCCTTCGATAATAAGGCAGACGCTCTGTCCACTGAGCCAACACATCAGTACACACATTAAATTAATGTGCGAGGCATAAGTCCTTCGCCATGATCATGATGATTGAAATGTTGCTCCGATTTTATCTTGCATCTAACGAGTGATGCCATTAGCTCATGACTATCACGTCACATTTGCCTCGGCCTGTTTAAACAAAACTGTTTAATATCTAAACTCTAATCTTTAAACAGGTCTTTTTTAAGACTATAAAACCTCGCTTTTCCGGTTTTAAACAACAATGTGTAAATATTAAACAAGAATGTTTAACTTTAAAACCAACATTTTTTAAACAGCGAAATTTTTAAACCGCTTTCTAACAGTGTACGAGTTCATATAAATCCTAGGATAAAGCACTCCGTAGCACTGTCTAAAGTATTATTGTAATCCATAAACATATAAGGAATTAGAAATGGGAGGTGTCAAACTTGTAAGTTAAACTGTCACAGAAGAAAGATTCCACCTGGAGGGAATGGTTTGGGCGGGGGTGGGGGCGGCTAAATTTCTCTCCCCAGGATGTTGCGCTCTATCCAGCAGTATTTACACCCCAAGTTTGAAATCAGAGTTTGGCATTTAAGTTCATACAAAGTGACCTTATAATGCACATCAAATACAAAGACTGAACAAAAAGCAACTTTAAAGTACTAACAATACGAATAAAAAAATCCATAAAATTTAAACCACTTTCGTGTATGGTCACTTCATCGCTGTATAAACTGATCTCTGTCAAAATAAAAATGTAATGTTTTATGATGTAACCATGCTAACATTGGGATAAATAATCTTTAAAGAGTGAAAAATGAGAAAGAGAGAGAGAGAGGGGAGAGAGAGAGAGAGAGAGAGAGAGAGAGAGAGAGGGAGGGAGAGAGAGAGAGAGAGAGAGAGGGAGAGAGAGAGAGAGAGAGAGATCGGGAGGGTCTTCATTCGAAAGCAATAATGAATCACTGCGATTTTATTTTTTAATCGATATAAATGTTTGCGCCCATTGAATAGTAGCCCATTTTGCACGTGTTGCGTCTAGCCATTAACGAACACAATACAGATTCCCCATACTGCATACGACTTGTTCAATCACATAATATCGAGTAGATTTGACAAAGGTATCATCATCTAAATCATAATAATAGAGTAGGACAGAATTTGAAGATCCTATGAATCGACAGCTAATCAAATAAATGTCATAACATGCAATGAATGATAATATGCAGAGTAATATGAGACTACATTCAGCAATATTCATCAGAATTCCTTTACCGTTCCCATCACTAAAGTATCCCTTTAACGGCTTGAAATGGGAAAATAAAATGGGTGTGACCTTTATTTTTATATATCAAATGAATAGCTATGTAGCCACATTACGCTAATCATAAATTTTACCTTCACTTTTTAAAATCCTTTTACGTTTGTGTTGCAGTTGCAAAAGAAGAGAGAGAGAGAGAGAGAGAGAGAAAGAGAGAGAGAGAGAGAGAAATAAAAGAAGAAAAGTGATAGACTCGTTAACAAAAGCTGTTCAGAAGGAGGAGGAAGTATGTGTGTTTGTGTGTGTGTGTGTGTGTGTGTGTGCGCGCGCGCGTATGCGTGAGGGTGTGTGTGTGTGTGTTGACGGTATGTATGTGTGTGTGTTTTTGTTTGTGTGCGTGTTGTGGTGCACGCCACATTTATCACTTCGTTTTTGATGTCCTAAATGCTGTGCAGTATATGAAATTAACATTTTATGCCTTTGATTCATCCCAAACAATAATTTGTTAATATCCACTTTCGTTGCTTTCTTATGCGGCGGTCACAACTCGCCGTACCTTCGACGTGCAACTCCCTACGATGGATTTCGTAGAAAATTCGTGCAGCGGATGTACCTTGCAGGTACAATGCATGTACGACGTGCAGGAAGTTCTTACAATACCCTTACTACAGAAACGCAGGAATCGCAGAGGTTGACCCAGGACCTGTGCGTGCATTGCACATGCAACGCAGACTACGTTGATGGCACGTGCCCCGTAGCCTACGACGAGTTGTGACCGCCGCATTAAGTGCCTTGGTCAGTTTACCGTAGGGAATTAGGATAGTTCACAAGGTAATTCCCCTCTTTAGAACCTGCGGAAATTTGAGTCAGGAATATAGATTCATATCAAACATCCAATGCTGTCATTCAAATGAAAATTCATATCTAAGCGTTATAAAAAAAAAAAAAAAAAATGCATTTAATACAAAGTGTCTTTTTTTTGGGGTATTTATAAAGACATGGATCGATCGTAACCGCGGCGCTCAAACTCATTTGGGAACGTGAAAGTGTTATTTATTCGATTTTAAACGATGTCTTTTTCATAATTATTTATAAAGAAAGTAGTCATGAATTCTGATTTGTTTTGATTTGATTTACAGAGAAAAACTCCGTTACTACGGACACAGAGGACAAGTTAATTTGAGCTCATCTCGACAACCAAAGATTCGACCAACCACGTTCGAGCCCCCATTTCGTCAACACACCATCCTGGGTCATTGGCATAGCAACATCGTCAACGAACAACCAACAGTGATTCGGACGTAGAGGACGAGTTCGCCCAACCTAGTTATGACATCGCCATTCCGTCTCTGGGAGGCACTGGACGACGCGCAATTATTTCAACATGTGCTGGAGAGTTGAATGGGGTTGAGGTGGATTCGCAGATCGCATGTGCTCCTCGGCAAATCATTTCGCAAACTCGCAAATATAAATACCCACAAAACGGAGCCCAGCACCCGTTTTTGAGACAGTACTGTTTGCTCAAAAATTATATTCTCAAGATAGGCGACATTGAGTGCCAAATAAAGAAATCAGGAGAGTAGATGAACCTCTGATTAAATTTTGAGAGCGGTGATTTTGTGTGTGCACCGCAGCAGACGACAATCCCAGAGTGCCTCATGCCAGCTTTTTACCATATTTCTCCCGCCGGAGTGCCACCGTTTGATTGTACACTAAACAAATTGCAAGGATTTATGATTTAACGAAGAGGAAGGAAGCCAGACAATATGGTAAGTTGAAAAATTTAATAACTCTCATAATTTCATAATCCACTTAATTCAAAATCATATGTTTATATATAACCAGGTATTTATATTTGGTTTTGGAGAACTATCAACATACGGAGCCCACAATTACAACCTGATCCATGGTTTGGCTTTTATTTTTTTTCCTGTAAAGATAACTTTATATGATTTATACTGAGTAATAGGATCCGATTTACAACATTGTGCACACTTTGAACATGAAAAATTTTCAAGGTGATGCGTAAATCATCTGGAAGTAAATCATTATTTCACTGTTCCATTCCTATGAGAAAAAAAAAATGAATCTTACACATCTAAATTCCCAAAATATTTGTTTTCCTTTTCTAATTTCGATGGTTCAGTGCCTTAAAATGTCTGCATAAAATACAAAACCTTGTTTTTTATGAGTACAAGAAATAAATGAAGAAACAAAACAAAATCGTGCTTGTATTACAATAATTCTAGACAGTCACATGCCTTGGGGAAATAATTGAATTATTTAAAGTAAAAACTATATTTGCCAGAAATCAAAAAGCAATTCTTATTTGTTTTTCGACGAACTTGATAATATCTTCTTGGCAAATCATATATACACTGTTACCTTTTCCCTATTATCTTGTACTTACGTAACTATAAGTTGTCATTTTCTTATGCACACATGCGCTTAGAGCACCTATCTTTTGGTGGATTTAGCGCATAAGAAGTCTCATATATTGTTATTATCATTATTAATATTATTCAAGGGAGAATTAAAGTAAATGATACATATTCAGTGGAAATAATTAATGGCAAACCCATACATTTGGAGAGCTCTGTACCAGAATATTAGGTTAAAACAATTTTTTACTGTTTTAAACAAATGCATCGAAAGAAATGTTATGTAACATTTATATTAATCGCTAGAGGGTATTCATTTGTCTCGCAATCTACTATGGTCAACAAGGAAATTCGTGATCACTCTCGCAAAAAGTGATCACTAGCTTACAAGTTCACGAGCTTTCGAGTGCCGCTGCAACTCTTTATCAAGTGACGAAAATTAACTGAAAACGTAGTCTATTTATACATTTATATTAATTGTCTGTTTCAAGTGTATTGATTAGATGAAGTTAAAACGTCTTACCTTAACACATCTGAAATGAAATGTTCACGTTTCGGACAAAAATAACAAAAAGAATTAGATTAGGTAGGGCCTACCCATTTACACCTGGGTTGAGTGAAGCAAATGTAGATGTAAGGCCTTGCCCTAGGACACAAGTGAATGTGCCGGGAAATGAACTCAGAACCATTGCATCCCCAGTCAAGTGGTACGACCACTAGACTACGACCATGACGACACTTCATTTAGAATCATATTCAGATTTCACAGATTTTACAAGACCATGCGATTTGTTTGGAAACCGTTCTGGCCTTGTGTATCTATGGTGATAACATGTCTTCGGAGTCATCACTTGTTCATGTCGCATTCAGTTGATATAGAGATACCAACATAATTATCCATGATATCGAGTAAATAAATGGGAAGGGGTGAACGATGTCGCATGCTAAACGAAATTATGTGACATTCAGCATGTTTTGTGTGAACTTCGGGAGATAAAGCTATCACGTTTCATCCATTATCGGTTTTAGGAACATAATGACCTCACAACACACATGTCAACATTTCGGTTGTTATGTATTTATTATGAATATGCCATATTTGCAGCTAAAGTGCATGGCATATAAACCATGGCACTTATGAAAGTTTAAAAACAAGAAGATATTTTTTTCATGTTTAAGTGTATAACCCTGTTATTTTTTTTTTCGAATTGTAGTTCTTCCTTTAAAATGAAAAAAATATGAAATTTATCGAGATCAGAAGAGCGACGAATCGAAAATTAGATTATGAAATTATAATTGTTACGACTTATTTCTAAATTCATTAGATTAAGGTTTTTAATCTTATTTCAGATTTCATCCCTCAAATCACAATCTAAAGAACTAATATAAAGTTTGTATAGTTGCATGTCGGTGTTGCATCATTTCGATGATGGAAAAACTGTGCGTGAGTGTGGGGAAGAGCAGACCATGGAATACCTGCTGCTATGCCCTCATCTAATATTAAACCATTTACCCCTACCCTGAATTCCTGGACGGGTTTAACCCCAGACATGCATGAGCCGCAAGTCCTATGTCTAACACTGAACTGGTGATATATAATTTAATGTAGTAACCAGAAAAGAAGAAGATGTCCAAATATAAAAAAATAAAAAAAATATAAAAAAAATTTCATGTGAATACCATGTGGTCAGCAGCGGACGCAGACCGGAGTCATACAGTGAACTTACCGGGCCCATGCGTAAACATAATAGAGTCGCTTTTGTCCCCAGACAATTGGGCCCCCGAAATGCATTCGATTCGATTTTCTTGGATCGGCGCCTGTGTGGTTGTAATAAATCATAAAGCTAAGACTTATTAGAAGAAGCGGTTGAATAGTTTGTTCTCGAAGGCCCTGGTTACAAAAATGAAATACACACTATCACAAAAAGCAAAAACAAAAAAAACAAAAACAAAAAACAAAAACAAAAACAAAAAAACAAAAAATAATATTAAAACCCAAATAAAATTTCCTCCTTACAAATTCACAAGAACAAGAAAAAGCAATTTAGAAACTGTGTCGCATCAAAATATATAATCGCAAACATGGTATTATATTTAGCTCATATAATTGTTGATAGGTCGGGCTCAACTTCTCACGTGTATGTATTGAACGTTCCATATCGATTGGAAGTTTAACATGCACTTGTAGCTAAATGTATGTATTACTCTCACTATATCTAACAAAAATATTTTTGAAGCATTTCGGTCATATCACCGGATTCATAGATGAATCGCTAAGTGCTGTTTGTAGAATAACTTGGAGTGAGATTGTGCAATTACATGGAAAAATGTACCCTGTAGTGATGAATGATAAGCGTTGTGATATTGGACTAAAATGTATGTTCAAGAAAAGGCGATATTTTTCAGGTTCAATTATTGATCAATTCTCGTTTAGAAATGGTATGTCTATTCAAACTATTTTGAGTTGATTTTTGAATGGACCAGCATGACTAATGGAGTGGATTCTAGCGAACAAGAAGAAATCAAGTTTTCCGCAATTGATTTTTATCATGTATTGAAAGTCCGTACGATGTAATCGTATAATATAATAATACTTGTTCATAAAATGACCTTTCGGCTGTTGTGCCCTGAAAACCTACAACTATAAAATTCTGAAGTGTGGTATTGATATTTGAAAGTGACTTCAACTTTTTAACATTTTTTATTGTAAAACCCTTTTTATTTGTATTAAAGTTGAAAATTTGGATAAAAAGAGTTACTTACAAGTAAATAAAAACTTGAGATCAAAGAGGAGATGAATAGATAAAAGAGAAATGATGTAAATTAAGGTTAATTTGTGAATTACGGTATATTTCACGGACTTGTGCCTGCAATTTTATTAATGCATTAACACATATTCAATGCACATGTACATGTATGTTATACAGTGCATCTCCCTAATATATATAATACACACACTTTTAAAATAGCTGCAAAATAATGAACATATGGTCCGTGGGAAAAACTTTATAAGCTCAAATCCTCAATATCATTTTGACACCAAAAAGTCCAAACATAATTCATGCTGGAGTGAGCACTGCCTACTTTTGTGAAGGACACGAAAATGAGGCTGCGCAAGAATTCACTATTCACCTATGGGCGGCCATGAGGTTCGTAATTAATAAATCAACTTACAAAGTAAAAACAAATCAAAAGTTAGAAATAGACATTAAAAAAGATTTACTTTCTCTTTTTCATAATATTGAAAACAGGGTTTAAAACCTTCAAAAACGGTAACGTTGCAAATGGTTCGAAAACGAGTCACTAAAGTTCTTCTTTCGCCAATGTTCCACGTGATGATTTCGCAACACCTTTCATCAATATTCGCTCAGTGTCGCTAACTTACGGTAATGCTCGGTGGCTCGCTACTGCAAGACGCAATCCCTGATTTTCTTACTCGCTAGATTAAGTTAGCGAGTCCCCCAAAACGATAGCTTGCTAACGCATTGGAACTAATGTTTGCAAAAAGTAGAAATTCTCAAGTAGTAAAACGATTGTTTGCGAACTTTATTGCGACTATTTTACGAACCTCCACGAACCCTGGTAAAACCCCAAATTCGCCACTTTCAAAGTATTTCCCCTCTCAGTGAGATACCCCATTATATATATTTAGCCCTCTCTGTTTCGGACAATCAAGTCATTCTAGGACAGCCCCGTGGACAGCCGTCCCAAAAGAGCTAACCAACCACGATCCTTGACAATTACTTCAGGACAACTACCTCATAAACCCTAACCCTAAGATGTACTGTAGTTGTCCTGTAATGGATTGGTAATTATTCTATAGGGGATAGTTGTCCATGTAGGGGTAGGTGTCTTAGATCTTCCATCCATGCTTAGATGCTGGTTACATGCATGACATGTATGTAGGGCTGGTTATCTAGGGGGCAGATCAGGTTAATAAATGAAACCTGCTCCCCCATGCTTTCATCATCATCATCTCTCTCTCTCATCCCCCCCCCCTCTCTCTCTCCTTCTCTCTTTCTCTCTCTCTATTTCTCTCTCTCTATTTCTCTCCCTCTCTCTCAGTCTATACCCAATCGTTCTTCTCATCCATTCTTATATTCATGGACACGGGGAATATTAACAATCTCATAATGAAATGCATAGGGTTTGAAAAGCTAGGTGTCCTGTAACATATTAACAGCTGAAGTCTTGAATAACATCTTATTGTTGTTTCGCTTGCTCTTTTAGAATATTAACCATTTGCCTCATGTTCAAGCTCAGTTTATTAAAGTGCATGACGCTCATATAATTAATATAGAAACAAAAACTAAAACGTACGCTTGTAGTGACACCAAATTTTAAATGAAAATTTTAAGTAAAAAATGATCAATATTATACGATTTTAACAGAAAGGATATTTGAATAGGAATAAAACAAGTTTTTGTTAAAGTTCAGTTTGATATTTGACAAATCATGTCCAAACCGAAATTCATTAGCACATTTTAGCGTTTTCTATTGATTTGTTAGATAAATGAGTTTACGTTTGGTTGACCCGGGGCGTCAACCCGGATACACATCTCAGTTTTAAGGGGGAGGGGGGGGGGTATGGTTTCAAGTCAATACCTTGGACCTGAAGTAGCTGTCATTTCATCTTGAACTATTAAGCATTATTGAAATGTCTTCTTAATCTTCTCAAAGATGTTAACAAAATGAAAACGAAAATAAAAGTATGGTTGCAAACCGATTATCATAAATGATATAAATTAACAAAAATACAAATTGGTAAAACAATGCTAATCAAGGGTTGCCATTTTAGTAGAAAGTGCAAACAAGAAAAATAAGCTTCATACGTGTATAATTTATATACTCCAAAGAGTCAATATCTGACATTACAGCGAATATTGGAGTTGTGATAGAATAGCATGAGCATGATGAGCGGGATGTGCATTCTCTGACTAGCTCAGGAAGTAAATGTATGTCTCAGCAGTTATTCCGGTAGTTTACTTAGTCGACATTAATGGATCGGGGTGAATCTATATGTATCACGACTACTAAGAAGTAAAATAAATGTGACTCGGGGAAAACCACGTGAATTAGCAGTGATCGATTGCGACTGGATCTCCAAGTCTAACCTATCAATCACGCCCGTCATCGGTTCTGTCATTAAAATCGATCATGTAAATATGAGGCGAATTCTTTTCATTCATTAGGTATCTGTGCACATCGCACGGAAAATCGCCGAACCATACTTCCTTTCTCTTGCATTGATTTATAATGTTAGAAGTCTTGGTCAAAAGAAAAGAAAAAAATGGAGAAGAAGAAGAAGAAGAAGAAAGACAAAAAAAACAGACAGAAAAAAAAACACAAAAAACGAAAGGGGGGAAAAAAAACCCCCAAAAAACACAATAAAACAACCCCCACAAAAAAAATATTAAAAAAAAATAAAATAAAAAAGAGAAGAAACAAACAGCTATATAGGGGATATATAAAATCATGTAGGGTTCACATTCCTATTCTTAAGGAAAATAATACCCTAGAAACCAGTTTGATTGAATAAAATGGAAAAAAATATCAAAGAAACAGTTCAATAAAAGTTCAGAAAAATCAATAATAAGCAAGCTGAGCATTTGAATGTTGATAACACCAATGCTATGGAGATCCTCTCATTGGCAATGTGACCAAGATGTGTAGTGTCACACATGAACAGCTATCTCATTACTTTTGTACCTCTTTCACTTAAATTGTTTATTTTATTGATTCAATCGGCATATCAGGCATTCTTGTTATGGGAGGACAAGTAATACTGGTTTCACAAAACATAATCATGGACAAAGATTCAGCACTATCATTAGAATATGGAAAATGATATATTTTGGGCATTTTTTCTGGTCCATCTAATCGGAAGGATTGTTCAGATGTGACATTACAATGTAATCAGTATGCAGACAAATTTGGTGGCAGTTTTATGATTTTGTATCACATAATGAATTTGAATGGAAAATGTATTATTACAACATGTTGGTTTTGCAAATGCATACCAGGCTTCAAAATGAGTTTAACCGCATCCAATACATCATGAATTCAGAGAAACAAATTGTTATGAAAACCTCAAAACCTGATATGTTCATCACATTCATCCACTTGTCGTAATGAGTGGATCATGTGCCATCAGCATACCTTGTACAGGAGGCAAATACCTGTATATAGGGTGTGTCAGAAAAAAAAAATGACACAATTTGGAAATTGTCCATTGTTCAGGCGGGGGAAAAAAGCAGTTTACTGATAAGTGACTACTTTGAACATATTCATTTGCCCCATTTTAAATTTTTTTTATGGTGCTTGCCCGACAAATATATTAATATTCAATATAATAAATGCCTGGTATTTTTGAAGCTGAGAAATGGTATATGACAAAATATGTAATGCTTGATAGTTAGAATCTAAAATTACTGCAAATATGCATAATATTACGATAAAAATGTCTAAAAATCAAAAGTCGAGATCCTTAGTACAATGTAGTATTGAGCATGTTGAGCTATATTTTTTTCTTTGACATGAAACAACTTTATAAGAATGGATGGGAAACCCCCTTTTTCAGGAATACTGTATGTCTTTGTAGATTTCTGACATAAATTATCTAAATCTATGAAACAATTGTTTGGACGGAGTATATCAAGGCAAATAATATCACTGTCAATAGAGGGCGCCGTATATGCTCTAACTGTAAATCTATTTTTTTCTTTTTTTTTACAAATTAATGACAGCAATATTCTTCTAATGTACAATCTTTTCCGAACCTCCACACAAGCCTTAGACATGTTAGACACGATTTTTGAGATATAATATCATCGGAATATTAATCATATTTCTTGCCACAGGCTCGAGAAAAATGATCTTGTCTCAGTATGATTAATGATTTGTTGTTCGTGCCAAGCTGATCATGTATCTTATTTATTTGTAAAAGAAGGAGGAAACAAACATGACATATATTCAAACATTGTAAGATCAATACGTGATGGAATTCCCTTCCATCATCGTTTTATTTGTTTGAAATACGATATAAAACAAATTCGTACAGATGAACAAGTTCATCCTCAAATACAAACGAATATTAATGATTTATGGCCATTATGGCCATTATGGTATTATGGCCATTATGGTATTATCTATTGGTGTTCCCGAAATCTTTTTATTTTTCTAAATCCCTAATACAACAAAGTACAAATGATTAAATTGATGCAATTCAAGGAAATATGGGAGTCATAGTGCGTTTTTTAAATTTAAGATTGCCCTTCTATCAATTTTCAAAATAAGAAAGAAAAAATAATTAACAAAGAAAATTTGATTCCATCGGGATTTGAATCCGGGATACCCTGGTTGCTAGACACTTGCTCTACCCACTGAGGTATGGCAAGCCCTTATGTCGATGTCCGTCCCAGAGAACCGCAAAATTGTGGTATCTCACTGCGCGGAAACTACTTTGGGACTACTTTGAGACGGTTTGGAAACTACTTGGAGACAGTTTTCAAACTTGTCGCGGAGACGGAGACGTCTCCAACTCATCTCCTCAATCCCGGCGAAGTTTCATGAGTCATGAAAACTACTTTAAGGTGGTTCTTTGAAACTGCTTTGAGACAGCTTTTTTTTTTAAAATTGTCGCGGAGAAGTCGCAAAGTATCGGAGCCGTCTCGCATACTTTTTATCCGTCGTGGAGACGTTACCGTCGCGGAGACAGTGATCACAAGTTATAGAACCCGAAGGATACAAATAAACTTTAAGTAAATGCAAAGGATTATGGTTAAGTAATGCAGCCTTTTAAATATAAATTTGGAAAAGGAGTGAAACTCACCAGAAATATATTATGTAATATGAATAAAATTAGCAAAGAAAAAGGGATTCAATCGGGATTCGAACCCCAGACCTCCTGATTGCTAAACAGATGCTATACCGACTGAGCTATGGCAAGCCCATTTTCAATTATCATGACCTTCACGCCCATATAATATAAATTAAAATCGTTCCATTTTTCATTATCATTTAACCTAATTCTCATTAATTTTGTGCATTGATTGATCTAGTTTGTAACATAAGAGAGAAACATATAGGCCTAAATGATGTACACGTGCTATAAAATACATAATTGAAATGTAATTAATTTCATGCGATCGTTATACCCGTGTTTATGGCGTTACTATAGCTTATCATTAAAAAGATCGCGGTCAATTTCGTTGGCAAGGTTTCCAACATTGGTGGCAATCCACGGAATTCATTAAATTTCGATTAGTATGTGTTTTCCTTAATATTCATATCGCTATATGGTTCCACTTCAAAACCCAGACTTGTTAACCGAGCCATCTCAAAGCTATTAATTAACAAGTTGATCAACAAGTTTGAGATGCAGTTTTAAAGAAACACCTCCCTTAAATTAAGCTGGTATTTAGTAAAAGCAAAATGAGAGAAAATATCAGTAAATGTTTGATGAAAATCCACCAAATGATAATGCATCTATGACCTATTTTAGTTAAATCGATAATTTTTGGTAACTGCTCTCTAAAAAAGTTATGTATTAAATTTGATTATTTGTTGTAAATCTCCAATTTATCATAGGAATGCAATACAAATTTGTTTTCGATATTTTACTAAAAATAATTATATATTACACACTGATGTATTAATTTCCTTCATCAAGAATTACACGTATGAAAAGGTTTATGGAATTTAATAGAATACGCAACACGGGGGATCTCTATAGTGACGTCACAAAATCAAAACTTTAAATCACTTTTTACTTGACACATTCCTTTTAATTTTCTCTCTCTTCAATACTTTTGCCCCGATTATTGCTTGCATTTTTTTATGCACACAGCTGAAGGTCTTGATCTATTAAAAATAAATAATTTCTAGTAGACAGAACTCGAATTGGTATATATTTTTTTTAATTAGAATGTCATTGCATTTTGCCTGCTTAAGTATTCAAGGGGAAAATCATTTTTATCATGACGACATCCAAACAATTCGCAAACTTCCAATTAAGAGGGTGACAAGCTTCCTCCGTATTAAATACGGTTTTAATCGACGAATAAGTGGATATTTGTTTCACCCTCACACGTGCTTTAATGCGTCCTCTCTCAGTAAACAACATATTATGAGCACTGGATCGTGATAGTTTGCATTGTGTGTATTTCCCTAATCATTTTCCGATTGGTTTTCGATTGGAAATTGATTACTACCTCGATTGAAACGAATCGGACTATTAGGAAGCAAAGGTCACGATCTGATACCTATATATCGAGCAGACGAGAGAATCATATTAAGTGATTCCTATTATGATCCGAGGTTTATTGGGTGATGAGGCCGAGTTGTTTTCGACGTAATTGAAAGTGATTGGCTGGGCGAGATGGGCGAGAATTATAATCGGCAAGTTATGTGTATCTTTTGTCCCATGTTGGTTGCTAATCTTATTTAAAGTGCAATAATACACGTGAACGTTATTAATTATCTCAACTTGATGCATTATATTACACGTGCGTAGTGTATTGTTATATAAACAGGTCAAGGGCTCAACTTGCCTGTCTAGCTATTATACAGTCTGTGTCAAATAAAATGGTACAAGTGGAAAACATGAAGATAAATCACAACCTGGTATTGTTTGGAATTTTCATAAAGCAGGAAAATCAGACTTTCTTCTGCAATTTTTTTTCATCGCATTTGGTGCTCTAATTTTTGAGATATGACTAGTTTTCTACAATCAAGAAGAATCCATGTTTTTTGCACGCCGTCCAATGCCTTTGTGTAGGTTTCGCATAATGGCCATGAATTCAGTGCTCCAGAACAATAGAAACGCGTAATTTCGATTTGTTCCTCGTCGCATAAATTTTGTTTTACGAAAGCAAATTATACAGAACAAAGCACATCAGCAAGACAAATCGTTTGGCTTTAATTTGGTACCTCATGCGTACATTATATGAAAAGATTTCACTAAATTATTTTTTCCTCGACTGTACCCTTTTTTTGACACAGACTGTACAGTTATTAAAGTTGTTCTAGTTTCCGATTAAAAAGAATATTGAAATAAACTGTAGATATATATATTGGTATACGTTTTGAAGGGAGGCCAAACCACTGATCATCACATCGAAATTAATAATATAACTTTCAGGGTTAAAGATTAATGTGACTTGATGTATCTTCAATCATCACATTTTGGATTTGATATTAGTCTCAGTTACAGCAGGTGTAACATTATTTATCTGCTTTAAAAACCTCTTCAAGTATTCATTTATTTTAAGCCATTATCTACTTACTTACTTGATTATTCTTTCATATCTATATTTATTGATTCATCGATTTATTTATCTATTTATTCGACTTTTATTTTAAATAAATATTTGAAACATAATAAGAAGGCGTGATAATGATTACAACAACGCCAACATCAACAACATGTTGTTATACAATAATTAAGTTATTGCCGATTTATTTAAACATTCTCATCATAATCATTGTCTCCTTCAGAGAACAAATTGAAAAAGAAAGGCTCGATTACCACCCCCCCCTCCGAAATCGTAATTTCTAACGGGGCGTGCCATAGCAAACTTCTTACACATATTTGAAAGCACGCACAAGCAGACCATATATCCTTCCTTCATACACATTTACTTACATATTATTTTATCTTTATTCATGTTTTATCCTTCTGCAGTACGGGTTCATCAATATTTGCGTGAAGGCCCTGGTAACAGAGAAATTTGGAGAAGATGCTTGGGTCAAAATCAAGTAAGTCACTTAACTTTTTATAATTTCTTGGATCAGGACGAACTTCCCCATGTTCGAACTTGTCCAAACAAATTAATCGCCTGGCAACTCAGAGCCCCACCTAGGGCACTACCTCTACCCCTCCATACAGACTACAAATACTTATCTTTAAGCATGTTTAGTGTTTATGGGGGGGGGGGGAGTTGGCATTTTTCTTAAATGGTTTTTGTCAGAGGCCATCTTTAGCTTTTCTGTTATTTTTTAGTTCATTTCTTTTATAGGTTATGTGGTGGTTTTTTCAAATAAAATGAATTGCTACTGCTTTAAGGCATGTTACACTGCATAAATTGATTGAATTATACATTTCAGTGCCCGATTTTAGCAATATTATTTTGATTTTCCATGATATCCAAATTTTTGCAAATCTTATTTCCTCCTTGCTGACTTCAAATGACAAGCTTCGAAAGAAATGAAGTGCTGAGGGCGTTATGAAAGAGCTTTCTCTAAAGCTCGTTCGACTTGATCATGTAACGGAGAGTTAAAGTCAACAGAATTTGAGACGCGCTCTGGCTTTAGGGTATATGAAGTCAACGACGAGTTACTGCAAATTATTGCACATGTGGGACTGGGGTGAATTAAAAAATGGCGAGTGACGATGGATCTTTTCATGGTCATCTCTTATTCTCGATTTCTTAAAAAAGATAGAGGACTACATTAACAAGTAAATAACCGTGTCTTCGAAGTCTGTGCTCGCTCGTTTGCCCTTTTCGCTCTTTGTATTTATTCTGTCTGGTCCTCTGTAAAATTCAATATCCCACTTTATTTTTTTCTATAAATTACTCTTTTTTTTCTCTCTCCCCTTCAACCCCCCCCTCTCTCTCTCTCTCTCTCTCCAGCTTTTCAACTCTCTCTCTCTTTTTCCACCTTTAACTGTATTTGCTTACCTTTATGTTGACTCATTTTCTCATTTCATTTCCTGTCTCTCAATTTACCCATTTCTGTACCTCATAGTATATAACAACCTGATATTCATATTGGGCGTTCTTTCTTTGTAGTTCTCTACTTCTTACATTCCAATGTTCTCATTGAGTGATTTCACGTTCGGTGTTATAATCGGTGTTAGTGTTTATTTTGGAGCAGAAGTCTGATCTAACACCGAACGTGAAATGGAAATAAAATCAGTCGGTGTTAGGTGTTGACCTCTAAATTTTGACGTATTTCCGGTTGCTGGTGTTTCATTTTGTGTCAAATGTCGTCTGCTGAACCGAGCTCTGCAGCCGGTGTTAAATTTCACGTGCAAATTTCCATTGACTAACACTAAACCCCTAGGGATTAAGAAAAAGTTCATTTCACACTCGGTGTTAGTGTTGGTGTTGGCCAACGTTTGGTTCGTCTTGTGAATAATAAGGGCTGTGGAGGGTCTAGTGGCAGAGAAACTATACTTTATTTTACAGAATAATTAATCAATTAATATATTAGACCAAAGAGGGTACTTCAAGACCTACAAAATTGGTTACTTTTTGGGTTAACGAGATGGATTCACAAATTGGCTACTTACTCTTCAAGCCTAACAAGGGTCCAAGAAATTTCATCTAAATTCATTGGAAAAAATGGTTAGAGAATATAAAATAAGGTATTCCGTAGTAAATCGTATAAGGAATAAATATCATCAACATGGATGTCTTCTCAATCTATATTTTTAGGAACAAAAGGCATGATCAATCACTGCTAATCTGAACCGATGTACGAAATTATAGGGTCTGGGGGCTACGCGCTGCGCGGCCCGGCTTGGCTTTGAAGTGAACTAGATAACGCTCCATTTCCTGCTGCTTGCAAAAAACTGCCCGAGATATGAACTGTAAACTTACTGTTTCGTCAAAAAATATCTATCATGAGGTAAATTTGTATCAAAGAGATGTTTGAAGAAGGATCAATTTTCAATTTACTGGTATGATTCTAACCTTTTAGTGCCTTCTTCAGGTATATTCGAACAGTTTTAAACAACAAAACCGGTACTTCGCTACGAATTGCGTCGACGCCATTTTTCTTCAGACGACGGTGTTAGGCTATCGATCCGCGCGTGTTTGGATATCGGTATCGACTCTCATGATCTGAGCTCGGTGTTTGAGCTCGATTTTAGCAGAATTTCACTCTGCTAACACTAACACCAACACCAACACCGAACGTGAAATCACTCATTTATTGTAATTAATACATTTAGTTTCAGTGTTTTATAACGCGACGAAAAGATGCTGTAATTTGTAAACTCACCCTCTTTTTCGCTCATACCAATACTCCTTTGTTGCTCTTTCTAGTCTCTCTCGTTCGTTTTGAACTTTCTTTCTTCCTAATTTCCTATCTATTCTTTATCTTTTACTTTATCTCTATCCCAGTTTCAGCCCCCTTTGTAATACGACTTCCTCTTTCATCCCTCTTATATCGTTCTATCTCTCTCTCTTTCTCTTTCTCCGTTTTCCTTTCCCTCTATATTTCTCCGTGCATCTCCGCGAAATCTCGACGAGCCCCCTCCCCCGTCTCTTACCATGCTTACGCCCTTCGTTATTAGCTTGGCACCTCTTCTCCCCCTTCCCCATCTATTGTTACGGCCAGTATTTTTTTTCTTAACTGTGCCCCATACATTTGCCTATGAAGCGGAAATTAAGCTCCGTCTTCGTGTTAGGACCTCGTGATCGGATCGAGTTCTCGGTCGCGATTCGGAGGAGATCAAGTAACATGTTTAGGACGATCCATCTTCTTAAAGGCGCCAATATCCTCGACTCCGGAAAAGAACACAAAATCTAACGACTTCTTGGAAACAATAAAGAAAACTATATGCTCGCGACAATAGAACAACGAAGATAAATGTTTTCATTTCATAAGTTAGACAAAGTCTCTCGATCTTCCAGATTTATACATCGGAAAATATTTTGTTAACCTTTCTATTTAAGAAACAGAGACAAAGAAATGTGATACGTAGTTCAAGGCTATATTCTGAGGTAATTAACTTTGACTTTTCAAGTTGATCGCAGCTGTAAAATATGTCCCTTCGTTTTCAAAGGAAAAAAAAAAAATCAAGCCTCGGTTTCAAGTTGCCTTATGATGAATAATGAAAGGCGAATGTTAGATATTAAACGTTGGTGAATGATCATTCAATGATAATAAATGAGCGGTGAACGAAAGTCTGTAATAAAAATATGAATTATCATTATGTTTCTCTCGGAAATGGATAATTATTATGTGATCAATTCTAATAAGCATTTGAAACCGATTTTATTTCGCTGCAAACTTTCAAGGAAAAATGAATGATAGCTTACATGCAATATGACTTCATACTTCAATAGCAGTGGTTGTTAATAACGTATTGAGCAACTCGGTAAGCTCAGTGATTGTAATCGTGTACCTGTTGTGTGTAAAAGTATGTAGGAGGATTAAATGGGACATATATTACAACGCGGCCAGTGATCCTCTGCCCTGAATTAAAAGGGTCAAACCAAAGAGATTTGATTAATTTTTTGACCATAAGCCAACGCTTCTCCAATATCCTGTCCTCAGTAAATTCCGTGCCTCGCTATAGTCAGGCCAGGAATAATCAGAAGAACTTGTCGAATATTATTTGCGCCTCCAAATTGAGAAAGAAATGAAGAGACCGTGCAGGGTAAAAATATAATTAACCCCTCTTCTCCTCTACGTATGGACTTCTTCCCCCTTTCTGACTGATCAATTCATTTTTTGCTTATTCATTGCACCCCCGCTTTTCATGTTAATGTGGATGACTTTGAGATCAATAGATGTATAAATTGGTTGGATTATTGTACGCACATATTTACTGTCGTAAATATTATTATGATTGTCTATATTTTGTGTCGTTATGACTGTTAGACCCCTTTTGTGCCCCAGACGTTCTCCTTTTCCCCCTCTGTCTCTCGACTTAATTTATATTGATTAATTATCAATGAATACTCTAGGTTTTCTCCTTGAACCTCTCCCCAACCTTTAGCTTCATAACTACCGTCACTTTTTCTCTCCTCATCTCTCTCTCTCTCTCTTATGATCACTTTCTCTTTCTCTCTCTCTCTCTCTCTCTCTCTCTCTCTCTCTCTCTCTCTCTCTCTCTCTATCCCTACTCTCTAAAATGTGAAGGATATGTCACTCTCCGTTTAAATTGAAGGAACTTTCACTCTTTTATATTAAAAAAGTATGTTTTCCTGTGTCTTTTTGGATCATTTTATCATTCTGTCGTGTTTTTCCCTATCTCTCCATCTCTCATACTTTCTTCTTAAATTTGTATTCTCTATCTCTCTCTGTCTCTATCTCTCTATATATCTGCTTCCCCCCCCCCCTCTCTCTCTCTCTTCCAATGTCCCTCTCGGTATTTTACTCTTTCTCATTATATTCTGTGTCAAATGAATTTCTATACATTGATCTAATAGTGTTTTTCCTCAAAATCTTTCACTCCCAATACATCTCTTTGTTTCATATATCCTATTTCTTTCGATGCATATTATAGTAGTCGGGTAAGTTGCTTGTTAATAAGTTCATCGCTCGCTTCTTCTTTTACTCTCTCGTCAAACAAAACATCACTTTTGTTTTGTATTTCCAGCCAATCTATAGCGCTTGACAAATTACGGAACGTGGTCTTTTTATCACCCTTGCATTCCCACGTGGCCGAGAAGGCATCAAATGTTCTACTATATAGACACGGTTCTTCCCATGTCCACTGTTCGGCGTTTTGTAGTTTATATTTTTTGTCTTCTTAATGCCAGAAGGGAATCAACTCAAATACTGTTACACATCGTTAATATGGTTAAAGTCCTTCTGGATGTACAGACAATTTAGTTATATCGTCTTGCTGATTTTTTTTTTCTCTCAAAGATTCTATCCAGGTCCCATTCTAAATGAAATCATGCAAAGGCGTTTCTCCAGAAAACACCGCTTTATTCTTTGACAAAGCTTGACACATTTTTATTGACGCCTTTTTTCAAGGTGATTCGTTTAATCCTTTTCTTGAAAGTTTTATGGAGTTGTTTAGTCGTGTCTTTATAGTTACAATTAAACTATTTTCATCATTTTTTTTTTCATCCTTGCTTTCCGGAGGAAATGCGTGACTGTATCGGCATCCGTTTTAATCTTGTTAGCTAAATGAGGACCCTATTGTAGCTGTATCCTTGGGAGAATTGCTTATTAGACCATGGTCTCCACTTGATCTGTCAAACTTTATGCAATTTACTAGAAGTCCCATTGTATATTCTAACGGCGTTCCATGAGGTTTAATCAAAATAATATGTGCGGTTTGTATTGTAATGTTTTCTCATAATGTTATATGAATCTCTATATAGACAAAAATGATGGAATTATTTTGATTCATTCAAATACATTCTCGATGCGTTATTTTATTCCCAAAATTGATAAAGTACGAACCATCTTTTCGTTATTAATGGGTTATAGTTCGATAAGTTGAAGTTCCATATAGGCATTTGATTCTGTGAGATGCAGTGTATTCGTTTTTATTGATTTCAATTTGGTTGGTGATATTCCCCTTTAAACTAAACTAAACTGTACCATCCTGACGATTGTCATTCCGAGTGAAATAAAATGAGATATTTCGTCTACGTTAGATATGAACGTATCAAATATTGTGTGTGCAGTAACACGTGTTAATCTGTGAACCTAGAATTCGACAACATCTTACACATTCTGTTAAAGTTTACTGCTTAAGATGCAGTCACATAATGGTCAGATAAAAAAACGCACACGAAACAATGATTCTTTTGTTCATCCATTATGCGGCTCTCACACTTACGGAATGAATGTCGATTTTTAGCATCGGTTGATATCCGTTAAACCGACCATAAAACTTTGAGCATGCATGTATTTATATATATATATATATATATATATATATTTTTGTTGCTTTGAGGTACAACAAATAACTGACGGTGAACGTTAATTGGGCAATTAGTGGGCCATATTCTTTCAAGAGAACTGTTGCTGAACTAGCGCCATGAGCGTCCTTGGACGGTGTGTGCGCTCTGGAAGTTTACACTAGTATTATTATTATTAATGATAATTAAAAAAGGAATGTGTTAAGTGCTGTTTTAACATATATTAAACCATGTCAAAATCGGGATGTAATTCCTCAAGCGTGAGAAACCGCATATCGGATACACAATAGTGCCATTATTTTCTTGTAGGCCTACGTTGGGTCATTGTGAGAGCCTGGATAATTTTGTTTTATCATCCGCTCACGTGTGACATCCACATTATAAGTAGGGGTATAGAAATAATAATGTTTGTCTACGTTTAACATTGATGTGTCAACGATAATGAAAACGGATGATATTTTAAAAATTATAATAATTAAACCATTTTTAACAACGTTCCTCGTGTTCATAACTCACCTGTACGAACCCATTAGTGTAGCAATATGATTATATTGTGGGCTGAAAAGAAATTTATTATAGCTTACTTTATCATGATATTCATCAACAAGGTTCTTGCCACATGAATTATTGGGAATGCAAAAGGGAAGAAGCTTATTTTGCATTTGGATCTTAATTATATGGATCTTAATTATATCGCAATTGATGAATTAAACTTTTTCAAAAAAAAATAAATGTACGACATTTTATTTTCAGTTTCTAGACCAGTTCCAAAAGGGACTAAATAAAAATTCATCACATTAAAACATGGATTAGATTTAGAATTGTTTAAATGAAAAAAACAAAAACAAAAACAAAAACAAAAACAAAAACATATATAATCGGAGGGGGATGAGGAGATTTAGATCCAATACATGGTAGTTCTGTACTTCATAAATCATTATCAAATATCTATTTTAATACTTCAATGAAATTCAAATATAATATTTTAAAGCCAAAACTCCACATTCCACAAACTCCAAATTTAAGCTATAATATCAATGTACAACCAAATATCACCTGGTATATGTCAAAATGACATCCCGTTATAACGAATCATAAATAAACGTCACAGACAAACACATTTTGTTCTTATAAGTTAATTTTTAAGATGGTCATTTTTGTATGATGTTTGTAGTTTGAGCTCCCGTGATATCAATATTTCTTATTTACTATCAGTCAGCATGTCACTCCACTGCTTCTAGTATCACACTGCATTATATTCAGAGCAAAAAGGGCTCTAGATCTGTGATAGCGTAATGTTTAACACCCTTCTGACTCTCAACAATAGAGAAGTAAGTACTACTCTATATATGAGATGTATTCTGACTTTTCATTTGAAGAAGTAACGCGGCTGGGGAAAGCCAACACCGTATCCCTTAGTGCTTCGGGGTCACGAGAAAGCTGTGTAATGAAAATAGATACTTCCTTAAAACATGACCGAAATCTCGAGTAGATTGGCTGTCGTAGAGCTAGATATTATAGGCCTACAGGTCGCATGAAATCAAGCTACTTTTACTGACATGCTGTAGTCTCTAGATGAGTCAGGGGCCGCGGAGCCGGGGGGGGGGGGGGCTGCAGCCCCCCACTTTTTTGTACAAAAACTAAAAATGACCAACATTTGTGATTTTAGCCTGTTTATGACCCCCCCCCCCCCACTTTCGGCTCAGCCCCTCCACTTTCAAAAACGCTCCGCGGCCCCTGTGAGTTAACGTGAATAATAATTTTAAGGCATTTTGTTTCTTAAATAAAGGTTAATCGTTGTCCTAATTGTAAAAGTTCTGTCATACTTTAGACAAGCTAAATGTATAACTGACACTTATAATGAGTTAGTAATAAATCAAACTTGCTAAAAACTAAATACACTGATAATTATCATTATAATTTGGTTTACGACACGTCCAATGACAGAATGCCTTGCATTATTTTGCTGATGAGCGAACATTTACCCATTTCCATCTAAAGCAATTGGTACTTAATTTGATATCAAACATTAATGGCCATTAACAAAATGTCACAATTCAATTCTTGACGTCACCACAATGAGAGTTTATCTACCATGTCCAATAACTACGTATTTTGAGTCATTAACCCGTTGGCTACCTGTATGTAATGATTCATTTATTAATCATACACTGAAAACCTAACCTCGTCCGTCAATGGACCGACTAGCTTTAAAGCTAGTCGGTCAAGACGGACTAGTTTTAAAGCTAGTCTGCCATGTTAGTCCGTCAAGACGGACTAGCATACAACTGAATCTACATCTCTCAACTTGACGGACGAGCTTTAAAGCTCGTCCGTCAAGCTTGATGCTAGTCCATCGACGTGACCGACTAGGTCAAAAAAAAGTAGGGGGGTAGGACAGTTCACCCATTAGAATAACAGACTAGCTTTTGATACAAATAGTTGCAATGTCGTTTCAATGTACCTTCTCTATTTATTCTGTTTCCGAGCATAATCAAGTTGAAACATTCTGAAACAAAGGTTGTTTTCGCTTGACAATCTGAAAGCTTACGAGACATAACATCTATCATGACAAATATGCAATTCACGAGTACCGGTAGATTCCAAAATTTGTTCTCCATTCTTCAATAACAGGCTAATTGAATACCTTGTTACTATAGAACTCAAGAACCCGGTATTTCCTTACAGATTGCTGGTGAATTCCCGGCTTAGCAACAACAGTGAATAGAAGTTGGATACAATCCACATTCTCAACAAAGGTTGTTTTTGCTTGACAATCTGAGAGCATTACGATAGCCGAAATAACATAAATCGTGACAAGTATGCCATTCACGAGTAGGTTAGAAATATTGTTCCATTCTTTATTAAGGCCCGGTCCCACTGACGGGAGGATTAATTGCGCATGAGTTGCGTATACAAATTTCGTTCATCCGCAACAAAAAACAAAAACAAAACAAACAATCCGCAATTCATACGCAAATCATCCTAAAGAGCCAGTGGGACCGCGCCTTTAATTACAGGCTAATTGAATACTTCGTTACTATAGAACCCATGAACCGTCTATTCTTATAGATTGCTGGTGAATGCCTGGCTTAGCAACAGCAGTGAATAGAAAGTGGTACAATTGATTGAATAACATGCGCATTGCGAAAAGAACATCACTATTACATGTATTAGTTGCATTATCTGTATGTGAATTCCATTTAATGAGCAAACTGTACAGACGCACACTGGATATACCCCGTAAAGCTTAAGATTTTGATTATAATGGCGATCTCCTTCCTGTGACATGAATATTTACAACGATAGTAACGATCACATTAAATTATGAAAATTGAAATTTAATTCTAATAATAAATATAGGCGCCACTTTTCTTTTAGATTACTTGTATTTAAAAAAAAGAAGAATATTGTACTAGAGGCGCGACTTTGGGATTCTGAAGTGGCTCTCAAGGACAAGTGTATACGCCGAAAATGCAAAAGCAGGTAGGCCTACAACAAAAAGTCATGATGATGCAAGCCATGGCGGCGACTCCTGGGCCCCGTGCCCCCATTACTTGTTAATTGCCATAATGTTAACTAATTGTGCCTCCTGTATTAATTCCTGTCTTCTGATTTATATCATCATAATAAAATGTTTATTTTATTTTATTTTTTTTATTTATTTATTTTTTGCTCAAATTCTTGTGACAAAATGCATGTTTTTAATCGTATCTTTATAATGTCTTCTAATAATTCAGATTTGACGTCTCTGACCAGTGGTGAAGCCATATTAACCTCGTCCGTCATGCTAGTCTGTCACGACAGCAGCAAGAACATCGCAGCAGAAAAGCGCGACGGACTAGCTTTTACACCATGACCGACTAGCTGTAAAGCTAGTCCTGCTCAAAAGCTCGTCAGTCTGGGCATCACTACGACTAGCTTTTAGGCTAGTCTGTCAAACTAGTCGGTCACGACTGACGAGCATTAAAACTAGTCCGTCTTGACGGACTAACTTGACGGACTAGCTTTCAAGCTAGTCCGTAGAGACGGACGAGTTTTAAAGCTAGTCCGTAATAACCGGGTTATGTTGAAGGAAAACTAGTCCGTCGTGACCGACTAGCTTTAAAGCTAGTCAGTCTGGGCATCACTACGACTAGCTTTAAAGCTAGTCGGTCTACCCGTTTAGGTTTTCAGTGTAATGAGAGAGGTTATAAATCAGCATTCAACAGATTACAAATTTCTTCATGATCTCCAAAAGGATGATATTAATAAGCTAACTTGACAGGCATTTAAGACTGCATCATACTTCGGTAAACGGAGGCAATTCATAAATTCGAATTCAATGAGTCAAATATTCATAATGCGAATACACTAATAATACGGTATTATAAATTACGTGGGTTATAATGGCAGGGCGGGGTGAATATCAATTAGAAAAAAAATCTCCATTCTCAGGATATCTTATATAATTATATTTTTTCCTCAAACTAAACGAAATAGTCCGAGGGATAAACGCTAAAAATAATGAAATAATCCTTAGATCTACTATTGAAGAAAACCCTTCCTTTAACATTACTTGCGCTTCACAGCAACTCTATTTTATAACTCTCAGACGAACCAAACTAATTTAAGCCGATTTCCTCTCAAAATTTTGTTCCACAAGTCAAGGTTACCTCAAGTCCCGCTTATTACACTTTTGTGTAGTCTTTACTCTGAATTACGACACTGAACGAAGGATATAAGCAAATAAGTTTGCGCTGCAGTCTGCATCTCATCACTTGGTTTAACGTGCAATTATGACACGAGGCATTTTTGTTCATTTCCTCCCTAAATATGACTTAAAAGCGGCGCTTCCGTAATTCAACGCAGCATCGTAGAAGGCATGTGTTTGAAAGGAGATGAGCTAAAAGCTATATTTACTAGAAATTATTGATTCGTGAAAATGGATTGAACACAGGCCTTGGTGTCTAGGATTGGCTCTGAGAAGGACAATTTCAAAGAAAGGGGGAGGTTTTTATTGCTTTAAAATGTTCATAAGAGTACAAACCGTTTGAAATTAACTGGGAATATCCAAATAGATATACAAGACAAAATATGAATACAGGGGAAACAAATTCAAGGATGAATTATCAATGTCCATACTGCAATAAGAAAACTAGTTGCATTATTCATTGGCTTATCAAATAAGTCATTACTTTCGTGTTTGTGTCCCGATTTTTACTCAAAAACTAATTTCAATGTAATTTTTTGTATAATATATTCTTTGTTTAAAATCAGACTATTTTGATGCAGAAGTTCCTTTCAAGACACTCACGACTGTCGCCCATTTCCTTGAAATAGAACAGAAATATTCTGACACCAAAAGCTCCGAACATATTGGTATTTTTGGGGTTATTTTGTCTTGAAGTTGGAATGTATCCTCGATATAAAAACAAAGACAAAAAAAACAACAAACAAAAACAACAAACAAACAAACAAACAAACAATAGAAACAAAAACAAACCAAAGAGAGATTAAACTTAATTGTAAATGGTAAAAATACATTTGTAATCCATGTACAACACTTTATGACTGATAGGTGGTTTCAGACGTATAGAATAATATTAAAATGATAGGAGACTCGCTCAAAATATTAAGAAGGACAAACATTAGCGTTCGAGAAAAAAAGGCCGCTGAGTATGAGGAAGCGTGAAAAGGTTTATGCGTATTGTTTTCTTTATATTTTTTATTTTAAATAATAGAACGGTGTTACATCGCTGTTGGGACCTTGATAGCACTTTCACAATACAATGCATTCATCCTCAATCACGTGATAAGCAACGTGGCATTTTGTTTTACGAATGTAATCTTGTCCATTAGAAAGAGATCAATTGATTATGATTGTGTCAACACATTTAATGGAAACGCATTAAAGGACATGTTGAAGTATTGTGATCTTATCAATGCGTTTTGTCGACTCGTAGAGCAACGCAAATTATGAGTTAACTTCTGTGTGTTTCTAAATAATTTGTAAGTAATAATATTGAAAATTGTAAATGCAAAATGGTCAATAAATGATAACACCTCTCCTTCATCGACAGCTTTTTCCCCTCTCCTCTCTTTCCTCTCGTCATGTTTGTATATTAATTTCAAGTTCAAGTTTATTCAAATATCCTCTCATTATAATTTCTCGTCTCCGACTGCATGATATTTCGCTTCCACAATCACTCTCCCTCTCTTTCTTCTTTTCTCTGTACAGTCTGTGTCAAATAAATTGGTGCAAGTGGAAAACATTTTTTTTTTTTAAGTATGGAAATTAATCACAGTCTAAAAGTGTTGTATTTACATAAAGTGGGAAAATCAGGCTTTCTTCTGCAATTTTTTTTTCCATCGCATTTAGTGCTGAGATCTTGAGATAATATTTTCTATAATCAAGAAAAAATGTAATTTGCGCATGCTTTTCTCTGGGTTCTGCACATACATGTAATAGCCGTGGATTCAGCGCCCCGAAACAATGGATGTGTGTAATATCGATAAGCTCATCGCCGCACATAAATTAGCATAACCTTTTTTTACAAAAGCAAATTATACAAAACAAAGTGCATCAGCAAGAAGAATATTTTGGCTTTAAGTTGGTACCACGTGCGCATATCATTTGAGAAGATTTCATACCTAATTAATTTTTTTCCAGACTGTACTATTTTTTTTGGACACAGACTGTATACTTCTCTGCATATCCCCCTCTCTGTGTCCTTCCATTTTGTGACTTCTCCTAAACATGTATTTATTTAAATGTTGGTAGAGCATTTTACGTTGTTAAAGCGTGATTAGTTAATTTTTCGACAATTCGTTACATTTGTGTGTATATAAAAAAATAAAAAATAAAAAAAAATAAAAAAAAATACCGACGAATAGGCAGACCTGGAAATAAAATTATAGTGGTTACACTATGAGCATCGGTGAGAGCCAGAAAGGCATGGACGTGGCAAAGTGAAAAATCAATGATGAGTTAAGGACCTTCTTGTTCTCAACAGGCAATGTAATACATACCGTTGGATCTTCGTTTCTGTGTGGTTTCATATTGTTTCGTTAGTCCCATATACATTTGGTTATCGCTTTTAAGCTTTTTCAAGGGGCCTGAGCTAATACTGCGGTGAAATCAAGACGTATAGCCTTATTTTTTTTTAAGCTTCCCATTTTGAACATTTTACATGTACAATGTACGCTTCTGACTTCATTTCTATATTGATTTTCATATGCTGCAATCTGAAAAAGACTTTTTTTTGGTGAACAATACTATTTAAGACATGATGTGTTAGTATCGAACAAAGGGTCTACCTTTGATGTTTCAGAATGTGAACTGTTGCACTCGTTATATACAGAACTCATATAAATTGATAAATAGAGAGAGAGAGAGAGAGAGAGAGAGAGAGATATCGGGTATAAAGTCAGTGACTTGAGGGGGGGGGGGTGGGAGGGTGTGGCGCTTTAAATATTGAATAAGTGGGGTGGGGATGCTCGCAGATGGAATATGGTTCTGATATATTTTAAAGCCTGATTTTTTACAAAATACAAGCTAATGTCTGTTGCATCCTTTGGACCTCGCCATTCAATTCCCTTTCTTGGCTTTACATTTTCTGAATGACGTTCAAGTCATAAGGATATAAAAATAAAAACTGTAGAGATTGCAAAATTGACATATTAAGTACATGCTGTGTTATCAATTCACAATTTAAAAATTTGTATGATTTGACAAAGTTATTAGACAAGTGCCCTGTAGCACAAATGCCTACGATTGATAAAAAGATACGATTTTTTTTTTTATCGGTAGCCTCATCATGTACAGGGTGCTCCAAAGATGATGATTTTAATTAATCCCAACCCTAGCCCTATCCCCAATCTTAATCCATGACTGCGTTTAAAGTGACGCTACCGAGAAAAAAAAATAAATGGTATCTTTTTATCAATAGTAAGTTTTTGTGTTACAGGGCACTGATTAAAAGAGCAATATAGTAATAAAGATAGTACGCAGTTTGGTATTATATTTTATGAACTATAAATATGCATTTCATTTGTACAAGTGAAAAATTTTAAAACATGGATATTCTCCCATTTCAATTTGAGCTCCGTTCTCAAGATCTCAATTTCTGCAATGACGAAATATTGCAATTCCTTAGAGACGTGTCCCTTAAGATCATCACTCCTACTCCTCCTTAAAGCAGATATATGTTTCAATCCTACTCCTCACATCATATATATGTTTCAATCTTATACTCCTCACATCAGATATATAGTTCTAGGCTGTCTGTGAGTATCCCTAACAGTAAATGAAAGAGAGTCGAATAGTTGTGTAACCTTAGATGGACATGCTCTTTCCGTTTATTAGGCCCAAGTTCTCTTTGTTTTTTGTCAGTCGGCGTGTGTTTTTTTCCTTCAAATGTATTTTGAAGGTTTTCATACTAAATATTCCTTACATAATATTAATATGAGCGACAGACAGCTTCAACAGTGGCGACGTACAAATGATGCATACACGCCTGCAGTAGTTGTATAACTTTTTTTTTATTAAGAAAAATAATCCTTTATTTTATTCTTGTTTCTAAGCTCATGTACATGCATGCTGTATGAATAATTTGAAGCAAGACGAATCTCACTTTAGTCAATTCATTCATGTTATCATAATAGTAGTAGATCATCCAAGGTTTCGAATGGAGGTTTTAAAATCAGTAAAATTTTTTTCTCCTTTTCTAAAAGTTGACAATGTTATGCTTAAGCTCCTTATGATATTGTTCATGCTGTTTCCGGGGTAAATCGGATACTCAAAATTGTTGAGTATTCAAGAAATGTGTCGGATTTGTCTTAGGCTAATACCAAACTTTACATTGTTGTTGATTTTATCATGATCATTAATTTCATTTTTTTTTTCGGCATTAAACAAAATGTCGGATATGGGCGAATACCAGATTCATGTTGTTATTGATTTGATTATGATCATTATTGTTTTCATTTTGCATATATTTTTCTTGCATCTCAGGACCCTTGCAGGAGTGGATGACAGTTTTATATCTCACACAACCTATACAGACGGAATCACACTGAACTTAGTCAAAGCTGCTAGCGAGGTTGCAGGTTAGTTGACTAACACGTGACTTTGTATCGTCAATCGATTTATGGAAGGCCAAGTGTAAAGCTTTTAGTAATTATTGTGCATAACTGTAATTATTATCAGAAATAAATCACCAGCTTTTAACTTTAGTCATTATGGATAAAGATGATAATATTATTTAAAGGTGTTTCATAGCTGCGACACGGTTTCAACTACAAACACATTACTCTAATTGACGTTGATTTCAAGGTTAGGGGAGACCGGGTATGGACGTTACAAAATTCACATTTTGGGCCAGATAATTCTAATGAAAGAACTCACGCACTCCATATTGGGTCTGTAGTTAGCCTATTATGTTGGCTAAGACCTGAGGCATATAAAACTTGAAAACATGTAAACACTAATTAACTACAGCTTAATTAGTGAAGACATTTTTTTGTAACAACCTACCCCATATACGGGGTAGGTTGTTACACCATACGGGGTCAATTGTTACAATATGTAAACATACGGGGTAACTTGACAATGTGTAAATCTCTTATACCATACTTTAATTTCAACTTTCCAGTTTCTTGACATCGTTTACAGTAGATCAAGTAGAGCTCTAGAATAGACAAAAGTAATAATAGAAAAATAAAAATATTAACACCCAAAAATTGAGACAAAATGTAATTTTACATATGTAATGTAATTGGGGTAAGTTGTTACATCAACATGGGATAGGTTGTTGTAACAACCTACCCCATGGGTGATTTTACACACAGAAATCAACTGTAGCACAGTCATTAGGCAGAATTACAGGGCATGGCTAGGGGGTATATTAGTGACATACATGTACTATATTTACAATACCAGACTATCATCATGTGCCTTCAGTTGTAAGAGCTATTACAAATTTCAATTTTTGTCAAAAATTTACTTTGAACTGTAAAAAATGGTTTTTGTTGATTTACTTTTTAATAAAACAACGGAGAAACCTCACGACCGGCAGTTCATCACAGCCATGTGTAGGCTGTATATAGATGCCAGTTAGCACATCCTCTCTTGTTCCATCTTAGCACACTGAGAACTGTAACAACTGACCCGTGTAACTTCCATACCCGGTCTCCCCTATACCTTGTAGACCTAGTTTTATTTATTTATACATTTCTATAATTATCTTATTGAATTGAATACAGAGGCTGATCAATGCCATTTAGAATATTGGTGAACGAACTTGACATACTTTATGTGTAGATTATTATCTTGCCTGAATCTATAGAAAGCTTTTAAGAACAATTTCATAAGAATCAATGTTTTTCCATTCCCCATCCCCTCGCAATATTTCACAAATTTAACAAAAATATTAACAATATTTGTTTTTAAACAGGTGACAATCTCTCACTTTAAATCTTAGTGCTAGGAATAGATGCATTTGCTTTTGTTTCAGTTGTACATTTATTAATGTTTATTGATTGAGTCCACTTCATGCTCTTAACTTGGGCGTTAACGTATTCCAAGACACATGTCTTTTATTTATTATTTACTTATTATTTATATCTAGCCATTAATAAGTTTCACGTTCAACTTTTTTTAATTCTTTATTTACTTTAATTGAATCATAACGATTAAACACCCCTTTTAGACTAGAGTAACCTTCAACGTAATGATAGTCTCACCTCCCTCAAAATATATATTTGTTTTTAGGTTCTGGCAATGTAAATGCACCTGCCGGTCAAATTATCCTTTGTTTCGAGACAAAACACTGTCGAAATAATCAATTATTGCTTAATTTTTGTTTTCATGGCCACCGTTGTTTCAACATTGTTGCCATGGACTTTTCGTGACTTATTTCAATCAATAACTACCAGAACCGTTACGCTGAAACATTTCTTTTCAGAAAACACCTGCCATTTGTACATCCAACCTGGAATCTGCACCTTTTAGTGCTGAAAAATAATGACTGTTTGTTATCCTAAACATTAGAGTTTACTTAGGTTTGTTTCTGGGGACAAAGAAATAAACAATAACACGTTAAATACTTTACCTGTGAAATGCTTATTTAAATTAACTGGTGCATGTCTTTCCAGGTGAAAGTTTTTTGTTTCTTTTAATGATTATCGACCTTGAACAACCTTGGTCCGAATGCAAGGTGTTTTGAAAGTTGGCAAATTTATGAATCGATTTATACCTCGCTAATATAATAACATACAAAACCTTCTCTTTTCTTCTTTGTTTCAAAATATTGTCGTTACGACGACGACTTTGTCTTTCAAGTTTTGGCATTACCTTGGATAAAAAATCACAAACATATAGGCTTGGATGAAAACAACTCAAACCCTCAAAAGATAAGAACAAAGTCGCATTTAGATTGCTCGCTAAACACATTAACAATAATTTTGTCCAATTTGTTATTTAATCGGGGATAATTTAAATGAAGTGGTTTAATTCGCATTGTTATAAAAAGTTAACATAAAGCGGAATATGATATTCATATGTCAGTTTCCTTTTCAATCTGACCCTTGACCTCTAGGTCAACCGATCCCAGTCATACTGGAGCTATTTGGCGAGTTCTTCTTCACCTTCTGTCAGCGCTCAGGCTATGATGAGATGCTTCGCGTCCTTGGAAGCAACCTCAAAAGCTTCTTAGAGAACCTTGATGCACTCCATTCGTACCTCAGCTTCTCCTACAAGAAAATGGAAGCGCCCTCTTTCAGATGCGAGAGGAGACATTCAGATGGGGCACTCATCCTACACTATTACTCACATAGGAAAGGGTTACATCCTATAGTCGTTGGTAAGGGTTAAAAATCATTATAATATAAAAAGTTTAAAAAAAAGAAAAAAAAAAGTGAATTGTCGGAGAGTCTAAGGTATACCTTAGATGGTGGCTCCATTTCTTCAGATGCAAAGAAGTCCCATTGTTCTAGGGAGGGGTCAAGGGTCAATCTCATTGACATAATGACCTCCGTTGGTTTGTTAGTTATGTTTAGACAGAGGTATATTTTAGTATTAAAATCGCTTTATTATATAAAATTATTAGTATTACTTCAGGGATCATAATTTAACATCATTATCGGAGAGACTATGGGTTCTAGTGATAAAGCTCAACAGAGGAAGGGACCTACTTTCATATAGAAAATATGGGATAACATCTTATCCCCTTCTTTTTTTTTTTTGCATTTTCAAATTACTCCTAAGCAATCTGTAAAGTATTTCCCTCGTCTTAAAGTCATCAAAAGTACCAAATATCATTAAGAAATTAAAGTTTCGTTGATTAATATTCGTTGCGGTTGAATGCTACTTTGTTATGCAAAGCCTATTCTATATGCCTCTATACAGTGTAGATCGGACTACCTACTAATAGTTGCAGTCATCAACAAGTATACGTGTTACATCATATGCCATTTCCCGTTAGCTATGGGTCACTTGCTTCCGGACGGGACAAAATCTAGATAGATAGCAAACTAAATATTGGGTTACATTACGAGTTTCATATCTTACCCTGATTAAAAGCACATGATTGTTGACCATTTCTGTGGAACGACAGCCTGTTACAGCACAGTTTGGTAAAGGAATTTTGTAACCAAAATGTGCTGTAAAAATTTATTTGCCTGCACATTTTAGTTAACCTGCATATTTTGGTAATATGGGGAATTGCTTGATTTTTAGCTCACCTGGCCCGAAGGGCCTGATGAGCTTATGCCGTGGCGTGGCGTCCGTCGTCTGTCGTCCGTCCACAATTTCAAATGCTTCTTCTTCGTCATTTTTTTCTCCGATTTCAATTCTGTTTGCTTTATATGATAGCACTAGAAGGTGGGGGATTCGAAACTTCTACACAGAATTTTATTCCATTTGGTACAGCTACACGAGGTTCACCAAACTTTTACACAGAATTTAGAAATTTTGAATAGAAATTTATCTATGCTAATTTATGCGAATTTCAAAAAAAAAAAAAAAAAAAAAAAAAAATGCTTCTTCTCCGTCAATTCTTGTCCGATTTCAATTATGTTTACTTTTTTATGATAGCACTAGGTGAGGGATTTGAAACTTCTACACATAATTTTGAAACTTATTAAAAAATGCTTATTTATGCGCATTTTTTCAAAATTCATAAAAAAAAATCTTCTTCTTTATTTGCTGACCGATTTTGTTGTTCCAACTGGTAGAGCTACATGAAGTTCTCAAAACTTCTACACAGAATTTTGAATGAAAATTATCTATGCTAATTTATGCGAAATTTATTCAAAAATCACACACAAAAAAAGCTTCTTCCACTTCATTGTTGATCAATTTGAATTCTATTTACTTTAATAGCATGATAGCAGTCTGTGTCAAATAAAATGGTACAGTTGGAAAACATTTTTTTATAGTATGAAGATTAATAACAACCTGGTATTGTTTGATATTTTCATAAAGCTAGAAAATTAGACTTTCTTCTGCAATTTTTTCATCACATTTGGTGCTGTATTTTGTGAGATATGACTAATTTTCTACAATCAAGAATAATCCATTTTTCGCACGCCGTCCCATGCCTTTGTGTATGATTTCGCATAATGACCGTGAATTCGGCGCTCCAGAACAATAGACGAGCGTAATTTCGATTTGTTCCTCGTCGCATAAAACTTAGCATAACTTTTGTTTTACAAAAGCAAATTATACAGGACAAAGTGCATCAGCAAGAAAAATCTTTTGGCTTTAATTTGACACCATAAACACGCATTATATGAAAAGATTTCACACCTAAATGATTTTTTCCCCGACTGTACCATTTTTTTTTTACACAGACTGTATATAGGTAAAAATGTAGGGGATACGAAACTTGTTTTTTTCATTCACTACCTACAGTGTCAACAGGGCAAGAATTCAAAGTTGTGTTCATTTCTTTGCCGGATGAGCACCACATCATTGATGTGCTAGTTAAGTGTAGAAATGAGACCCATGTTACATCCACTTTAAGCTATACCCGGAAACTGTCTATATCGCTTAAAACAGGCAGTGGCTCTCATGATACTCTTGACATCCATTTTAACGTCCTAACAAGAGGACTGGGGTAACCTTTTACTTTATCTGTGTCTGCAGGTATTGTCCGTGCCGTTGCTAGGGAGTTCTTTCAGAGTGAGGTTCGGATGGATGTCCTAGATGAGACACATGAAGAAGAGAGGAATGGAAAGAAAGAACACGTGACCTTTGCCATCTTTCAAAAGAAAATGAAAAGTATCGATACCACCAGGCCAAAATCGGTATCGGACAAAACGCATCAGAGCGAGTCGGAACACAATAAAGAGGTATGATTTTTGTTTTCTTTTTCCAAAAGTAAAATTTATCACCGAATGGAAGTACATAATTATACCGTTTGACACTTTTCTGATTTTTTTTTTATTTTTTTTATTTTTTAAAATCATGCATATGTTAAAGGTAATTTTATGTCAATATGGCAATATTCTTTTGTCAGGTTGGATTTATGTAGTGAGTTATCATGGTTATGTTCGTCATGAAACGACCTTTCATGAAACCTTTGAAAGTCATACAAATTATTTTTGGGATTTAAAACTGGACACTTATCAATTATTCATCCGTCTAATGAGAATTTTCAAGAAACCCTCGGAATTACAGAGTTTTCAAAACCATTGTAGTGATTCGAAATACACATGTTGACCGTTTGTTATAAGATATATTTAGGTGAGTAGTACTTTCAGTAGTGCATGATACTTACATTACGAATGCTTTCTTATGAAATTTGCTTATATTTTATGCACTAATGAATTTTTAATAATGCTTTTCGCCTAGCTTATAAAATGTACATTTTCTCATAGGATATTTTAGAAATATTTCTAGTACAACAATAATAGTAATAATATAGGTTTTCCCGCCCAAATTCATACATTTATTATTCGTTTTCATTTATTGTCTATTCAAATTCGTGAGTTTGATCCGACAGACCGATTTAAGTTAATTAATTTCGTGTTCATGCGTTGAAATTTATTTTTAGGCACACAAAATAATGGATTCAAAGTTCAAATTCGGATATATGCATTTAATTTCATCATTTGTGCATTCAAATTAGTGGGAATTCGAGTATACGGAATGAAATGGAGATGAATTTGAATTGCCATTGCCGAATGTATATGCTTATTATGGGAAATAGAACGGGCAAATACGAAATCGATCACAACAATCGTTAATTTTGATGACTGAATACGATTTTGACTGGCAACATTTCGATGCATCAGCATTTATCCCGAAAATGAATGCCTCTAATATGCAATTGATTGACAAAACAACGAAATTGGCCGGGAAAACCTAAAGTATAATAGTATGCTGCCAGCTTTCCAATAAACATTATTTGGAAAGATAAGCTGTAAGATTATAGTTGATTTAATTACGTTTGAATAATTAACTTACTGAGGCTAGCTAATACTGTAATCTTTAGAATTGTTTTTCGTATCTATTTTCTTTTATATCATACGCAAGAGCAAATTAACAAAACACATACTAGTGCATGGTAGTGTGTGTAATTATATTACTCATCGTTAGTGTACGGATTCTTACTTAGTTGCTTAATGTATATTCAGTGCGAGTATCATCTAGGATTAGTATGTAGAAATGAATGACGATAGTAGGGCTTCATTCATGCATTTTAATCCAGAATTTGCTTAAAAACACAAACTAACCAATAGGTTCTATATACTGCATGTTCATGAAATAGGCTGTATGTTTTGCTTGTTTTCTGTTTGTCCGTATTGTAATCCTTTCACCCATTCTATGTTCGGTTGTCATCTTCCACATGTTTCATTACCCTTTTCCATTACCCCTTTTCGTTTTCTCTCATCCTGCACTTTTCTAAAAAAGAGAGTGATTCCAAATTCAAACGTGGAATGTTCTGAAGGTGGCGTCACACTGTCCAGAAGTTGCGCAAAGATGGACACACGAAATGTGAGATTTTAGGGTTCGCGCGAAGTTAGCCCCGCCATTTAACAATAGCAAACACGAGAACGATGTCTACAGAAGGTTACACGACGGCACTCGAAGAACACACGAAGGGTACACGAATGGCCCGATGCTTTCGTAAAGCCCGCGTCACACTGTCCCGAATTTGAGCTACGATGGACACACGATCATGGAAATTTTCAAATTTTGCTCTGATCAAGAGAGCATCGGGCCATTCGTGTACCCTTCGTGTGCTGTTCGAGTGCAATCGTGTAACCTTCTGTAGATATCGTCCTCGTCTTGGCTTTTGTTTGGCTGTTAATCAAGTTTAGGGGGATGTTTCATCAATATTTAAAATCGATTTTAAATTGTGAAATCGATTTTAAATATTGATAAAACACCCCTGGACTAACATCACACGATCCCTAACAATTCACCATTCGTGTGTCTATCTTTGCTCAACTTCGAGACAGTGTGACGCCACCTTTACCGAAGGGTACTAGTAAGAACACGGTCACACCTAGCCGTGCACTTCAATCTCTGCGTCTGCGATTTCATATAAAATCCCTGCGATGGACACACGGAGGGGCATGTTATTTTAAGGCACACAGAGGCAATGTAGCCGTTCTCTTTCCACAACCATTTCCAAATGAAAGAATCGCAGGAGTTCTGATCATGACATAACATGTTCTTTTCGGTTGTGAGGTGTCATTAGGACAATAGAGCGCCAAAAACAAGTTCATATACTTTTAATGCTTTTTGCAAATGGAGCGACATAATCTTGACTCTACGGCTCCTTTGGTTTGACCTTCTGCGTACGGCAGTGGCTAAGCCACGGCGAACCTGGCGGTGTAAATGATCCGTAATAATATCAAATCATTTATATTATACCCATTGGTCTCTGGTTTCTAGCATGAGGCGTGCCCTTTTGACACAATCCTTGATTATTAATCCATATTGGAGCTGAAAATCTGTTATAGAATGATTGATGAGGGCTAATTCTATTGCTTCCTGACTAATTCAAGTTCTGACCTTAACTACCATCATGCCCATGCCAACTACGACGATTTCTGCACGAGATAACATGAAGCAAATGATTATCGTACAGTCGTGAATGTTCAGCTCGTGGCTTCATTATTGAATAATAAATTAGAAAGGCATGGTAGCCATGAAATTTTTAGTATCATAACCTATCCCCGACCTTTTTGTAGATTCATGATTTTGTAAGGCCAAATATCACTTTGTGTTGTCACCGATTTCAAAAGTAATAGTTTCTGATTAACGCGTTGCATAGGCGTAATTATTATTATTCTTTAATTTGTTGGCTTTTTAGCGTCCAACTTGTTGACTTCAATTCAATTTAATCGGGGGGGGGGGGTACTCTCACTAAGGCCCATCACGGCAGTTTCCCCCTTTTTTTCTGTTTTTCCCCAACGGACCAATTTTGCCAATTTTCCTGATTTTAGACATTTTCCCCTAAATTTGGATGGGGCGGGCCCGCTCAGCCCCTCCCTGCATCCGCGCCTGAGACTAGTTAGCATTGCGTGTACACTTTACTGGATCGTAGTAGATCCTTGGTGTAAGACGACTATTAACAAAGAAAAGAAAAGAAAAAGAATTGACATTATTTTCATGATGAATTTGGAATATACTCTGCATGCAATCCTTTGCACGTCACGTGACTTTATGGGTGTATAATCCATGTTTGTGGTTGTGCATGTGATCATGACGTAATGGGTCAGTATAGTTTGTTATTGATTTATGACATTGTTGTATGCATATAACCCTTGCTGTGATTGGTGCACGGGCTCGTGTATATGGTGGGTGAACATATAACCCTTGCTGTGATTGGTGCACGTGATCATTACTTCCATGTTTTACCCTCTCATTAGAACATGACTACTGATGATAATATATCGGTGACGTCATCAGAATGGGTGCCTTACAAATGGGTGAGTTACGTAATCCATTCGAACGCCACCCTTATAGGGGTTCACAAAATGTTTTAAAAAAACATGACACAAACGAAACATTACATCAATAGCTATGTATCAAATACTCCTTTGACGATACCATACATTAAACATATTGCAATTTGCCTCAGATAGGACATTTTAGCCACAAGTCCCCTTGTCTTTTTACCTTCACGCGTTCGGTTCTGAACCCCCTTTCCCATTTCTAAATATCTTCTTCAGATCTGAACCCCTTTCCCCTTCCTCAAAGGCTTGTAAATGTAATGGAAATTGAAAACTTGGACTTAGGTATTTGAAAACAAGCTACATACACCAAAAAATGGCGTATATTTGTAACGAAAATATATTGAGCATAATTGTTTCTTTACTTGTTCACCTTCTGTGTTATAATGAGCCATAAAGTGTCTCTTTATCAAAATATGTTTACTTTCTTTAATGGTCAAGCTGTCTCACGTAATCTGATGGTAAGCACAATTCAAAAACAATTCTTAACGTTCAATCCTCCTAGATTTGAAATTGCAAAATTGATTCTATTATAAAAATGAACATTAGATATTGTCATCGAAATATATCTTTAATCGTTGTCTATACACACAAAAAAAATATCATTCAGGTGAATATATGGATGAGTGAGGAAACTTTTAAAATAAAGACAAAAAATCATAGTTAATATGGCAAAATTAACCCTCATAAAAGGAAAATTTTGTCTTTTATGTGTGCTTATTCATTTATGATTAAATATATCATTTCCAACTCAACAAAGAGTTACTGAATATTACTCTAGGGACACTCCTGTCAAGGGATTTCGGTTAATAAAAGTCATTTTATTTTTATTTTTTTTCATTAAAAAAAAAATTGTCATAACACTTATACTTTGATCTGCGGTCTTACCAATTATTTGGATGAATCACACATCCTTATTTAGACATTGCCCAGATTTGCAAATCCCTCCCCCCCCCCAAAAAAAAAGAAGCTTTGTTTATTCTGTAAAATAAAATCCAAATATGCCACATATTCGTTTGCGACCGAGGAGTTAATTAGCGGGTTACTTTGCAATTCATTTGGAGCAAGCGGAGTATTAGAGTATCCATTTAAATAAAAAAAAGGTAACAAAATTTATCTTTTATTGAACAGATGACTATGAGTCGACTATATCTAGCAATAAAGGTCTATTTTGAGGGATTGGTAAATATGTTGGCTTGCAATTAATTTTATTAGGATCAACTGCACATCTCTTTTAAGAAGAGGCCTCGATCCAAACTGCAGGGAAAGGATGTATCAGTGGGGAATTATTACTATTAAAATACACTTTAAAAATAAAAGTAGACATACTGCACATTAAAACAGATTGAGTTGCTTTATAATGGGTCCTACAATAGTCAGAAGAACGCTTTATCATGACTGTCTATGCAGTACTATAAATCCCACATGAATTCAAAAAACATCTTACTGCTTGTTGACGTAGCAGCTAATTGGCGGGTTTGCAATATATTTGTACCTGGTGTATCTATTTCAAACAAAACAAAACTTGATATTACAGAAAAAAACAACACGAAAACATCAGTGGGAAAGTATTCCATTCTAAGATTTTCATCAATAAGAAAACTCAGTCCTTTCAAGAACAAAAATGAGATGGGTTTAAATGTCTGAGAGCAAGTAACATAAAGCTTAGGATCATATACAAGAACGTTTATCTCTTGACGTACAAGTTAATTGGTGGGCTTGCACATTCGTATCAGGTGTATATCTATACAGAAGGGAAAACGTAAGATGAAAGAAACTCTCTTCAATAAGACATTTCAGTCCATTCATGAACAAAAGTGAAAGGCCACTGTCTCAAAAGAACTTCTCCATCTTCACGTAAGAGTTAATTGGTATAAGTTTGCATAACATTCGTATTTGGCGTATCTCATAACAGAGTGCCCTCATGTTAAGTACAGGATAAAAGAGTAAGGCAAAGAAAACATAAGTGAGAATGTGTTAAAATCTTTCACAAAAAAGACAACTCAGTAGTCCTATATTTATGATTGAAAGTAATTAAGCTACATAATTAATTGATTAATTTAATTTAATTAATCACATAAAACCCATCATTTCAAGAGGAAGTACTCGTACTGTAAGCTTGCAATACATTTGAGTACAATATAAATAAAACAAGAGAATACATCAATGGAAACCATCATTTGTTAACATAGAAAACTTGTTCCGTTCATGTATGTTGTAATGGGAACGACTCTTCTACGGGGTAACATGAATCTCGCTATCAGACCCTCTGAGAATGTCTAACTCTCAATGGAGGGCTTAGTGAGAAACGATCGTTGATTAGTAGCTCCTACTCCTCATCAGTCATTACAGTACACTTAACAAGTAATCCAGCCCTAATCGAAGACTTGTTTCCCAGATTAACTATCAAGTGGAAGGCTTACCCCATACACGATGAGACTCGATGGTAGCTGTCAAGGGGAGAAAAAAAAAGGAAAAGAAAAATATCGGACTGGCTTTAATGAGATGGTCTTCCCTCATGGGTCCCTCTCGCACTAACGTTAATATCTTTAATATCTAACAATAATAGAGCTTTACTAATGATAACAATGATAATAAAAGTAGTAAATTCTTAAAACTGAATAATACATGTAATCAAATCTTAATCTAAATAATAATTCTAAAAAGCCACATAGATAAACTTTTCGACACTGTACCATAAGTTTTTTTTTGCAATAGTAATTACAATGCTGTGTAGTTTCTTTATGATTACAAACATTGAACGATTAACCTAGCTTGGCTTAAATGCAAAGGACGGTAGAAAACCTATTAAGGTTTTTTTTTTTCTTTTCTTTCTTTTTTTTTTTTTTTTTTAAGACAACGCTATCCTAAATAATGATAATAATAATAATAATCAGTTCTTTTATAGCGCATAGCTCATTGCAAAATAGCATGTCCCTATGCACAGTAAAAGAAAACAAAATTCTGTAACTCATCAGACTGTTTAATCTTTAGAAAAACCAAAAACAAATAAATTACCTCAGATTTTGCACGATAAGGCAAAATGTTAACACTGGATTTGAAAAGAAGGCAATACTCTATTATAATTTGCGGTTTGAGTCGTCGTGGTGGATTTCGCGAAGCTGAGGAAATATTGCGCGTGAGTTTACCCTATACAGAAATAAATTGATCGATAAGGAGCTATTTCGAAGCACTAGAATGATTCTTAACAAGAATGTCACCATTTTGATCTGAAGCAATCAGTAGCGAAATTTATACACGAGGGGTCCAAAATATATACACACAGAGTCAAGAGAAAACGACTCCGTACCTTTTGCCAGTTGTTGTCTGAGGCGCCTCGACGACTTTCTTCACATAAGAAGATATTTTAACTATCCAGCAATACCTGCCGCCATGGAAACATCTCAAAAAATTGCGCGTGGTTGCACAAGTGCTTCTGGAGTGTGTGGTTTAACCGTGAGTATTCTTGTTAAGCTAAATATAGCGAACAGTAAATTCTCGTTCCCAATTTGGCACCCCTCCCCATTTTTCTCCACATCGTTTTTATGTACCCCTTATCATGCATTCAGTTCATCCATTTTCTTTTTATCCCGCTGCATCATGATTACTTTCGCGGTTATAAACGGAGTATTCGTCAAACTCCCAAGCTATATAGGCCCATACTTACAGTTAAAAAGCACGTCATTAATTTGATTGTGAGAGAAGAACTATACTTGTTTCTTTTTTTTTTTTCTCGTTCGCGTTGATAGGCTGAACTTGCATGTTACACGTTTTAGACCCTGGTCATAAACACAGAGAAATGTTTTAGAAAAGTCTATAAGATTTTGTAGAATAAGAGCTCAATAATCCTGATGTAAATTCTTGACTGTGTAAATGAGGGAATATGGAAAGAACTTAGGGTGGTATCTCACTTCACAGAGACGTCTCCGCTATAGAATAGATTTTCGTCTCTGCGACGGATAAAAAGTATTAGAGACGTCTCCAATATCACGGAGACATCTCCGAGACGTCTCCGCCAACAATTTATGAAAACAAAAATCCGTCTCCGAAAATCAGGAGACGCCTCCGAGACGTCTCTAATACTATTTATCCGTATCGGAAACGAAATTTCTATTCTGTAGCGGAGACGTCTCCGCGAAGTGAGATATGGCCCTTACATCAGAATTCTGGAGTTCCTATTTTACAAAACCTTTTAGACTTGTTAGAATTTCTCTGTGTGTACCCCCAACTAGCGACAGCCGGATTTCAAGCTGACCAATGTCATTCAGTTTATACACGTAGTTTTCCAGTCTGGTTGTCGATTTTGAGTCGATCACACCGTGACTAGGCCATAGGAAAAAAAAAATTATAACTTCGGATAAAAATTACTATCTTTTATAGCCAGCATCTTGTTCAGATTGCCTGATTACCTGACATGTAATGTTATTTATTCAAAGATATATCCGTCATATTTATACCGATTTGCATCATCATAACTGCATGAATAGAGAGCGAGAGTATGCACGGATAATACTTTTGCATCTGACTTATAAAGCATGATATTATTGAACACCCCCGTAGGAATAACGTACATCAATTATCAAACATTGCATGAACTATATATGATACAGCCTACCGATCATGATATCAATCACATTATTTTATTAAACATATATCTATTTTTATTTAATGAATGATACCCATTGTCATTTTAATCTTTGTCATGGTTATTCATTTCTCTCTCCTCAAGGTATTCTCCAAAATTGAGTTCAGAATAAGAATTTGTTTGGATTTGATTTCATTTTGATTTTATTTTTATGATTAAAACATATCTAATATCATTTCGTTGATAGTATCTATAACAACTTTTCGATCCCAAAATATGTATATAATCATTGCGCTTTATGAATTATTATTACTATTATTATTATTATTATTATTATTATCATTATGGCGCCATTTCTAGCATTAAAATTTTTGAGCTAAAAATGGGATGTTGTGTGCATTATGTTAGTATTCGCGAGCGCGAAGCGCGAGCCGAACTTTGGGTTTTAAAAGATATATGGAATAAATAAGGCCATATCTAGCATTAAAATTTTGTAGATAATTGTGTATCATAGACCTTATTAGTACTGCCCTACACTCC